>JABSTQ010011302.1:0-419026 GCA_013358835.2 Ixodes persulcatus | reverse complement strand
TGTCTCACTTTGCTGCATATGAGCCACCATGCAGGCTGATTCGCTACAGTGTTTGCCTTCGGGCTATTCCTCCATTTTGCATATTGTTCACCTGTCATTTTTGCCGATAGATTCAGCATTCATTATTATGAAATAAAAAAGAAAGCTTATTTGGTTCCCAATTGTGACATTCTTGATCCAGACCCTGATAGCAACATATTTTCTGTGCCGAACAGGTTATGGTGCTGCATTATGTCGGGGTGTCTACCAAGTTGTCTCTGCAGAATTCTCCGACTTTTCCAGCAAACTTTTGTTCATCTGACCACATAGTCTTTGTAAGAGGCTGGGGAAATTATAGCAAAAAGTCTGTGGGCCTCACATCTGGTAACAAGAAGGCTCCAAAAACGAGGCTCCTTGGAGACTGAGCAAGTTGCTACTTGTGTAAATCGGCTCTGAAAAAAACCAACAACTAAGCAATGCTGCACAGTTCAATGATTCTTTCCAAGTCTGACGTGGGACGGGGAAATTCGAATTATGTGTTATAATGTGAATAAACTGTTTTGCATTACAAATTGATTTTGATGTCGTTTACTTACATTTGGTGGGGTGCCAATTTGTCTTATACCTTAGTAATTACATCAACACACTGCATTTGATATCAATCCTGCTCCAACAATAGCTAGCGCACATGGGCCCCTTTTTACCTTTCTGATCGCTCCACAAATAATGCCCGGCGATTCTCTGCATGCACCAGAGCAATGCAAGAAAGCTAACTGCGAGAGCGCTGGCGTTTCTCTGCGTGCACCGACGCAGCGTGGGAAAGGTTACCAAAAGAGCGCTGGTGCTTTCCGCATGCACTGGTGCAATGTGGAAAAACTTACAGCAAGAGCACAAGCGCTTCTCTGTGTGCACCGGAGCAATGCAAGAAAGCTAACCGCGAGAGCGCTGGCGTTTAACAGGATACCTTGCTGGGCTGGTTGGTTGAGCGACATAATGAGAAACAGCGCAAAAGGGACAGGGCACAAAGTAGAAGAAGGACACAGGACATTTTTTTTTAAATATTTATTCTGGTCACACGTTTTGCAACGTCTTTCTAGTGCCGCTGTTTCTGTCTTTATTAGCATTTATCTCTTTTGAAAGAGGAAGAAGAGCTTGCGCTTGCGCGGGCCACTGTGCGTGCGTGGAATTTATAGGAAACCTTTGGTTGTTAGTCAGCGTATGTCCTGTGTCCTTCTACTTTGTGTCCTGTCCCTTTTGCGCTGTTTCTCATTATGTCGCTGGCGTTTCTCCGCGTGCACCGGCGAAGCGTGGGAAAGGTTACCGAAAGAGAGCTGGTGCTTTTCACATGCACCGGTGCAATGTGGGAAAACTTGCAGCGAGAGCACAAGCGCTTCTCCGCGTGTACCAGAGCAATGCAACAAAGTTAACCACGAGAGCGCTGGCGTTTCTCTGCGTGCACCGGCGCAGCGTGGGAAAGGTTACCAAAAGAGTGCTGGTGCTTTCCGCATGCACTGGTGCAATGTGGGAAGGCTTACCGCGAGAGCACAGCCGCTTCTCCGCGTGCACTGGTGCAATAAGGAAAAGCTTAACACGAGAGCACTCTCAAAGTATTAAGCTTGATACTAGCATTGTATTGAGAACACAGTTTGGACAGATGTGGTTGATTACTCCGATAAGCTGAAAGTGCGCTGTGGTGGCAATTGTTTACAGCATTTTCAAAAATATGTTTTACTATCGAAAAATGTATGGCATATCAGTAGATCCTACAAAGACTTTCCAACACAAAGAATGGAAAGAAACTACAGTGGACTACTTCCTTCAACCAGCAATGACAGTAATGAAGTTTGTTGCTGGTTGAAATAAGTAGTAGTTGTCCGAAGTTAGTATTCAATTCCTTTTGTGTCCAAAAGTTTGAAATCAACACTTTATTCTTATTTTCCTGCTAATCCTTAAATGTATTAAAGTTAAATGCTTTTCAGAGGCTGCTGGCCCAAATAACTAACAATTTCTTTGTTTGAATTATTCAGACAAGAATCACAGCTACCAGACAACTGGGTTCTAGTTGCCTGGTAGAAAAGCTGCTTTTCTACCAGGCAACTGCACGTGCTGTCTCAATTTTCTTTCTTGAATGGCATGGGATCGGGCCTGGGTGCCATACTGCAGGAAACAAGTGATCCAGAGCCCAGGTAGCACTTCCACAAGATGCAGGGAAATTCTTTTTATTGGAGTGACAATAATAGACATTAATATTTGGCTCACAAATTCATTGACTTGGTTGACACGGGAGCTGCAAATTCCTGCACGTCACATGTAGGGTAATTATACAGGCAACAAACACCTATTGCACATGGGTAATAGCAAATTGTTACAGCTATGCGATGTGCAATGATTGTTCCTGCTTCTTGCAGGCACGTCCGCCATATTGTGATTTGAAAGTGTGGACAATGTAATTTTAGAGTGGAAGTCTGTGAAGAGGTCCACCGATGCCTTTGTAAGCTGAGCTACAGGCGAACTAGAGCTGAACTGTTTCATGTTCCTTCACGTGTAACCAGACATGTTGTGTTTGCTCACTGTGCAATACCTCGCATCTCTCTCGGATTCAGTCATTATATAATGCCATCGCTCCACCTCACCTTTATATATCTGAATCTGTTGCAATGTACCGTCACCATTTGGTTAATCTTACATTTATTTGTCTATTAACTTTATGTGTGTTTAGGATTTTTTTGTTTGCTCGTTTTATTGTTTGTGTTGGTGCACCACGGGGCACCCAAAATGAAGACCGATTGCATCCAAAATAAAGATGATTATTATTATAAACCTGTTGCTGACCCTCCTAATTTGAGGGCCACAAATGACAGCCCTTTTTTGCCAGCACTATCTACCATCGCTGTAGCGCTGACCACTCGTTCGCTGATATCTCTGGACTAGTCAAGCCTGTCAAATCGTTATTTGCAAAGAAAAGTGGTGTAACATATTTCCTCGTGTCTCTGTGGTACTAGGCAGCGTTTGCCTTTGCCTGATCGACGCCTACACAGAGTCGCAAATACTTCCCCAGAAAGCTGTTGTCTCCAGTATAATCAAGTATATAAAAAACATAACATTGCCACTCTTTCTGAGCATTTGTGCTACCCACTTATCTACACACTTCTTCAAGCATAAAAGCAGCAATATTACAATACTAGTAAGTTAGCTATCAAAAATGAAACACAGTTTGGTCAATCTGCATGGGACAGTCTGATTCATTCGACTTGTAGATTCGGTGTCCATCCGATCGATTCCAGAAAAGCAGACCACACCGAATTTCACCTGCAAGTGCAAAGTTATCTAATAACATATCAACGAAATGTTGGAAAAAAATTATTCAGCCCATCTTCATCCCTTGGCCATCCCCCATTGCCCTCGTTTAAAGAATTGAGGGCTCAATGTCGCATGCTGCAAATGAAATGATTGGCAGTGGCCGTGCACTGACACACATATCGGCAGAAGGGAGGATAAAAATCAAGTTAATTTAAATCACAATTGAAATCATGATTTAGACCACAATTTTATTCATACATGGGTAAATTACTTCTAAAATGTAATTTAATTACAATTACTTTGCTCCAAAAGTAGTTTAACTACAGTTACAATTACTACTACCTGAGAAATAATTCATTGCAATTACAAATTACTTTTAAAAACTAATGCAATTACTTTACAAGTACCTATTTCTGAAAGTGAACCTACTTGGGCCACATAACTTTAAACCAGTTGTTTAGAATGCAACGCATTTGTTCGTTCCTTGCCCCAATGTCTGAGGAGGCTTAAGCATCGCTGTATAAATGTCACATATTGTACTTTCCTTTTATAAATTTTGTTAAATTAATAATAGAACCTGACAGTTTGGGCAATGAAGTCCTATGTTCTTATATTTTAAATAATATAAATGAGTTCATATACTCAAGGATGCCAGATCGCTAAAGTAAAATTGGGTTGACACTTTTGTTAGCCAGGCAAATAAAAATGACAATTAGTGATATCTAAATATTTGAATAAAGTTAATATAAAACTACAATCCACACGTGCTAATACGACCACATTCACATACAAATGTTTCATGTTATCGTAAATTATTTACATTGAGTTGAAATTACAATGGCTCAGAAATATATAAGAACCGAATCGGGGCTCCCGAATCAAAGGTGACAATATTCACAGGTGCGTGGTCAGTCTCAAAAATACTTATGCAAATAGTATCCGAAGTAAAAACAACAGGAAATAAACTTTAAAATGATACAAAGAAACAAACATGTGACAGTCCTGGAAGAGGGATGTAAAAAACTGGCAAAAAATAAAAATAACTTTATATACAATTAAAATCTCCTACCTCGACTGAAAGCTGAAGCTCAATTGTTTTCTTTAAATATATTGGCATGTTTACGCAATTGCTTTCTGCTCGCACCACAAATGGCGCCGTTCAGCTAGGCTCCAAAAAGGATTGTCTCAGCCCGCAGTGTAAGCAACAAAACAACAAACAATGCAACGCTATTTTTATTGTGCATGTGTGTGCATGTCTACCATGTGTGTGTGTCACCGAGCACTAGGCCGCTTGTGCGAGCGCTGAGGCTTTCAGAGAGGTTCCGTCGGCACCGAAAAGCCTTGCAAAAGTAATTGTAATTCTGCCTCAAAGTTTGTAATTACTAATGCTAGAAAGCAAATAAAGTACAATTGCTATTCCTTTTAGCAGAAAGTAATGAATTACAATTACTTTGCTCCAAAAGTAGTTTAACTACAGTTACAATTACTACTACCTGAGAAATAATTCATTACAATTACAAATTACTTTTAAAACTAATGTAAATACTTTACAAATACCTATTTCTGAAAGTGAACCTACTTGGGCCACATAACTTTAAACCAGTTGTTTAGAATGCAACGCATTTGTTCGTTCCTTGCCCATGTCTGAGGAGGCTTAAGCATCGCTGTATAAATGTCACATATTGTACTTTCCTTTTATAAATTTTGTTAAATTAATAATAGAACCTGACAGTTTGGGCAATGAAGTCCTACGTTCTTATATTTTAAATAATATAAATGAGTTCATATACTCAAGGATGCCAGATCGCTAAAGTAAAATTGGGTTGGACACTTTTGTTAGCCAGGCAAATAAAAATGACAATTAATGAATATCTAAATATTTGAATAAAGTTAATATAAAACTACAATCCACACGTGCTAATACGACCACATTCACATACAAATGTTTCATGTTATCGTAAATTATTTACATTGAGTTGAAATTATAATGGCTCAGAAATATATAAGAACCGAATCGGGGCTCCCGAATCAAAGGTGACAATATTCACAGGTGCGTGGTCAGTCTCAAAAATGCTTATGCAAATAGTATCCGAAGTAAAAACAACAGGAATAATACAAAGAAACAAACATGTGACAGTCCTGGAAGAGGGATGTAAAAAACTGGCAAAAAAGAAAAATAACTTTATATACAATTAAAATCTCCAACCTCGACTGAAAGCTGAAGCTCAATTGTTTTCTTTAAATATATTGGCATGTTTACGCAATTGCTTTCTGCTCGCACCACACACGGCGTTGTTCAGCTAGGCTCCAAAAAGGATTGTCTCAGCCCGCAGTGTAAGCAACAAAACAACAAACAATGCAACGCTAATTTTATTGTGCGTGTGTGTGCATGTCTACCATGTGTGTGTGTCACCGAGCGCTAGGCCGCTTGTGCGAGCGCTGAGGCTTTCAGAGAGGTTCCGTCGGCACCGAAAAGCCTTGCAAAAGTAATTGTAATTCTGCCTCAATGTTTGTAATTACAATGCTTTAAAGCAAATAAAGTAAAATTGCTATTCCTTTTAGCAGAAAGTAATGAATTACAATTACAAATTACCAGAAAAGTAATTACATTATGGTAATTCACTTACTGGAATTGAATTACTATTCAAGTATGATTTTAATCATTCCAATTTTACTATGTTTGAAATCAAACATTTTGATATAAGATATTTGAAAAAACATTAATTTTACCACTGGAACCTCAGCTATTTTATTGTTTTCAGGTGCATTTATCTTTTCATTCCATGTAAAATAATTATCAAGTAAAATTGATATGAGGATAACAAGCAAATATAAGACTTCTTCGAGGCAAAAGTAAATCGGAGAATTGAATGCTCTCTCCACTTCTCAGCTCATTCTTCAGGTATAGCAAAACAAGGGAAGGTAGAGTCAAGAACAAAAAAAACTATGCGTGCCATGAACAAGCATGCAAACTCAATACCAGCAGAGGGACAAGTATAGAAGCAGGAAGACAGACTAAGTATATGTCTCTGGTTGATCTTGCATATTGTAATGTAATTATTATTTGGAGAGAACTTATATTTCTCTCAAAAACTTATTTTGAGAAAACAATTTAAATCAAATCAATGATTTTTTTTTTTTTTTTTTAATTTTGCCAGTGAGAAAACTGTAATTTGGTTAATTATAAAGTCATGTTCAGTCAATCAATGCGGCCTATTGCCATAAGTGCTCTTCGGAGGCCGAGATTCGCGTACGGATTTCTTGCAGTAAATGTAGATAATGAAGAAGTCTTTCTAGGCTTGCTTTTCCGCAGTACACAACTTCGTGAGGTGAAGCGCACTCGCGGGTTTTTTGCTTTCCTGCAAAACAGCAGTGTTTCAGGGAGAAGCGCGCTTATGGAATGTTAGGTCTACTGCTTTCCCATCTTACTGCAAGGGACAAGTACATTTCCACAAGCAAATACCTGCAGGGGGAAGCGCACTTGCGAGTTACTTGGTCCGCCGCTTTCCCGCCGTACAGCAAATAGAAGTGGGAAACCCTCCTTCCAGGGTTACAAGCTCTTTTCTGAGTTTCCAAACTGTTCCACAAGGCACATTCTTTTAGGAAAGAACCGCTTTTGCGGGTCTCGCTATACTGGATAGCGCGCGTTTTTAATGAGAAGCGCGCTTGTGGGCTTTTTACTGCACAGATGTCATAGAAAAATGTCCTTCCAGGGGCAAGCAGACTTCCAAGTTAATTGTATTTGTGTCTTGAAACCTGTACTTTAGCAAGGTTGCTATTGTGAGGAAGCATGTTTCCTCCCAATTACAAGGTAAGTACAAATAAATGGTGTACAAAACACGTCTTAGCTTCAGCCAGAATTCAGCACTCAGCATACAATGTGTATGTAAAAGAAAACACATGGTGGTATAGATTTGAATGATTAAATCAGCATAAAACGTTAACAATAATAAAACTTTCAGCGGTGAGGAACACTTCAAATCTAAAAATCTTAAGCTGCATAAGCAACGATGTACAAGAATAATGCTTTCTTTATATTGCTTGCCTGTTTAATAGTTCCTACACTTAGAGAGTTCATTTAATAATTAAGGTATCTCCACAATTCAGTACCATCTAACCTCTGAAACAATAATTACATTCAGGAAGTCATCTCCAGCTATCCCGTCACTCACCAGTTCAATCGATAATTCCCTTGCATAGACACATAGGCTACCCTAGCTCGCATAAGACTTCAGCTCGACTGACGCAGGCTTCGCTCTTTCATACATAAATTTTTCTGAATAATCATACAAAATTTAAGGTCGCATCAGCAAATTTTAATGAGAAGGAGATGGTAGTCTATGTGTGAAATATGATTAATAAATGAAAGATTGTGGAGGGAAGGTAAAAGAAAGGATCACCAATCTATGGGGATAGAGGGTAGAGATGGAAGAATAAGCAGAGAAATGAAACAAAATATTTAGTGCGGAAATATGTGTGTACCTAAGAGGATCATGTGGAGTGAAAAGACGGGAGTATAGCAAAGTAACGTAGTCTAGCCGTGGGTCTCATGATCAGGATTTTGTCAGGAGACAAAAGGGAATGTAAAATATAGTAAAAATGTTTATGACAAAATTTTTCATACAAGATTTTTGTACCAAATGTCACCATATGAGATTTTATGGGGGAATGCTCCAACCAATGATTCCTCAGGAAACTGAAGTGCACGTGACTCTAATTTCTCGGAATACTTCAGACAATTTCCCTTGAGATTCAGTTTCCTAAATGTTTATAAGGTACATGCAGGGTTTCCTGCTGATTTTATTATTGGAAGCTTCTCAGTTTCGACACAATCTGAATTATAGCAATAATCCTCTGCCTCTCTGTATGTGAGTCTGTTTTTAAAAATGCAATCATCAGGGTCAGCATCAAGGTCTTTGTAAAATATTATCAGGACACTCCAAAACAATCTGAAATTATGAAACCAAGTTAATGCTGAGGAAGAACCCGAGAATTTCAGGACATGTGCAGTAACTGGTCAATCAACGAATGTTTCCACACAAGGTTGTGCAACAGGTGGTCATCCAATAGGTGGTCGGCCTCGATCAGGGGAGGCAAAACTGACATTGCTCAAGAGCTGCAAGCAAAAGTGTAAATTTTTAGGAAGCCGCAAGGCGGGATGGGGGTAAAATGGTGGAAATCTCGTCCTTTCCTCATGCTTTCAAGAAGGCTGCTTTGTATACTGATGCAAATATTTACATCAGTATACATCACAGAGCTGTCCCGTCTGTGTTCCTCTCGAGCCTTCTTGCCCGCGTGCCACCTCTTCTTTCTCCCCCGCACCCAGTTGGCTTGTCCACTACAGTCATTAGTACCACTGCCACCATTAAATCACTGGCTTTGTGACATGGCATTTGGATTGCAGCTTGGGGGTCTTAGTGACAGCGATTATACTGAGATTACTTGATTGCTTTGATTCTGGACGAATATGCACAGTATGAATGTGGAAATTGATAATGTGCAACAGTTAGTATTCGTTCAAAACAGGTAGAGTAGGTATGATTGAGGCGTAAATCAGAGAAATTAGACATATATTCTAAGAATCTTCAATGGTTCAAATTTTTCAAAATTTTAGAGCTGATCAGGTTTGAAAGTCCGGAAATTGTTGCAGTTCGAAAATGATAGAATTTCTCAACATAAGTTCAAAATGTTTGGAAAATTTCCAAATGTTTTGAAACCCGGGTTTAATCTTTGAACCTCCGGTTCAAAAGAAAAAAAAAGATTCCAGCATATACTTCTATATGCAACTGAACAGTCGGTTCAGCATAACTAAATGCAGAAATGTAAAGTGGGGCAGCACGTTAGGGTGTCGGGGCAGGAGAGAGTGTTGTGTTTTTAATACGAATGCCTGTCAGACAGTACGGAAAAACCAGCTGCTCCATCTCGTGCTCCATTCGTATCCCCCTTCCTCTTCGTCCTCGTCTACCAGCAGCCAGGATCAACTGGTAGACACAACACAATCCCCCCTCAAAGCAGAGTTCAACAGGGGAAGAACCTGTGTGGAGGTTTCTTAATCCTTGTGGACTTTCGTGGAGCTGGAAGCGGCGGCTGTGCATCTGCTCCAGCTTCTGGATTTGCAAACTCCACCTGTGTTTCATGTCTTGCTGGAAGGCGTGTTCGAGACAACCTCCACGAATTCCAGCATCCTCCTCCTGACGTGACGAAGGTGCTTGGCCTCACCGCTTCATGAATTCTCTCAGGGGGGCCAAACGATGGTGTTCCCTTCGGTCGGTGTGTAGGGATCTTTACCCGTACATAATCTCCTACACCCGCTGTAAATGGTTTGGCTCTCTGCCTATCATCTGTGTTTTGCTTGCTGTGCTTCTGGTAATCAGCAATGCATTGGCGGAGTTGCTGCATCTCGATGTGAACGAGCTTGTCAAAACTTGGGAAGCCCACGATGTCCATACGGGTCCACATTTCACGTCCGTGGATGAGCTCAGCGGGGGAGAGTTTCGTCGCTGCATGTGGTGTGCTTCGGTAGACACCCAGAAACTCCTCAAGGCCTGTACGAACGTTGCCTTGTTCCTGTAGGATAGTTTGGACGTACTGCTTAAAGGGGCAATGCCACAATTTTTGTAATTTGCGCAAATACCGCTTAGAACGGATCCCTGACATTAATGACCTATGAAACACGTGTTCGTTTTTGACCCCACGCAATAGAAGTCCCAGAAAAAAATTAAAGAAAAACGAGCAGCGTTCACCCCCTCAACTCGCAGCCAGAACAAGTGGCCACGTGACCTGGAACCGATTATATGCCGCCAATGCTGATCATATTCACGCGCTGATGTTGGCAAACCACAGGACACGCGCTGAGTTCCAGACGTTGTTATGGCTCGGCTATTGTCGTCGTTGCAGCGATTGGACACGGGGCACTACCCGAATGCTTCTCGAGCTAGTAATTATCACGAGCCCAAATCGAGTGCCCACGCAATGCTCGGGTCTAATCTATGAACATCATTCAAATATCGTCATATGGGTGTACTGCGATCCCCACTTTACGTCATCAAATTTCGCAAAGGAGAGATTGAATGAAAATGATCGCTTTTGTCCTTGAAATTACACCGCAACAAAAGAGTTTCTTGGCCAGTGGCGTTGCGTGCGAGTATCCTTGAGTCCCACTAGTGCCAGTAAGCTCCTGTAAAGTGAAAAACATTCCAACTAAATATCGTTGCACAGCTCCTTTAAGCGCTCAGTTGAAGCGCTCAACCTGACCATTGGCTTGTGGATGGTTTATTGCAGACCGATGGTGGGAAATCTCTCTAGACTTCAGGAACTCCTGGAATATGCGGGATTCAAACTGTGGGCCATGATCAGAAACAATCACCTCCAAATACCCTTCCCGGCTGAAGATTCAAATGAGGAATTCACATACAGCTTCAGCCGTAACTTGGTTACAAAAAGCTACTCTGGCCACTTCGTGAAGTAGTCGACTAAGGTGACTGCAATCTGAATTGCGATGGAAGTTTGTAAAAAGGTCCAAAAATGTCTATTCCTAGTTGTTTCCATGCACCCCATGGGAATGGAACTGGTTAAAGGGGTGCCGCTGCCGTCCCAGCTGTCTTGTCGTTCGTCTGACAGGTGTGGCAGTCTCTTATGTAGGTGTCGACTTCAATGTCTATTCTGGGCCACCAGAAGCGCTGGCGTAGACGCTGCTTCGTCCGCACAATTCCAGGGTGTGACTCAGAAGCTAGATCAATGAGTCGACGCCGTAGCGAAATAGGTGGAACCAACACTTCACCACGTAGTAGTAAGCCATCCACGGAGGAAAGCTCTTCTCGCAACTTGTAGTATGTAGATAGTACTTTATCACATTGTTCCTCGTGACCCCATCCGGTGCAGATACACTGGATTACTCGAGGCAAATCAGGGTCTTGCCTGGTTTCTTTCTTGATTTCTTCTTGATCGATTGTGCATAGATTGCGTACCAGGCAAGTGAATTCTTTCTCGTCACTAAACTCGCTGCGATCCGAAGGATTCGGAGTGGGCAAGCGTGACAGTGCATCTGCTACGACATTCTCGTTTCCTTTCTGGTAATGTACCTTGTAGTCATACCTGAGGAGTCGCATAGCCCATCTGGCTATCCTCATTGGTTGTTGACCGGTTCCTTGTGTAGAAAGCAAAGTAACGAAAGCGTGATGATCTGTCTTGAGCGTGAAATGGCGCCCGAAGAGAAAAACATGCCATTTCTCGCAGGCCCAAAGGCATGCCAATGCTTCTTTCTCCCCTGCAGAGTAGTTGCGTTCGGCGCTTGAAAGTGTTTGCGATGCGAACGACACCGTTCGAATTCCTTCCGGATGTAGTTGCTACAGAACCGCGCCTAATCCGTAATTAGATGCATTCGTGGGCAGCGCCACGTCGAAAACGTCAGTGGAATGCTGTTCCGTATCAGATCCTTCACAGCAGGGAATGCCTCTTTTTGTGCCGTTTTCCATTGGAAGGAAACATCCTTCCGCAGGAGCGCGTGCAGAGGCTCCACAATGGTCGCAAAGTTCGGTACAAACTTGAGGTAATATGTGGGCAGGCCGATTAACAAACTTAGTGATGTTATGTCGGTGGGGGGTGAAGCCTGCATGATAGCCTCAATATTATCTTGGCATGGCTTGATTCCCTGCGGTGTCAGCTCATGTCCTAGGAATTGAAGCTGCTGGACTGCAAAAAAACATTTCTGCTGGTTTAGTTTCAAGCCTGCATCTTGAAGACGTGAAAGAACTTGCCCCAGGCGGGCATCATGCTCTTCTCTTGTGCGTCCGAAAATAAGTACATCATCCAGGTAGACGATGGTACCTGGAGTACCTCAGAGTATGCAGTCCATCATTTTTTGAAAGGCAGGGGCAGCGGATGCCAGCCCGAAACATGCTCTGGTGAACCTGAAGAGACCTTCATGCATCACAAATGCCGTTAGGTCTCTGCTTTCCTCTGCCAGGTCTAACTGGTGATACGCCGACGAGAGGTCTAGCTTGCTGAAGACACGGGCACCGGAAAGCTGGTGAAAAAGTTTGTCAGGGCACGGTAGAGAATGGGAATCCAAAACTATTGCAGTGTTCGACTTGCGTAAGTCTACACAGAGCCGGATCTCCCCATTCTTCTTGCGGCCCACTCCGAAGCATTGATGCGCTCGATAACCCCGGAGCGTTCCAGCTTCGCCAGTTCCTCAGAAACTTTCTCGCGCACTGCGAAAGGTAGTCTTCGTAGCTTTTGTTGGAAAGGAGCAACGAAATCTTTTTTCTTTACCTTATGTACAAATACTTTCGCATGACCTACCGTAAGATATTGAGCAAGCGCCCACTAAACATTTGAAGATAATCACGAAAAAATAGGGGATGGGCACATGTGAGGTCATCAATTCACATATATATGTACTTAGCATATTTTTCAGGCGTTTCAATTTTTGGGGGTGGGTGCTTAGTGTGGAATGGGCAGATGCACGGTATTCTACGGTAATCCCTCAGAGAACAGATGGGGGAAGTCTTGTGCGATCTCTGGAAGGTTTCTCGCGGAGACCGTTGCCACCTGTCCCCCGGTGGGAGGAGCAAAGCTTAGTTGGATGTCCAACGCACGTAAGGCGTTTAGGCCCATGACAGCCGCGCCTGTTCGTACGATGTGAAATGTGCAGGTGCCGCGTCTTTGAGTGAACTGCACCGGTGCGTCGAATTTCCCCAGAACGGGAATGTCTTTTCCGGAGTAGTCCAGAAGTGTTGTACTCGAACATTCCAACTTGTAAGAGTGGAAGTGTCTTCGGTAGACGTCTTCCGGCAGGATTGAAACATATGAACCCGTGTCGACCAAAGGCCCGTTCACACTCTTGCAACCGAGTACGACCGAGAGAGACCAGACCGGTTTTTAAGCCTCTTGCGACCTCTTAGGACCGGATGCGCTGCAGCGGAGCTGGTGCTAAGAGGTCGCAAGAGGCTTAAAAACCGGTCTGGTCTCTCTCGGTCATACTCGGTTGCAAGAGTATGAACGGACCTTAAAAGTTTGGTGGGAACATGTGCCAGATGTATCTCGCACGTAACCGATTGTTTGGTAAAGCTGGTAGTTAGCACCTGGACTTGGTCGTGCGCTTGTTCCACTCTTCGTACATGGGATTTTGCTTGTGAAACTCCCCGCTTGCAAACGGAGGCGAAGTGTCCCTTTTTGTTTCGTTCTTTGCCGGGCACTTAGGATGGTCTGCCATGTGATGCGGTGACCCATATCTGTAACAAGTGCCGGACGGCTTGCCAGGACGCCTTCGAATTCTTGGCTTTTATTTTTCCCACTTGTGAACTGGATCCCTCTTCCGTCAAGAGTTTGGCCTCCTTCATCGCTTGCTCAACTTAAGAGGCGATGGCAAGAGCAGATTCCAGGGAAAGCTCGGACTCTAGGAGGAGTCCTAGAGTCCTGTCGACTGCGCCAATTGTTGTGCTTTTAATACGAGCGCCTATGTCAGACAGTACGGAAAAACCAGCTGCTCAATCTCGTGCTCCGTTCGTTTCCCCCTTCCTCTTCGCCCTCGTCTACCCGCAGCCAGGATCAGCTTGTAGACACAACAGAGAGTATACGCTGCTATTTAATAGACTTACGGGACGGTGAGGGCGACGTGCTCACTGAATGAGTCGAGTATCACATTCTACTCTGATAACACTCTACGCATTCTACTGCAGAGACAGGGCCAGACAGCATATGTGACCGAGTGGCCCGGTGAGCTTTAACCATGAGTGTTTCATATGGTGGGCACACCTTTTCGGTACTGCTCGGTTTGATCGAAGGCGCAAGTGTCAACACCTACACAAAAATCAGCCTCAGAAGAAAATACTAAATCTGGTTCTTAGGTGCCTCGTATATGCAAGTGCAGTCCCCACATAAAAACGAACACAAAAAAAAGCATAATATGTAAAATAATATGCATCCCAGTTACAATTCTTTGCTTCAAGTTGATTCCCAGTTAGGTCCCCATTGGTTCCCAACTGGAACCGGCATATCCCAGTCGTAGTGACTCCAAGTGGACCCAGTTTGAAATTTAACTGCTAACTGGCGTATCCGCAGCGACCCCCCCCCCCCCCCCCCCCCCCCTTCCCCCCGGGTTCCGCGAGGTCCCTCATATCCGTTCAACCTTCTTGCAGCTGGGTTATGCACACTTACCGCTGTAAGTGAGAACCTTAACGTAAATCAGCTGTTGGCCCGTTTAAAACTACTTATTAAATGCGATAATCAATGATTCGGGTCACGTTTAAGGTCTTTGCAACAGCGAACACCCATCTAAGCGCGCGGGCGCACTCGGCCGTCACTACCGTCGGTCACGCTGGTGAAGGGAGCATTGAGCGTCGTTTTATGTCCCGCTCGCTCGCAGTGTAACGAAGGCTACGGGCAGGAGATCAGCTGCGAGACGTTTTTCTCACAGGACGAGCGCCCGCGCTGGAGAAGCGTGCAATGTACAATGCAAGGGGCAGCCGAGTCGGAGCACGCAACCGCAAGCAACGCACGCGCTAGGGCCACGCCAGCCACGCCCACAATAATAACGTCACGTGACACAAAGACAATAAAGATGTATTTATATGTATTAGTACTATTTTTATAACTCATAACTTTTGCCAAGCTGCGTTTAAAAAGGTTGTAAATAAACAGATTTAGTGATAAAAATGGTTAGTCACGTGACCTTTTACTGTAAAGCTGCATTAAAATCAGATGAGTTTATTTTTATTTGTAATTATATTAAAAGTCACATTATATTATGTATGCAGTAATGATTTATATTAACTATTAATAATTACCAAAGTGACGTCACTTCCGTTACGTCACTTCCGGCGTCGGAGGAGTGATTTGCACACAGATCTCACTCGTCCGACGGGCGTCGGAGGAAGTGCGGCCATTGAAGTGAGTGAGAGGGGGGGGGGGGTGCCCCTTTCCGCGGGAGTTCCACAACTGAGGTAATCTAGTAAGTAACGTTGACACGAACTCATCTCTGTTACGTCACGGCGCGGTGGTGGCGCGTCGGGCGCACTTCCGGTCTGGGGCTGTGGGCGGAAGTCCCCATGTGAGACGTGTATTCCTGCGTTGTTTTGAAAGCAACCTGACAAAAACCTGCCTTCTCGTCCAAACGCCGCGACTGGAGCTGTACCAAAAGAGTCGAGAAAGGTTTGACGACTAGTTTTCATGTGCTTGGTTCGTCCGAGAACGTGGATATGTGCCGTGAAAAAGAAAAACCAGACGCTGCGGGACCACGATTGCTTGGGCGGGAAGCACTTTCGGTTGAATTCACGGATACTTGTGGTCATCAGATTTATTTGTTTTGTTCCAACACGAACTCCGAAAAACTGTCAAGTCGCACGGACCACCTGCGGACTGCGTTCAGGGCGTCTTCAAGTTCGAACGGCCGCCTGATCGTTCGAACCACGACCGGCTTTGTTTGAACTGTCGTCTGCTTTTCAAACGCTTCTGCTTGTCGTGTGCTCTTTTAGACGACACCGGCCCGTAGACCAAATGTTGGCCCGGTACTTGCGATAAGAAGTAAGTGCAGGCCTCAAAAGACTGCAGTTTGAGGGTTGGTAAGCAAGCTGGATGTAAACAGTAGATACAAGGAGACGTTGATCATTGTTACCAGCGGCCATCACCGACTTGTTATGCCTGATTCACTTGGTCCGATACTGCTTGCGATTTTCAGTATCGACGTCAACCATCTCAGCTACGGTTCACGCTTTTGCAGCCCGAGCGACGTCGCGACTGAAAATTGCGAGCAAAATCTCATCATGCGAATCAGGCTTCAGCGTACATTCTGCGGCGTCCACGCGAAATGAATCGCCGCATGTCACACTATTCACGCGAAGTTTTGCGGTGTCACGAGCCTTGGTAATTTCGCTGAGGCCGCTCAAGTAGTCAGACATTGCCTGGAAGGCGTAGAAGCAACAATTCGAATGCGAAAAAGGGCAGGGGGACTCACACCGACGCCGACAACATCGCATTTCAATGGTTTGTTTATGGGCGACGGCAAGCGTCTTTCCCACACTCCATCGCGCATGCGCGGCGCCGGTAACGTCCGCTAGGGGCGCTCCGGTTTGCAAACTAGGCATTTTCTTATTAACTGATGGCAAGGGGGATTTATAGCCTCACTTTCTTTTCAGTACGGAGTGAATATAGTTTTCACATTTAAATATTCTAAGCTTAAAGGGTAAGACAAAATGGCTAGGTGGCGTAAGCTACCGCCCGATCCAAAGGGCTCAGCCGCATTCATCCATCCATCCATCCAAATCCGTGTGGCCGTTGCGGTGAGCCGACGTGTTTCCTGGTTCTCCTCGAGCATCCGAAGCTAAGTGCCAGTTTTTCTTCTTTTCTCTCTCTTTTTGAGAGTTGATAGGAAGTGACTATGCGGTAGCAGTGTTAGGTTTGAACAGCAGCAGTTGGGATTAGTTGAGGCTACTACGAAGTTAGTTTCGTAGGCTGTTTGAATTTTTGGCGGGAAGTGACGGTTTGTTCCCGGTCTAGATATTAATGCCGCGCGCGCAGCTTGCCAAGTAGGCAGCGCGCGCGTAGCCTAACGGTTATAGCGCCTGCCTCCCACGCGAAAAGCCAGGGTTCGATTCCTGGCCGGGGGGACGCCTTTTTGTTGACATCTAATGTAATGTTCTGGTAAATTCGAGAACCGTGTTGCTTGTTCGAGTTAAGAAAGTTCTACACGCCGAACCTTCTACGCCGATTATTCCAGACACCCACGCGTGTACATAAGGGGCTTCGCGTGGCGAGCCAAGTCAGTTTCGCCCCAGCGTTCGATCGCGCTGCTTCGCCGCCTTCGACGCCCGCGACGCTCTGCTGTTATCTTTCTTTTTCCTTTTACTTTTGGGCACAAGTTCGCCCCATTAAACGTTCAGTTTACTCAGTCACTCGCCGCTTCATCACTTGTCATTCGTGACATTTTGGTGGAGGTGCGGGGTATCGCATGCCCCTGCCGCGTACCCCTCCGAGGGCCCGCAGTGCAAGTCCGACGCCAAGCCCCCAAGAGCCGAACGAAGACCAGACCGGGATCCGATCAAGCTGCCGGAACCTTGGCCTACCCCCGGAATTAGGACCCTTACCACCAAAGACCAGGCAAACAAGTAGGACGACGATGGCCAACCAGTCGGAGACACCGGCCGCTTCTGCCATCGTATACCTGCCCGTCGCACCCCGGGCACCGACGCCTTTCTGCGGGGAGATCTACGAGGACGTTGAAGATTGGCTACAGCATTACGAACGAGTGGCCCGCCATAACCAGTGGACACCGGAGCAGTGCCTTCAGAACGTCTACTTCGCTCTGGAAGGCACGGCACGCACCTGGTTCGAGAACCACGAAGCGTCAATTTTGTCGTGGGAAGAATTCCAGGCCGAGCTGGGACGCACCTTTGCCAACCAGCACCGACGACAGCGTGCCGAAGAACTCCTGCGAGCGAAAACCCAAGGTCCGACCGAGAGCGTCACAAGTTTCGTCGAAGACGTTCTTCACCTGATGAATCGCGCCGACCCAACCGCTCCCGAAGAGAAAAAGCTGCGGGTCTTAATGCGTGGCGTGAAGGAAAACATCTTCGGTGGCCTTGTGCGGAGCCCACCTACTACAGTCGAAGGTTTCATCACTGAAGCAACCAACATCGAGCGCGCGCTTCAGGCGCGCGCTTCCCACTACCAGCGATATCCAGGCGTCGCTGCACCCACGCTGCTTAACGGCGACAACACTCCGGGTACGCCGGACATCCGGCAAATTATCCGGGAGGTCGTCCGGGAGGAACTACGAAGGTTGCTGCCAACCGCCAGTCGTCCGCCAACCCTTTGCATCGCCGAGGCTGTCCGAGAAGAAGTGCATCGGGCGCTCCAACCAGAGGTTCCCGTCACCACGGAGGCACCGGAGGAACCTACGTTGAGCTACGCCGCCATGGCCCGACGCCCGCCGCAAGCTCCCCGCCAAGCCATGGCGCCACCCCGAAGAGACACCCCGACGCCGCAGTACCCCCGACGACAGGAAGATCAGGCGCACGTTCGCCCAGAGCAACCTGCACCGAGGAAGACAGACGTCTGGAGGACAGCCGACCGACGCCCGCTGTGTTACCACTGCGGGGAAGCTGACCATGTGTACCGCCGATGCCCATACCGACGACTCGGGCTGCGCGGGTTCCACCCGAACGACCCGCGCCCCCGTCATGGTGAACGTCCTAGCGAGATCGACGAGTACCTGCGACGACCCCAGTCCCCCGAGCCTGCGTCCCGCCGAGAATTCCGGTCGCCGTCGCCACGACGTCCAGCTTCGCCGATACACCGACCCCGACGTGAAAGCCTGTCTCCCCTGCGTCGCCGGGAAAACTAGGCGCGGCAACGCCTGGAGGTGGCGTTGCCGAAGACGACCGAAGTAAAGAGCCTCCAAGAACGACGGAGCGCTCCCACTCTCCCGACGCTGCGCATCGCAACGACGCTCCTGCTTCGGTGTCCAACAACCTCAACGTTATCATCGACGGCCACGACGCGACGGCACTCGTCGACACCGGAGCAGACTACTCCGTTCTGAGTGGGAGGCTCTCCCGCCGCCTTCGAAAAGTCATGACGCCGTGGGATGGACCACAAATTCGAACCGCCAGAGGACACCTTATCACGCCTGTCGGAAGTTGCACTGCTCGCGTCGAAATTCACGGCGAAACGTGCCCTGTGAAATTCGTCGTTCTACAAAACTGTTCCAGAGATGCCATTCTCGGCATGGACTTTCTGTGCAAATACGGCGCCGTCATCGACCTGGGTGAGAACAGATTGACGCTGCGGAAGCCTGTTCCGCCTTCAGAGAAACCCCAAACGGCGTCAGCCGCCGTCCGAGTCGCCGCCGCCCACGTGAACCTGCCGCCGCGATCAAGTGTTGTCGTACCCGTCGTGGCCGATACAGCTACCTGCGGTGAAGTTGTCCTGGAAGGCAATCTTCAATTGCTTCTGGGAAGAGGAATAGGCGTCGCAAGAGGAGTGGCCGAACTTCAGGATGGGCGGACTGTGGTCCTCGTTACAAACTTCCGTAATGAAACGCAACACCTCACGAAAGGTGCAGCCGTGGGCCACGTCGAGGAACTTCGAAACGCCGCTGAAATCGCCGCGATTACTGATGAAACTTCGCCACCTCAGCACGATTGTACGTCGCCAGCGCAGCTCGATATTGACCCTAAGCTTCCGGGCCCGAAACGACGGCAGCTGAATAACCTCCTCGCCGAATACCGCGACTGCTTTGCGACGTCGTCGAAGGTGCGACAAACCGCCGTTGCGAAGCACCGCATCGTTACCGAGGACGACGCGCGCCCTGTTCATCGATCGCCGTACAGAGTCTCCGTTAAAGAAAGGGAGGTAATCCAGGAGCAAGTTCAAGAGATGCTGAGAGACGACATAATCCAACCTTCAAATAGTCCGTGGGCCTCTCCAGTCGTGCTGGTTAAGAAGAAGGACGGAACGCTTAGGTTCTGCGTGGACTACCGGCAGCTGAACGCGGTGACGAAGAAAGACGTCTACCCACTTCCCCGCATCGACGACACTCTAGACCGGCTGCGCCACTCTCGATATTTCTCATCGATGGACCTGAAGAGCGGCTACTGGCAGATCGAAGTCGACGAACGGGACCGAGAAAAGACAGCCTTCGTCACGCCGGATGGACTGTACGAGTTCAAAGTGATGCCCTTCGGACTATGCACGGCGCCAGCAACGTTCCAGCGTGTCATGGACACTGTACTGGCAGGGCTGAAGTGGCAGAGCTGTCTCGTCTACCTTGACGACGTCGTAGTGTTTTCAACTGACTTCGACGAGCACTTGCGACGACTCCGCACGGTTCTCCAAGCCATACAGACCGCTGGGCTCACCCTCAAGGCGTCAAAGTGCCGGTTCGCCTATGACGAACTGAAGTTCCTCGGCCACGTGGTTAGTAACGAAGGCGTCCGCCCAGAACCCGAGAAGACTCGCGTCGTCGCGGCATTCCCAGCGCCGAAAGCCAAGACCCCGTGCGAAGATTCCTCGGACTGTGTGCATACTATCGACGCTTCGTTCGGGATTTCGCTAGGATTTCCGCACCGCTCACAAACCTCACGAAGGACGCCGAGAAGTTCGAATGGGCCGAGGAGCAGCAGCAGGCATTCGACGAGCTGAAGCGACGACTGCAGACTCCTCCTGTTCTTGGACATTTCGACCAGGATGCGGAAACCGAGATTCACACGGACGCAAGTAACGCTGGACTTGGCGCGGTACTGGTTCAAGTACAAGAAGGAACCGAGCGAGTCATCGCTTACGCAAGACGGACACTGTCCAAAGCGGAGAGAAATTACTCCACGACTGAGAAAGAATGCCTTGCGGTCGTCTGGGCAATCACGAAGTTTCGTCCGTACTTGTACGGGAGCCCGTTCCGCGTAGTCACGGACCATCACTCGCTCTGCTGGCTTGCGAACCTCAAGGACCCTTCAGGACGCCTCGCTCGATGGAGTCTCCGACTACAAGAGTTCAACATGACCGTGGTCTACAAGTCAGGCCGCAAGCACAGCGACGCCGACTGTCTGTCCAGAGCTCCCGTCAAAACACCTTCCGGCAGCAACGACGACGACGACGACGACGAGTGTTTCCTGGGCGCAGTGAACGCCGACGACATGGCCCGACGTCAACGAAACGATCCTGAGCTGAGCGCACTAATAGAGCACCTGGAAGGGCGCGGAAGTGCCATACCACGTGTTTTTTCACGCGCCCTGCCGACCTTTGCCATTCGACAAGGTGTGCTCTACAAAGAGAACTTCGGGAACAACAACTCGCCGTGGCTGCATGCTGGTAATCCCGACCGACCTTCGGGAGGAGATCTTCCAAGCCTGCCACGACGACCCAACGTCCGGACACCTTGGTTACAGCCGGACACTGGCCCGTATCCGTGAAAAGTATTACTGGCCCAAGCTCCCCAAAACCGTCCACCTATACACACGATCATGCCACGAGTGCCAGCGACGCAAGAAACCTCCGACGAGGCCGGCCGGACTCCTGCAGCCAATTCCTCCGCCAACAGCACCCTTCCAGCAGATCGGAATGGATCTACTTGGCCCCTTTCCGCCGTCGACGTCGGGAAATCGCTGGATCATCGTCGCCACAGATTATCTCACACGGTACGCCGAAACGAAAGCCCTACCTTCCGGGACTGCCGTGGAAGTTGCCAAGTTTTTCATTGAATCCATCGTCCTCCGGCACGGCGCTCCCGAAGTCCTGATCTCAGACCGTGGATCCTCGTTCATGGCCCAGGTGACACAAGAAGTCCTTCGTCTCAGCCCCACCAGCCATCGTCGCACCACGGCGTACCACCCGCAAACCAACGGGCTGACGGAAAGACTCAACAAGACCATCGCCGACATGATCTCCATGTACGTCGACGTGGAGCATAAGACATGGGACGAGGTGTTGCCGTGCGTCACTTTTGCCTACAACACGGCCGTGCAAGAGACCACCGGAGTGACACCCTTCCAGCTGGTTCATGGTCGCAAAGTATCGACAATGCTGGACGCGATGTTACCCCACGAACCGACTGTCGACGGAAGCGACGACGCTCAGGTGGTTGCCCAACGGGCAGAAGAAGTCCGCCAGCTCGCCAGACACCGTATTAAAGCCCAACAACGAGTCGACACTGGCCGCTACAACCTTCGTCGTCGGGACGTCCACTTCCAGCCCGGTGACAGGGTGTGGGGGTGGACACCAATCCGCCGCCGTGGTCTCAGCGAAAAATTCTTGAAGCGCTACTTCGGACCCTACAGAGTGCTTCGTCGACTCGGGGATCTGAACTACGAGGTGATGCCCGACGGAACACGGACTTCATCACGCCGCCCTCCACGACCAGAAGTCGTCCACGTCGTGCGCATGAAGCCGTACTACGCTCGATAGGACTGAGGACCTTATGTGTTTCAAATGACTCTTTAGCTTACCATTTTTTTTGTTTGGTTTGTTTTGTGCTGCATCGGGGCGATGCACTTTTTAAAGGGGGGGGGGAGTAATGCCGCGCGCGCAGCTTGCCAAGTAGGCAGCGCGCGCGTGGCTTTTTTTTTTTTTTGTACAGATTGTATAACCGCTGACGCGGTTTCATACTGTATCGATTGCGTTTCCTGTCAGTCGTTTCCGCCCAGTCCGGTCTAAGCACTTCAGATTTGTGTGACAGCTATTTACAGCACGGTGAATCTGTAATTTTTTTTTTTCCTGATTTCAGAGTATCGATCTTTTCATTCGTCTCTACAGTTTGTATAACGGTTTCCATACGAGCTATTCATCTGTCGGTTTCTGAATAATTTTTGTCAATTTGGCCTTGTATAATTATTGCGGAACCTACTGGAAGGATGTCTGTAAATAACATGTAAATAAACTTGTTTCGTCTAAAAAAAAAAAAAAAAAAGCGCGCGCGTGGCCTAACGGTTATAGCGCCTGCCTCCCACGCGAAAAGCCAGGGTTCGATTCCTGGCCGGGGGGACGCCTTTTTGTTGACATCTAATGTAATGTTCTGGTAAATTTGAGAACCGTGTTGCTTGTTCGAGTTAAGAAAGTTCTACACGACGAACCGTCTACGCCGATTATTCCAGAAACCCACGCGTGTACATAAGGGGCTTCGCGTGGCGAGCCAAGTCAGTTTCGCCCCAGCGTTCGATCCCGCTGCTTCGCCGCCTTCGACGCCCGCGACGCTCTGCTGTTATCTTTCTTTTTCCTTTTACTTTTGGGCACACGTTCGCCCCATTAAACGTTCAGTTTACTCAGTCACTCGCCGCTTCATCACTTGTCATTCGTGACAATATGGGTCTCGATTTGGGTCGGCAGGACAAGGGTGGGGACGAGTTGGTGCAGTGTGAGGGGTGTGGGCGGTGGTGTTACCTAGAGGAGACCGGTTTCGGGAGTCTGGAGGAGGCGAAGGGGATGAGTTTCGAGTGTCGGCTTTGTGTGAAGCTTCAGCAGGTAACTGGGGAATGGGAGGGTTGAGTTCGGGAGATTGAGGCCGAGCTTAAGGCAGAAGGAGAGAAGCGGGTGGGTCTCGAGGCCCAGGTTGAGGAGCTGACTAGGCAGCTTAATCATGAGAGTGAGCAGCGGGTCGGCCTCGAGAAGCAGGTGGAAGAGCTGGGGGAAGTATGGAAGGCGGGTTTAGAGGAGCGTAAGAGGGAGTGTGACAGTAGGGTAGAGCGCCTGGAAGGGGTAATTCGAGCGAGTGAGAGTAGCGAGGGAAGAAAGGAGGAAGTGTCAGTTCTAGCGGGACGAACCGCCGGTCCGCAGGCTGGGGTCGCTGGTGGTCAGGAGTCCAGCCTGTTGACCGGCGGGCTCGACGACGCTGGAGAGCTAAGTGACCCTCAGCTCAATAGCGCCTTCGAGCAGCAGGCGTCGGGCAGTCAGGTGACAGCAGATAAGTCGCTGGACAAGGGCGCGCAGGTTCCAGGGGGATCTAGGGTACTGGTAGTGGGGAGCTCTAACGTAGCACGGGTTAAGAGGGGTGTACTGAACAGGGTGAAGGGAGACCAGAGGGTAACCGTAGAGGTCCAGCCAGGGAAGTGTATGGTGGATGCTATGACCGCAGCACGTGAGGGGGTGTGGGATAACCGGGAGGGAAGGAACCTAGTAATAGTTCATGCGGGGCTTAATGATGTGCTCCAGGGTAGGAGCCAGAACCTCGGAAAGCAGCTAAATGTGGGGATGCGTAAGCTGAGGGACGTGTCTGAGAATGTGCACGTGGTTGTGTGCACCATTCCAGAAGTTCGGGGGCAGTCCGGGGTAACGGAGAGGAGGGTTGTCGAAGCCAACAGAGTAATTAAGGGTATGAGTCGACAGCTTCGGTACGACGTAATGGAAGTAAACAGGGAAGTGTACGAGGCTGGCTCCCGCCCTTTTGCAGATGGCATTCACTACAGTGAGGCCACGGGTTACAGGGTGGGGGATAGGATGGGCCGCACGGTGACTGCTTTTTTGGGGGGACCGAGGGCCCTGGGGGTACTGAAGTAACTGAAAACCCAACAAAGTCAGGAGAGGCACCCAGGGTTAAAAAGAGGAGAAAACGTAAGAACAGGTATAAACAAACAACACAATCAGACATTGGATATATTAACATGCAGGGTGGTAGAAATAGGTTAAAATGGGAAGAGGTAGAGGAGCAACTAAGAAAGGAGGATTTAGTGGTGTATGGGTTTGTGGAAACACATCTCAGAGACATGGAGCAGCCACCTTGCAACCCTGACTACGTGTGGGAAGAATGCAGTAGAACGGATCGAACGAGGAAGGGAGGTGGAATTGGAGCATTTATTAAGAAGAACATGAACTTTCAAAGGATCAGAAAGGAGTGCGCCGAACACTTGTGGCTGAAAGGAAAAGTCGCTGGGGAATCAACACCCCTTGGAGTTGTTTACTTATGGTCAGGGAAAGGTGCTAAAGAGGAAAACAGAAAAATGATTGATTGCGTATCAAGAGACATTAGTGAGCTAGAGGACGGCTCTGAAATAATTATTATGGGAGACATGAATGCCCATATCGAGGGTCTCGATGGGTATACGGACTCAACTGGAAGCATATTACTAGAACTGGTGGAAAAGCATGACTTAGTTTTATGTAATACCAGTCAGAAGTGTGACGGGCACATAACGTGGGAAACTGGCAATCTACATTCTACTATAGATTACGTACTTATGTCACACAAAATATATGGTAAGTTACAAGTAATGAAAATAGATGAAGAAGGTTCCAAAAGTCTTGGTAGTGATCACAAGCGTATTAAGCTGAATTGTGCCAGAGAAGTAAATGCTGAAACTAGACAACATAATTCAAAGCAGACTTTCTGCAGCGACAAAAAGTTGGAAATAGTTGCTGAAAGAATAGAGGAAGCAGTTTCAGGGCAACGGTATACAGATTGGACCTATGAGAGCCTAACTGGGCTTTTTGTTCTGGAACTAGACAAAGTTCAGAGTAAACGAAAGGGGAAGCAAAGACATAGACCAAAAAGCTGGTGGGACAAAGAAGTGAAGCAAGTGATACAAAAACGTCGGGAAGCCTCTAGAGAACACAGGCATTCCAAGCGTAGTGGGGAGTCGGAAACGGAAGTAAAAAGAAGATGGGACACTTTTATAACATGTCGCCGAGAGGCATCCAGTTTGATCAATGCGAAAATTCAGAGAAAGGGTGAAGAATGGATGAGTAATGTAAGCAAGAAAGATAGAAACGCAGCCAAGAAGTTTTGGGAGCACTTGAACTCACTCGGTGAAACGAAGCAAGCTAGACAGAGGTTCATACTCTCGCATCAGGGAGATCAATTAGAGGGAGATGATGCGATACGATATATAGGAGCAGTGATGGAGGAGAAATTTCGGGAACGGGTACATGTGGAAGATAGGAGAACCGAAGGCAGTATCAGTCCAGCTTTTGACATCACAGATTTTGGACAAAGAGAATGGGAAAAGGCGGAACGAAGAGTCCCTAGTGGCACGTCGACAGGCACAGATGGTATCCCAATCAAGCTGGTGAAGAATTTGGGTCCTAAATCTAAGGCAAAACTAAGGGAGATATAAGCACTATGGTAACAAAAGGCAATATTCCAGATGAATGGAGGCTTAGTAGGATGAGTATGATATATAAGGGAAAGGGAGATAAGTCTGACATTAGGAATTATCGTCCCATAACCGTGACACCCGTTATTTACAGGTTGGTAATGCAGATTATAAAGAACAGACTGGAGGAATGGGTAGATTGCGAGGGCATACTGGGCGAGTTACAGAACGGGTTTCGGAAACAAAGAAGGTTGGAAGACAATATATTTTCTCTAACACAGTGTATAGAAATAGCGCAAAAAGAAAACAGACAGCTCTGGCTGGCATTTCTGGATATCAAGGGTGCCTATGACAATGTGCACCAAAAAACTCTGTGGGACATAGTGGAGAGCTTAAACCTAGATGAAGGACTAACAGCAATATTAAGGAACATTTACAAAGATAATAAGGTGATTATAACATGGGAAGGAAAGGCAACGGGGAAAATAGAGATAGGACGAGGCCTTAGGCAGGGGTGCCCGTTATCGCCTTTGCTGTTTATGTTGTATCTGAGAGGATTGGAGGATAGACTAGAGAAGAGTGGGCTTGGATTTGACCTTTCGTACAGTAAGCTAGGCCAAACAATTCAGCAATCCTTACCGGGACTGATATATGCGGATGATATCGTACTAATGGCTAACAACAGGATAGATTTGCAGGAATTAATGAGCATCTGTGGTAGGGAAGGAGAGGAATTAGGTTTAGAATTCAGTAGTGAAAAATCAGCAGTCATGATTTTTAACAATGATGATGTTGAGAGACTGAAGATACAGAATATTACAGTTGAGAGAGCTAGTAAATACAAGTATCTAGGAGTATGGATATGTGATGGTGCAGAATATCTCAGTGAGCATGAAAAGTATATAATAGGTAAGGGCAACAGAAATGCGGCTGTAATGAAAAATAGAGCATTTTGGAATTACAACAGGTATGAGGTGGTGAGAGAAATTTGGAATGGGGTCATGGTGCCTGGCTTGACTTTTGGAAACGCAGTGCTATGCATGAAATCCGAAGTGCATGCAAGACTAGAAATAAAACAGCGTGGAGTAGGTAGGCTGGCTTTGGGGGCACATTGCAAAACACCAAACCAGGGAGTACAAGGAGACATGGGATGGGCGTCATTTGAGGGCAGGGAAGCTGTGAGCAAGATAGAATTTGAGGATCGGTTGAGGCAAATGGGTGGGGAGCAATGGGCACGAAAGGTTTTCAGCTATTTATACATGAGGAGTATAGACACAAAATGGAGACAGCGCACTAGGAAATTAAGAGGAAAGTTTTTAGGCTATAGTGGGGTTACGGAAGAGGTCTCAGTTAAGAGGAAAGTTAAGGCCACAGAAAGAGATCGGTGGCTAGAGGGAATGCAGACAAAGAAGGCTCTGGAAGGCTATAGATTAAACAAAACAGTTATTGCCAAAGAAAGCATTTATGACAATTCTAGGGGAAGCTCATTGTTGTTTGAGGCAAGGACAGGTGTTTTGCGAACCAGAACATACAGAGCGAAGTACCAGGAAATGGACACAGTGTGCGCTGCTTGTGGAGAGGAGGACGAGACGGCTGAGCACTTGATACTCTACTGTAAAGGGCTTCACCCTATGCATACCGAGGTAACCGGACAAAAGCTCACCGGACAAATGCTCACCGGACAAAAGCTCACCGGACAAAAGCTCACCTCTTTTTTCCGATTACCCGGACAAAAGCTCACCCGGAAAAAAAATATTGGCTATATGTAGGGTTCGAAGTTTTCGGTTTTTATTTTTTGAAAATTCGGCGTACTTTTTTCGGTGTTTATTTTAAAATCAAAGTTTCAGTGTTTTTCGGTGTATATTCATTCCTTTAAAAGTTTACCGGTTTATTTCGGTGAATACAAAAGAAACACCATTGGACTTCATGTGCTCCCTAATGCCCGCTGCGGCTCTTCCAATGCATTCTAGTGATCCGACTTTATTGTCGTGCGGCAGTATTTGCACAAAAGAGAGACGTAGTCTTTGCTACAACTTCGCGGAAGAGAAAGTGTGTAGGAGGGTATTAACGGCTTTTCCGGATGTCCTCTGAAGTGCCTGAAGCGAAAAAGCATAGACCAGCCCACACCTGAACCTTTCTTTTTTCTTTTTTTTAGGACCGGTAACTTACACTAAGCTTGTTCACAGAAATCACGGATATATATCCCGCCAATGCCAACCCAAGACTTCATTTGTTGCATGTGGGTCACGAAGAGGACAGACAATGCCGAACCTTGCAACGTTTTTTCTCTCCCCCCCCCCCCCCCCCCCACACACACACACACACTCGCCCACCTCAACACGGCCCTAAAAAAATGACCTTTTTCGGTTAAAACCGAATTCCGGAAAATGGGTTCGGCGTGCTTTTATCGGTGTAAACTGAAAACTCCTAACCATAAATTGGTCACCCTTCACGTTGGTGATGAGATAAGCCATACCGAAGCAACGTTTTTGGTACGAAAATCTAGGTCACCCCAACTAACGTTTGTCTTTGTTCATGCCCAAGCAGGCTCAAGTCGGAAAGCCCTAGTATCTCGCCGACTAGCCTTTTGTTACCCACATTCTTTGAACTTTGCCGGTAGTTTGTACGTCGGGCGCTATATAAGGTAGTTGCGCGATGCTTCTAGTTACACTTCTTTTTCTACCATGGAGGTGACTCTGTCAAACAGGGGGAAGAAAAAAGTTTTACTTGATGGGTACGAGTACGTGAAGAAGATCTCCAAGAAAGACTGGACCCGGTGGCAGTGTCGACATCAAAGAAGTTTTGGATGCAAAGGAGCTATCACTACAGACCTTGCTGTGAGTACCTAGCTGATAGTTACTTTTTATATGTGTGTTCCTTGCGGAGCTCGTTTATAGCCCCTGCATGTAGAGAAACGTTTTTACGGGACAATTAGAGAAAATGGCGACATTTCTTTGTACTTTATCGGGTAGACTAGGAGCGCGTTCTCGACTGTTTTTTGCACAGCTTTTCAACAACAGCTAATCAAATCTTTCTTTTTGAATGCTTTTTCAGATTACTCGGCACTGGTCCTCAGTCGAGCACACTCACGCGAATGATGCAAGCGCGACCGAAACAACGAAGCTGAGGGTCCAGCTAAAGCGAAAAGCCACCGACACTTCCGAACCTCCAAGCCGGCTTCTCGCCGAAGCTCTGACTGAAACTTCAGAGCAAGTCCGTGCGAACGTTGGAGACCTGGAAACTATTCGTCGAGACTTGCGTCGACAGCGAAGCAAAGTGCGCCCGCCAGAGCCGTCGACATTAAGGGACCTTCACGTACAGGACACCTGGGCAACAACCGGAGGAGCGCGACCACAGCCATTTCTGTTATATGACAACGGGCAAGAGCGCCAAGACCGCATGCTGGTTTTCTCTACCCACGAACAACTCGCAGCGTTAAGCAGTAGCCGAACATGGTACATGGAGGGCACGTTTTCGGTGTGCCCCCGGATATTCAGGCAGCTATACGTCTTGCGCTGCAAATTGGGAGACAGTTCGCTGGCCTGTGTGTACTTTCGGGAAAGAGTCTGTCGACTTATGAGGAACTCTTTCAAGTGATCCTGGATAGCTGTGAGGAGAAGGGGTACCACCCGGACCCCGCCGTCATCATCAGTGACTACGAGATTGCCGCTATGAAAGCCGCAAAGGAGGTCTTCGGGGAGCACGTTACCACCAGAGGCTGCTTCTTTCACCTATGCCAAAGCACGCACAGAAAGGTAAGCCAAACTGAACAGCTATACTTTCCTGATATCCATAGCGTAAGCAGAATTCGCTGTGTCACTTTGAAACAGCTGCCTGTAATGATATCAAGTTTCCAAAAAAAGTACTTATACCAGATCATTTAACGAAACAAACATAAAATTGCTGCGAGTAACATTTCTTGATATTAGTGAATGGGCCCTCATATCCTTCGAGGAATAATCGGAAAGAATGCTACAATAATATGATTGCATACTTTATGAGAGCTGTTCTTTATTGCTTGTCGTTCCAAATATTTCGCAGGTTCGGGAGCTGGGCCTCTTGGGTCAATACAAGGCTGACGATTGCTTCAGGAAGCTGTGCGGAATGCTCGACGGCCTGGCGTTCTTACCACCGCAGCTTGTGCCCGAAGGGCTCAGCTACATCAGGGGGAAGGCTACCGGTGACATCGAGGATCTCCTGGACTACTTCGACTCGACGTACGTTAACGGGCCCTTCCGAATCAGCTCTGCCGCAGCTAGCGCAACGAGTGCTCCACTGGCTGTGACCCTGCGCCGACGACAACCGGAGTTTAAACCAGAGCTCTGGAACGTACACGAGGCCACACTGCGTGACGAAGACAGGACCAACAATGCCTGTGAAGGATGGAATAATGGGTTCCGGAAGCTTGTTGGCCACGCCCACCCAAGCATCTGGAGGCTGATCGAATGCCTCCAACAAGATCAGGCACTGGTTGATACAGCTTTGATCAAAGAACGAAGAGGCCAGCCGCCGGTGAAGAGGATCCGCAAGACGACCAAGCGCCTTCAGAACCGCTTGAAGACCATCTGCGAGCACTTCCAACTGCATGAAGATATACCGAGACTGCTGGAGGCAGTGGGGGAATGTATCCGTTTTTAAGAGATAAATGATTATGTTTTCAAACCTCACCATACCGTGTAACAGGTCACATCTCTGTTAATATTGCATTTTAGCGTAGCACGATTATATCTATCCAAACTGTTTGAGCCCTTGTCAGGGTCCAAGTGAAACTTTCCCCTGGTGAGCTTTTGTCCGGGCCTGTAAAAATAGTGGTGAGCTTTTGTCCGGGTCTTTGAAAGAAAGGGTGAGCTTTTGTCCGGTGAGCATTTGTCCGGTGAGCTTTTGTCCGGTGAGCATTTGTCCGGTGAGCTTTTGTCCGGGATTCGCATACCGAAGACAACATAGATTTAATAAGGTCATTGGGTTTTAGAGACAGCGAAGGAAAAGTGGATTTCAAGACAGTAGAGATTACCAAGCAAAGATTAAGTGAATGGTGGCAGAAAGCGAGAGAAAACTAGGCATTTTCTTATTAACTGATGGCAAGGGGGATTTAGCCTCACTTTCTTTTCAGTACGGAGTGAATATAGTTTTCACATTTAAATATTCTAAGCTTAAAGGGTAAGACAAAATGGCTAGGTGGCGTAAGCTACCGCCCGATCCAAAGGGCTCAGCCGTATTCATCCATTCATCCAAACATTAGTTGGTGCATAGCCGCCATTTCGGAAAACGAGTGGTGCCACCTATAATGAATTGGAGTCACGAATACATGCTTTGAGCCTGACGTCATCCCGACAGCTCTACATCCAGCACAAGAGAAGACGGGAAGAAGGAACTCCCCACTCAATGGGACTCTTTTGTGTGACCCAGACGTCTCTATTACCTCTCTACAAGATGATAAAAGATTAACCCGTCATTCAAAATTCACACAAAATCGGCCCTGCGGTTAGTTCCGGCTAAAGTCGCTGGCGTGCTTCGACCGCTTCGGTGGCTGGAACGGTTAGAACATCCTGACGACGTCAGCCTCGCCGCAGCTTGGCTCATCCCGAGACAAACTACGTCACAATCGCGCCGAACGTGACATGCTCTCCACTCGCTGCTCTCCGAGCGCTTGCCAGAGTGGGCCGTTTATAACAAAAAATGCAGCCATCAGTCTCAAAATAGAATAGTGCGATTGTGGATAATATTCAGCCTTTCTGAGCACAACGGGTATATTTCAAATTTCGTTGAAGAGTATCCCTTTCTGCATTAAAGGACAACCCCGTTCAATTCCAAAAACTTTAGGCTTACATGTGATTTCATTTTCCAAAGCACTACTAAACAGCCCTACGTCTTCAGGTTCGCGAAATGTAATCTTAGTTTAAACATCAGCAGATACCGAAACCGAAACTTCGGTTGCGACAGTATCTATATATGAAAAGTTTAAACACTAAGTGGACAAACCGAACCCGCAAGCTGAGATTTAAATACATTCAACGAGATGGAGCCGATCAGAGCGTATCAGTAGAAAAGGGAGTAAAGGAAACAGAGAGGAAATTGTTGGAAGAGAAAATGCAGGGGAAATCAGCTTTAACAATATACAGGGCAAAAAAACAAGAAATAAAGAAAGAACAACTGTATGATAATTCAGTGGGGAGCTCTTTGCTGTTTGAAGCTAGAACGGGGGTGCTAAGAACGAAAACGCGTACAGGGCTAAATTTCAGGAAGTAGACACTCTGTGTGACGTATGCAACCGCGAAAGGGAAACTATAGAACATGTAATTTTAAGGTGCACGGGGCTTCGTCCCACCCTCTTGGGGGGGATGTCTACGGATTTGGAGGGGGCACTGGGTTTTTCGGACATAGATGGACGAATGGATAGGGAAAGAATTGCGGTAACTAAGAGGAGATTGGAAGATTGGTGGAAGAGATCTAGGGAAGGATAAAGGGGAAAAAATACAGATAAAAATCAGCAATAAATTCACTTGAAAAGAGAGAGAGAGAGGGGGCAGGGCTGTTATAACAAAATTCATACAATTTTTTTCAAAAAAAGAAGGGGTGACGAAATGTTAGGCTAGGTGGCGCAAGCTGCCGCCCGATACAAAGGGTATAGCCATTACCATCCATCCATCCATCCAGTCATGTACACGTCACGTCGAACCACGTGATCCGCAAGGTCACGTGATCCTCCATGCGACGGCGGACGAACGTATACAAGCGCAAGTGTCGCCTGCTCTGCAGTTTTCGCCAATGTAACATCCAACGACGTCTGCAGCACTGCGGCCCCAGCTTGCGCTTCGGGTTGGAATCCCAACGGAGGTGCCCATAATTTGACGCGGGCTTATTGCCGCGAAGGCGCCGTGTAACCGAGGTCACGGTTACACGTCATAAGATCCCCAGGTAGTCCAAATTATTTCAGCAGGCCTCCGCTTGGGCGTGCCAGATGGCCTTCGTAGGTCTGGCATATAAAGCTCCAACTTCACATTTATTTTACCAAAAATAGCTTGAGTCTTAGCGCATGGTTTCTGCGGGCGCGAGACATATATGCTCGTACACTGGGAAACGCCCGCCGCGTGCGATCAACGTGATGGCCGTTTGACCGTGCATGTATCTCCTGCTTTAGTAACCTGACTTGTGTACCTTTATGGAGCTGTACGGCAGACTACTCATTTGTTGTAAATAGCAAAATGGTCAGCGAAAATAATAAACGCCATGATAAGTATGCTCCCATGCACATTCATTTGGTTTCACAGCGGAACTTATATTTTCACGCACGTTTCGCTATTTAGCTGGTAACAGCAAATCATTTAGTATCAAGAGCACAAGCAATCGGAACAGATCATTGTTCTGTGATTTGGCGACAACGGCTTCCCGGAGTTCTACCGGCACGCGATGTCCGTCCACACATTCAGGGGCGCACTGTCATGTGGAAACTTCTGAAAGACAACTCCCGGGCTGGTCAAATGGTAGTTCGAGCAGGCAGCTACACAACATCGTTAGCCTATGGATCTTTCGCCAGGCATCGCAGCTAGGCATCGGGGATGCGGCCCGCGCCCGTGCCATAAACAAAAAGTTGTTCTCAAATTACAACAGCGGCGGGACGAAACAGACTGCTCCCAGCTCTCGGCTCCGAGAGGCGCGCAGTGCAGCACAAACTGGCGCATCCGGGTTACGGTGATCACGTGTACCCTGTTGAGCCAACACCGGGAGGAGAAACTCATGACGTCATCGTTCAATTTCGCTCCGAGAAGCAAAACCAAACGAAGCGTGAGAACGGCGTAGACATGCCTCTGACGTAGTGGCTCAATGTTGGCATGCTCCAACTCCGTGGTATACTGCGCATGTTGATTACGCCTCACGTCGCACGGTAGAGTTTGCAGATTTCGGCGAGTTGGCTCATCTGAAAGTTTTCTGCCCAGTTTATTAAATATATAGACAAAATTAGATCGTAGTGTTTGACATCTGGTCTTCCTAGATGATACTGAAGAGCGCTGCATAGTTTTCTCAATATCAAAATTGAAGCGGAGTTGCCCTTTAAAGGGATATTTCAACGAAATTTGAAATATACCCGTCGTGTTCAGAAATAGGTTGAATATGATCCACAATATCCGTAAATGGCAATCTCACGTTTGTATCTTGAGCCTGATGGCTGTATTTATCGTCATAAACGGCCTACTCTGGCAAGCGCTCGAAGAGCAGCCAGCGGAGAGCACGTCACATCCGGCGCAATCGTGACGTAGTTTGTCTCGGGATGAGCCAAGCTGCGGCGGATCTGACGACGTCAGGATGTCCTAGCCGTTCCAGCCACCGAAGCGGTCGAAGCACGCCAGCCATCGGGCCACCGCAACTAACCGCAAATCTTTTGTGTGAAGCTTGAGTAACGGGTTAAGGTCCGTTCACACTCTCGCGACCGAGTACGACAGAGAGACGAGATCTCTTAAAACTTCTTAAATTTTTTTAGAACGAGGGAACACACTGGCATTGTGGCGCCATCTATGCGGTGACCCTGGAACTGCATTTCACAAGAGCGAAGGTTTTGCGGGATTTCCGAGGTCAAATGTGCGTAATACCCATAGAAAGGCTCGTTTATAACATTGACAAAAGTTTTTCGAGCCAAGAAAGAAAGGATAATGCGCGAGAGAAATAACAAAATATGCCGGACCGCCGAGTTTACACTGCTACCCAATAGATGGTGCCAGTGTGTCCGTGTGAACGGGCCTTTAATCTATAATCGTGAAGAGGGAGAATAGCGACGTCTGGGACACACAAAAAAGAGTCCCGTTGAGTGGGGAGTTCCTCTTTCCCCTCTTTTCTTGTGCTGGCCGTAGAGCTGTCGGGATAGAGGCTGCAGCGCTCGGAGTTGTGACGTTAGAGATTCACGACGAGTGGGCCGACCTGAGAGGAAGGCTTCTCCGCAACACATGCTCTCTTTTTGTTTTCTTATATGTGTTTTCCCATAGACGCCAAGCGGCGCATGCTCCGGCCTTTTTTTGTGCTTGTTTTTAGCTTTCTCCGAGCCCAGGGTCTCCCGGGGCTTGCGCAATGGACAATTTTTGCCTCCTTCGCGCACGGCGGCGTGCAGAAGTGTCGCGGCGGGAGCAAGCGAACTGCTGTAACCGTCTCTTTTGTCTTTTGTGTTTGGTGTGCGTGGCGGTTTACGCGTGGTGGTTGTCAAGTTAGGGCGGCTTTCGGGCTAGCCCTGTCTCATTAATGCTGTGTCCCTGCGTGCCATGGGAACTATGAAATGTCGTCGAAGAAAGTGTCTGTGTTTAAGCTCCCGGAGGATGAAGAACTGAAAAGTATGGGTGCGGGCGATTCCTCGAAAAAAACCTGGTTCTATCGACGCATACCAGGGTGAGAACTCTCATATCTTTTCACGTTTTTTTTTTTTTTAATTATTGAATTTATTTCGTTGAATTTTACGCTGACGTGGCAGCGAAGGCGACAAGCACAAGCTAGCTCTCGCTTTTATTTTTAGAAACGTATCTTTGTAGTGCAAGCTCCCGTTTTCAAAACCACGGTCGGGAGCCTGTAGCCTTCGCCCTATGTCCCCTTCTTGTTCCTACAACTGTGGCTCATATTATTAAAAGAATCAATGAAATCGTCGAGGTCTCGGAATCTGAAGGAAATTTTACCATGGACGCCGAACAAAGGAACGCGACTCGGAGACGACTTTCAAGAACCAGTGACTTCTGCAGAGGACGATCCCAATGTGCATTTTTTGTGCAGTCTTTCTGACTGGCAGGACGCCTGGCTTGACGTATGGGAGAGCGAGAACCTTACCAGTGGCACGCTAACCAAGGAGACTCACGGAGCACTTCGTCAAACAACCCGTGCACTTGTACAGATCACCGAATGCTGCTTCACTGAACTCGGGCTGAACTAGCTATGTCCTCCTGGGAAAAATTCAGACTGATGGCTTGGAAGACCGTTTCGGGAAATACAGGCAGCTGGCTGGCTCGCAATATCACATATCTATAAGGCAGCTTTATGAAGGTGAAAATAAGCTGCGACTGCAGAGTACGTTGCCGACAATCCGGTGTAAAGACGAGCGGTGAGAGCAGCTTGAGAAAAAGTAGACACGCCACGGCCTAGCTGCAACATATAGTTACAGGAGAGGCAATGTCACAAGCGATGAACTAGACCCTCCCAGTCCTAGTCTCCGTGGCAGGGACCAGGGTACACAGTTTTTGCCGCTTTGAAAAAGCCGAAATGTCAAAAATCCAGGGCGGCGCTTACCGAAGAAGATAAGACGGCAGCAGTTTCACTTGCACAGAACTACTCTCTTGTCAAGCAATTGGATCAAGGGGGACTCCTTTACCCAACTTTGTTCGCCGTTAATGCCATGAAACACAATTACGTTGTTGCTCAAGAACTGTCCAAGCAGACAGAGTTTATGAAGGTTCCGATCCAGCGTCAGTTCGTCACCGAGCTTACAATGGAACTGCTGTCTACCAACGAGACTTCTGACTTCGACGCATGTGAAGAAGGACACACAAGTGAGCTCGTGCTGAAGAACTTGTTCTGGTGCAGCACGAACATTGTGCTGAAAAACTATTGTGGAAAGGTGAACGAAAAGCTTATGAGGCTAATCCCAAGTCAAAGAAAAGAAAATGTGAAACCCTAAAATCTAAATAATTATTTTATATTGAGTGCAACAGTTGTCATAGCATTATTATTATTTTTTTTATTTATTTTTTTTTTTTACATTGCCGTACGTGTGCTGTCGAGAAAGAGAGCGGCATCTAAGTTGCTTGTGTTTGAATTGTGTCAAGATGGATACAAGAAGAAAGTATGGATACACGAGAATATGCAATTCGAAGCTTTCAAAGGTAAGAGAACTTATATTCACAGCATCTATTCGTAGTGTGAATGAACGCGGGTAGATGTGTGCATGAAGCTCTCACAGCTGCATGTGTCCCTTACTGAAAATTATGCTTTAAGTCTGCTAAGTTTGCCTGCACTCGGTTAAATCAAAACGTGTGTGCTTTGATCTAGGCGGCGTCTTTGCCTCTTTTTTGTGTCTTTTTTGCGCTTAACTTTTCGTCTTCGTGTCTCAGTTTCGGATTAATTACTTTTGAAAAACATTCCCCAGTTCGCCTGCAGTTTTGTTTTTATTATCACATGTTTACTTCTGGTGAAAAATACATTTAAACACACTACATTTTTTCGTGCTCCAAAAATTCACATTTTTTAAAATAATCTTCTTTTCATTAGCTTCACATACGAATTCAGTAACCGCACATGTCATCACCAACTTGATTGCTGCTGTTGTGCATTTGGGTGGGTCCCATCACTTACAATAACGTTTCAGGGCATTTACTTTTTGTTTGTTTGTGTCTTCAAACTCCTAGAGATAATTAAAGCACCCAAGATTCGGATGCCTAAAACGAAAACCCATCTCTCTCAAAACGTTGTTAACCTTGTTCTTTCATATCATAACTATAATTCTACGACCTAATATGCTGCCCGTGTAAGAATATGTGTTTCCCAGACATACAGATATGCGCGACGCCTTCAGTGCAGGGCTTTTCCGCGGCGCTCGCCAGCCGACTCGTGTGACGTCACCGGAGGAGCGCTACGGCCTTCAGCTCTAGGTGGTGTTGGATAGAGTCAGTTGTGGAACTCCCGCGAGGGGGTACCCCCCCCCCCCCCCCTCATACACACACACACACACACACACACTTCAGTCCCGTTAGCCTCCCGTCATTCGAACTGCCATCTAGATTTTCGTTTACGAACTGTGTGTTAAAGGGATTGTCCGGTCGAAACCGGAAGTACTTAAGTTCTTGCGCTCGTTACGTCGAGGGAGCCTTCATGTAGACAAACGTCATTTTTATTTTGATATATGATCTCCCGTTATTAATTAAACCTTTCATGAGCCTATGTACGAAACTGCACCCCGAATTTCGCCAGTGTCAATGGCTGACATCCGTAGGTGCTGCGTGACGTCACAAAACGCAAAGGCCTGTCGGATGGTCGGGATAACAAGCGTTGGTCGATGGATGTCTTGTATTTTGTTTCGAATTATATAGTCTCCTAGGCTGTACCCTACTTAAATACGGTTCTTTTAATGCAGTTCCCAAGCATTTGCAAAAAAAGCCACGCCTTTTAGCAGGAAATTACTCGCAGACAGCCATAAGCTTCGAGCAAGCGTATGCCGTTTCGCGCAAACACAACTGCGACGGCCACCGATCGAACTAGAGGCGCTTGCAAAGCAAAGGATGCAGATTTAGCCTCTGAAGCGGCACCTAAGTACACGAAGCGGCATCTGGGTACACATGTCAGCGGATCCAGTGGATCGGTGATGAGGCTGCGGGTCGTTCCCTCAGAGGCGATGTCCGCGCGGGTAGAAGACAAACGGCGAATCGTTCAAATGCATGTCGTCACTTGACTTGGACGAGCTTGGTTAATCGTATTCACGTTCCATTTTCACACGCGGGTCAAACAGAATCGGGCTGCACGCGGGCTAAAAACAACTTCTGGCATCGTTTCCAGATGGCCTAGCTGTTGGTTTCGGTTTCGCTGCATGATCAAATTGATTGATCTGATTTAGGCGAGGAGTGGATGGACGTAGTTTAATATCGTTGGCACAGCGTCACACCTCAGCTTAGGAGCCTTCTGTTCGCTTAGAGCTCAACTCGTAGCTCTCTTCTGTGAGATGATTGCTGCATAAGCGGGATCTCGATCTTGACGGGAACCTATTCCCTACGCACGGCAACGATCCACTTCGCTCGGCACTGCACGTCTCGTGGAAAAGTGTGGAAGTCATGTCTTGGCTCGCATGTGCTGCCCGGTGGTTGTGGCACTCAACCGCGCAACAAAAAACTCACCCAACTACCAAACAAGTTGAGCACAACAACAAAAACGAAGCACGCTGAGGCAGACAAAAATTCTCGCTTTGTGTTTTGTGACGTCAGAGCTTCAATGTTGCCAACGAAAGCAGCGTTTACGCTAGAATGCGATTGGAGCAGCATAAATTCAATTACTCACGCAGAGGGGCGTATAAAATTCAGATATTGCACGTACGATCCTTCTCGAGGCAATAACAATGATATTCAATTGTTTTCTCGAATACAAAATTTGACCGGACAATCCCTTTAAGAGTCAGAGGCCAGATTCACGAAACGATCTTACGCAAAAAATATGCGTAAGACAAAACTTAAAGGGGCTATGCAACATTTTTTTTACTTTGCGCAAATACCGCTTAGAACGGATCCCTGACGTTAATGACCTATGAAACACGCCTTCGTTTTTCACCCGACGCATTAGAAGTCCCAGAAAAAAATTAAAAAACAACGAGCAGCGTTCACGCCCTCAACTCGCAGCCAGAACAAGCGGCCACGTGATCTGGAGCCGATTATATGCCGCCAATGTTGATCATAGTGCCACTAAATAGTTGATCATAGCCACGCGCTGGGGTTGGCAAAGCACAGGACACGCGCTGAGTTCCAGACATTGTTATGGCTCGGCTATTGTCGTCGTTGCAGCGATTGGGCACGGGCCACTACTCGAATGCTTCTCGAGCTATCAATTATCACGAGCCTAAATCGAGTGCCCACGCAATGCTCGGGTCCAATCTATGAACCGCATTCAAATATCGTCATACGGGTGTACTGCGATCCCCGCGTTACGTCATCGAATTTTGCAAGGGAGAGATTGAATGAAAATGATCGCTTTTGTCCTTGAAATTACACCGCAACAAAGGAGTTTCTTGGCCAGTGGCATTGCATGCGAGTATCCTTGAGTCCCACTAGTGCCAGTAAGCTCGTGTAAAGTGAAAAACATTCCAATTGAATATCGTTGCACAGCTCCTTTAAGAACAAATTCGTATTCACGAAACGAAATTTTCGTAAGTTTTGCGCAGGTTACGACGAAATCCTACGACAGCTCCGAAGCTGTCTTACGCACTTCTTACGATCAAATCAGCATGGCCGACAGCGTCGCGGTCGCGACGACCGACGGACGTTTATTTTTCTACGTGCGCTTCTCCCGCTTCCCGACTTCAAGCAGCAAGAAAAAAGTAAAATTACTTGAAACAGACCACGACGAACAAGAACGCTGGATCCACAAACACCCGGGAAAAGCTGACCAAGCGAGCTCGGCAGATAGGCAGCAGGCACTCTCGGCGCAGCGGTGCTCTGACGGTCCTTGGCCAAGACCAACGCCAAGACCGTCTGCCCACGACCGGCTGGGGTGCTGAATGGTATATGCCCGCGCGACCCTTGTGAACCCTTCCCGTATCGGTGACCTCAATTTTAGATTAAGAGGTCAATCTCTTCCTCTTGTCATCATCTTGTTTTCCGGGGCAGCGGTGACGAACGCTGTCATCGAAAAGGGGCTCTCATCAATTCTATCTCTTTGTCTTGTGTGATATAGAGCTCAAATAAACGCCGTATGGATTACCTTCGCAACACGGTATGTACACTTTGTTATTAGTATTCCATTTTTATTCTGACACGACTGCACCTCACTGTCGATCGCTATAACAGTTCGTGGGTCGCAATGCCGGTCCAACCTTTCTTTGCCGGGTGTCACGTCAGCATCGAGTTGCAATCGTAAAGGATCGGTCCCGAAGCGCTTATCAATTGGCGGTCCAACAGCGCGAATCCAGCACTTGGATCAAACGCGCGCGTCCGCTCCGAGTGTGAACAGGTGTTACGTGGCTCTTGCTGACACTCTAGTAGTTCATACGTATCTTTTTTTTAACGTCGGCTCACTCCTGCATCTCCGAGGCCGCGAAAAACGCCGCGGAAATTTGTTTCCATCTACGTCGCTTTGCATACGACTGACACGGGCCGTCTTTTACCAACAATGACAGTTGTGTTGACTTCGAAGCGATCGAGTTCGTACCAGTCAACGGAAGCGGTTACGCATCCCGGCCTCGGCATTCGGGTGCGTTTAAATCATGTTAGCGTCGACATATCACTGCATGGACACGAACCCCAGACAAGTGGTGGCAGGAAGGCTGGAAGGCCGCCAGAGTTTGTTATTAAAAATCCACGTGCTCCGAACGGCTCCGAACTATGCCGAGCTCTCCGATTGGTTGTTCGTGCTGCCGAAGACGCGTCGCCATAGTAACAGTACCGGTATGTTCTAGTTTTTCCGTACGAGAACGCCGCTTTCCTCCTCTCACTTAAGAACGCGTTCGTGAATACCGATTTCTCCTCTTCTTACGATGTTCTTAACTTACGAACTTCTTGGCTAAGTTGTCGTAAACTAAGAAGCTCTTCGTGAATCTGGCCTCAGAAACGCTAGAGCAATGGACCATCTAGTTCTAAATCACCCAAGTATCAAGGAGAGTGGTGGCAATGTAAAGAGCACGGTGGAATGCCATCTAGACGCTGCGCTTCGAAACGTACAGTGCACCCCAAACTCAACGCCGCCACTGGGTTCCCAAATATTGAGCTCGTGTCGGCTACTTACTCTTAAATTTGTCACCAAAACGTTTGGGATGCCTTCTTAGGGTGGGATAGAAATCGGAAACCCAAACATTCTTCAGGTAGTTCAATCGGCCGCCGCAGGGACTGACAGAAACGGCAAATGTCGTGACGGCGTTAAGTTTGAGGCGCACTGTACGTATCCCATAGAATACACTGCAGTTACCAAAGCAGCCGTCCGGCGCGTCGAACGACGGAAGGCTAAAGCCCCTTCCCACGTAGCACGAGAACGTTCTGAGAACATTCCGAAAATGTTCAAAGGAACATAGGCAACATTTTTGGAATGTTGCAAATTTACGTAAGAGCATTCTATCAACGTTGTCGGAATGTGGCGCAGGCGCTTATCGCTACATTCGGGGAATGTTTTCAAAGGGATATTCTTAGAACGTTCTGAGAACAACGTAGAAGATTACCAGGACATTCAATCAACATTCAAATATCCTAACAAGGTTCTAAGAACGTTTTCAGAACATCCAAAGAACTTCTGCAACTTTCTTGAAATGTTGCAAATTTATGCAGGGACATCCTTTCAATCTCATCGGAACGTGGCGTGGGTACATCGCTACATTCAGGGAACATTCTCTGGGGACTATTTACAGATTCCACAATTACGGCTTGCTTAGGCCACAGCCCCAATGAGCCGTACTACATATATGGACGAGATAAATATCCTCACAGAGTGATCGATACTTTTTAACCGAAATACATTTTTGGAAGGCGCAAGCACAAGCTAGCCGCTTTCCCAGCGCACCAGCCTGAGCATGTACTAACGTCAATTTACTCCTACCTCTCACTTATCAACTTCTTTCATTCAAAATGTGCCGCATACATATTAAAGGGGCCCGCAATCATATATAAGCGTCTACCTTTTTTGCAGTTTCCACGTCTCTTGGGGTTCGGGCAAGCCAGCGGGCACGGAGAGAGTAACTAAATATCACTGCGTCATATTTTAACCGGACGACGCGGAAACCTCCTCCACCTACGGGGGCGACCCGCATTGCCGAAAGCGCGCGAAATGTGACGTCTTTGGTCCTGGGCTTACTACCGGTCAGAGCAGCTAAAAGCTTCTTTTTAGTCGAAATACAAAATATAAGTGGCGCGAGCCGTTTCAATTATTTATAAAAGTAGTTTTTGTTCAGGATTTTAGATCAGAAAATAAACAAATGCAGTTTATAAAGTACGGAAACAAGAAATGACCCGTTGACATACCCGACACCAAGCGGTGGAAAAGGCGGCGCATACTAGAAATGTGTAGTGGGATCAGGCGCCGACGAGTGGCCAGCTTAGAAAGGTCCCGGATGTACGCGGCGGCGCTGCAGTCGAGGATCCGACCGGTTCCGAGCGTTCCGAAGGCCTTCGGCGAGCAGCTTTCGCTTGCGGTTTGGCCCTTTGGCGGTATGGCAGTGCGAAGTGGCTGCCGTTCTGAACTGATCTCTACCCCATGTTTGCTGTCAGTTTGTGGCCAATGAATTGTCATGCCGAGTTAGTGTTTAATCGCGCAGCAAATAAAATGCGAGCCGCCTTCTGCCCACTTCAAGTTCATACAGCCTAGCCAGAACATGCTCTAGTGGCGCCCTCTCGAGCCGTCGACACGGAGTGCGGCAGTTCAGTTCAAAGAGCGTTTATTGATGCCATAAGCAGAGAAAGGGGTGTAAGAATGCATCGGTGGCTAATAGTCGAGGCCTGGATGCGGCATACTATTTAAAAGATATGTACACTAAATAAAAGATTCCAGCCTTGCCTCATGGAGGAAGTCCAGGAGACTTCGCAGGATCTTTCGCTGTTGGTTCTCATTCCCAAGGGGGATGAGTCCAGCCTTCCAGAGTGGCGATGTTCTAAGGTCGGAATTTTGCCCTTTCTGCGTGATACTTGGGGCACACCCACACTTGGTGGTATGTGTCCGCCTTAGCGTTCATGTCACACTGGGAACAAAGGCCAGACCTTTTGCCTTTGTTCCACAATGCGAGTCTCGCGGGTGATATAGTTGCTTCGGTGCGCACTCGGGTGACCGCTCGCTGAGCTCACTACCCCTCCTCTAGTTCACGGCCACTCAAGCAACCAAGGACGTCACGAAGGAGGTTATTTTTTTGCTTGTTTTTGTGATTTTAATTTGCCTATAACTTTTAAAATAAAGCGAAATTCGAGAAAAGAACAGTTTTATTAAGTTACTACGTTCAGCGCGCTCAGGCTCGGTGCAAATTAAAAACCAGTAAAAAAAATTAAACTAATTTGCATCTCGTCATTTTTACTGTTGTTTATCGTGTCCCGGAGGATAGAGAAAACATCTCATTCATTACAAAATGTCGCGATTTCGCTGCATAATCGCTGAGCAAAAGTCGAGCTTTTTCCTCGGCTGCCTCCGCAAGTGGCAGCCGAGGGAACTACGGTGAAAAGATTACGTGACCTCGCTCTGCTCTAAGCTGCAGCATAACGCCCGCTAATGTCAGCAGAGAGAGGGAGAGGAAGCATCCTCCAAGGGAGCACACGGGAAGCTACACGGCACCCCGAGTTACGTCACTAGGAGGGGGACCAGGTGTGACCCTAAAGGCTGGGAGTGAGTTGAGGGGTGCCAGAAATGCCAATCTTTATCTTTTCTTTTCTTTTTTTTTTTTACAACTAGGACACGCAGGCGAAATCGGTTTTCGTGTCAGAGGGCAACTTCCACAAATTTTTGACCGAAGTCCGGAAATCATTGCACCCCCCTTTAAATATGATTGCAGAAAATTTTTTGACTGGTTTGAAGTTCGCGCTGAAACGGAGCTCCATGAAAGCAGGAACACCGAGGAAAAAAAATATTACAGAAATTCGCAATATTTTGTGAGTTATTAGCAAATTAAATATTGCAGAAAACAACTTTAAATAAGCAAAACATTGCGCTTCATGACGTAAAATGAAACAGTATAGCGATTGGAGCAAAGCGGTTGGCCAATTGGACGCGAGTTTGGTTGATAGCCCGTCGGCCCGGTCGGCCATTAGGCCTCGCTCCAACCATCGTAGCTTTGGAATCGGGTTGCCATCATCGATGAATTTACCGGGCTTATCGGAGCGGCGTGAGCTTCTCCGTACACGCGCATGTCTGCCTGTCCGGGGTCCCTTCTACTAATCCTCCCACACCACTCACCCCCGAGAGGTTCTTCGCGCGGTAAACGATGGAACAGGAGCTTTTTAGCACGGACAAGAGGACTTTGTGGAGTCCGGTTAGGACACAGGAGAACAGAGAACCCGGTCGGCATTGCCGAGCGGCGGCGTTCGAAGTCGAGATCGACACGGCGGAAAACCAAACCAAGGCGCTCGTTCGGCTCCTCGTGCTAGCCGCTGACGCTGCTCGAGCTGACGGTTTTGTTGACCTCGGGTAGATGGCGCCACTAAAACACTGTATGTATAATAAACATTTTGTCAATGATACTACGTTTTTGAAGCATTTATGTTGTTGGGATGACAATATTTATGGAAAAAATACCCTTTATCGAGCAGGTATTTGCAGAATTTGCTATCTTTTTTACAACTTCCTAAATGACGTCACGCCGCGTGTTTCCCATGACGGCCGCTCGCGGCTGCAGTTCGGGGGATATTCTAATTTTTACCTCGCGATTACGCGGCGAAAACGCAACATTTCGATGAAAGGAGGTGTGTTTTCTGTCATTTGTGACAAGGTGAACAGTATCAAAAGCAGAAGATTCCAATTCTTTCAACGTTAAAATCGTTGCACAGCTCCTTTAAGGGGGTCATGAAACGCTTTTCAAACTTTTTCCTGTTTAGCTTTCCTCCTCAACTCATAAATCGCGCATTCCACCAAACAGTTCAAGAAGACGAAAAGTGGGGAGGGCCTCTTGCTCGGAATCTGGCTTGTGTACCCGGACGCGAATATACATTTCGCGGGGAGCACAGAGCCGCGAGGGGGAAAAGAGAGAGAGAGAGGAGGAAAGGGGGAGAGAGGCCGCCGTTGATTGGCCCTTGTAGTCACGTGGTACGCCCGCCCGGCTGTTCCGGCCGCCACCGCCCGCAAGCCGCTCCCGACCGCGAGCAGACGCCGCCACCGCCGATGTTTTTGTCGCGTTACTGGCGCAGCACAGCGCGGTGCCGCTAGCTAGTTTGCGTTTCCGAGCTCATGCCGCTCGGGCCAACCTTTTCGAACGGCGCGTGTATCACTGGGGAGCTCGTTAACACAGCCCCCCGCCTGCGTTCACGCCGCTTCGCGGCGACAGTATCGGCTGCTAATTACAAAACTTAACCGGTACACGCCGCTTCGCGGCGTCCAGCCGGCAACCCAAGCCCCGCAGTCCCCGATCGCGCCTCTGGAAAAGTTTCGTCGACAACATTCGGTTGTTTTAGTGTTCATCGCGAAAAAGAAATGTCGTAAGTATCGTCAAATGCCTCGACAAAACAAAATGTTCGAGAAAAAAAGAACAAAAAAAGTAGGCCCACCGAGGATCGAACCCGTGTCCCATTGCGTAGAAAGCGGACACCTTAACCGCTATACTATGCCATTTTTTTTTTCAGACGTTTATTTACAGCATGTTTAAAACAACCTTAATTTACATTATTCTATACAAGTAATGCGTTATACTATACACAGGTAGAGCTCTACATTTCCGTTTGAATATATACAAGCAATGTGTTACATTATATACATGCATATGCGTTACCTTTTCGTTACATACAAGCAGTGCGTTTCATTCTCGTTACATTATACAATAGAAATTTACAAAACCACAACGCTCATCTCAAAGAGGAAGGTGTCAATGATACTTTCTAGATCGACTGATGCTGTCGTCGATTATATAATATCAGGGGAACGACTGAGATTTTTTACGACGTCTTTCCATTCATCATTTTCATCACAACGTGCCAATATGCCCTGACCTACTTGAATGGCAATATTTTTAAAATTTACCCAGGATGGCTTTGCGACACCTGCTTCATTATCCACTTTACGCGTTTTCCACAAACTATAAAGACCGAGAACTACTAAAATGTCTTGAATGGTATCGAGGTGTTCGGCGAAATGCAAGTAGCGAAGGTTTGTCTCTTCCACTTCAAAGTCTTTTTTCAGCGTCCGTTTGAAAACATCCCAAAAGAATACAGCGTCGACACAAAGAATAAAAGCATGGGTGAACGTTTCGGTAACTTTGCAAAGTCTACAATCAGTGCTTCCGTATGTTTCCATCCCGCGTAAGTCGAGCCACTCTTTTACAGTTGTGGTACGAGAGTGAAATCGGTAAAAGAAAGTTTTACACTTCGGTGGTATCGGCATTAGTTTAACCCTTTTTAAAACATCTGGTTTGCAATTTAGTGGAGGCCCATAAGGAAAAACACGAAATACGGGATCTGGGAACAATGAAACTAGCAGATGTTTGGATAGCTTCTTTTTAGTGCACGAGGCCAAAAAGGCTTGGTCAAACCTTGTTCTTAGAAAGTCCAATGTGTCCGCTACTTCCTTGTAAAATCCTCTTAATGTTATTAAAGCACATGTGGTTGTTGAATCTTCACCTGGTGTTGCCATATATTTTGCTAAGAAGAAATGCTTGCACAATTCTAAAAAAGGATGCTGTTCCTGTGAAAACAATTTCCATCTGGCAATTAGTTGCCTAACAAATATATGACCTAAACCAAGTCCTCCATCGTGAATTCTTCGAAACAAGTTTGATCTCCTCATTGGCTCGTATGGTGACCTCCAAATAAACGTAGCCAATATTCTGTTCAACAGATTGACCGTCGTCCTTGAGCAATGTATAACCTGCAGAAGATACATTAGCTTTGACAAGAGGAAAATATTGCATACAGCAACTCTTCCAAAAGTAGATAGATATCTTAAACTCCATATATTGGCAGCTGTTTTAACGTTTTTTGTTACTGTGTCCCACATAGGCTTGGGATTGTCCATTGCGCTTAACGGGACTCCTAAGAGCTTTGGCTTCGCTGTAGACCATTGTATGTCCTCAAATGTAGATGGTGTCGATCCCCACTCCCCGCACCACGAGCCACAACTTTTGTCCTTGTTTACTGACGCACCAGACACGGCACAGTAGTTAGAAACGCATAGCATCGCGTTTTTTATGCTGGGCTTGTTGGAACATACCAGCACAAGGTCGTCAGCGTAGGCAAGAAGCTTGATTTCGCAGCTGTGAAGGCGAAAACCTTGAACCTTGCTATCGTTTATGATGTATCTGCAGAGGGGCTCAAGATAGAGGTCAAAAAGAAGTGGGGACATAGGACATCCTTGTCTAACCGAGCGTTGTACTTGTATGGATTTTGTAAGAGCTCCGTTAACAATCAATTTCGTTGAGATTCCAGTATAACAAAGTTTGATTCCACGCATGACGTTTTCTCCTACTTGCATATGTGCGAGTACATCGAAAAGAAAAGAGTGTTGAACTTGATCGAAGGCCTTAGCCAGATCAAGTTGTAGAATAGCCACTGATTCTTGTGTTCGTTGGCATATCTCTATTATGGACCGGACGATGTGGAGGTTCGTTTGTATATTCCGCCCTTTGATGGAACAGGTCTGATGGTCTCCAACCAAAAACGTTATCACGCTTTGTAAACGTCCGGCGAGTACCCTTGCAAAAATTTATAGTCGCCGTTTAGTAAGCTTATTGGTCGATAACCGTCTACTCGTTGACTCTTGTCCAGATCTCTAGACTTCGGAATCAGTACTGTGTGTGCCTTCCGAAACGATGGAGGTAAGTATTCGTGTCGGTATGATTCATCAAAAACGTTTAAGAGTATGGGTGATAGTTTCTTGCTCCATTTTTTGTAAAAACTGGCTGGTAAACCGTCTGGTCCTGGGGCCTTTCCAGACTTCATTTCTTTTATATTCAGTTCGACTTCAGCCACGTCAATAGGAGTATTTAGAATCTTAGTCATATCTGGTTCAAGTTTTGGTAGCTCTAATAAGAGGAAGTCCTTGATTTGGGTTGGTACAGAATGTGGTCTTGCAGCAAATAAATTCTCGTAGTGCGAAACAAAGGCATCTTCTATTTCCTTTTCATCGTTCAGTACGCGACCATTTTCGCTTAATGTCATTACCCGTTTCTTCTTGATATATTCTCTCTCCACATTAAGGAATCTTTTTGTTGGTTGTTCTCCTTCTATTAATTGCAAAGTACGCGTTCTTACACCAGCGCCTTCATAGCGTATTTTATCGTGTTCTTTAATTTGTGTTTTTATATTCTTTACTTCATCCTTGTATTTTCCGGGCTCTTGGCACTCCAAACGGTACAGGTAAAGGATGTCATTGTTGAGACGCCTTTCTCTTATTTTTTCATGATACGCAACAATTGATGATATTTCTATTGCAATTTTTCTTATCTCCAATTTAAAAGATTCCCATTTTTGACACCATCCTTCTTTGGTGCATTCAAGTATCTCTAGTTCTGATTCTACAGCTTTTATAAAGTCGTCATTTTCAAGGAGCCTTTCGTTGAGTTTCCAAAGGGACCAAGACGGTTGTTTTCTATTTCTCTGGGGTGTTTTTATACCTACACGCACTTGCACCATGCAGTGATCAGAAAAGAATGCAGGGATCACGTTGTAGTTACTAAGTGTAGTATTAACTGACCCAGATATATATATTCTATCTAAACGTGCATGGGAAGACCCTTGAAAGTGTGTAAAACAGAGTGCGTGATCTGTTGCTGAATCTATCAGGTCGCAGTCTTGAACCAATGCTTTTAAGGCTTCAGCGCTTGGATCTACGATGGTTAGGGATGGAACTCTATCTTTCTTATTTATTACACAATTGAAGTCCCCAAGCAGAATCACGTTAAATCTTGTGTTGGCGTGAATTCTAGCTTGACAGAAAAGGCTTTCCCTTTGCGCTGCGTTATTGTATGCATACACAACAATTATGCGCCAGGGCTGGTCTTGCAAAATAATGTTAGCTACCATTAGACGACCACTGTCGGCCCCTTCGAGAATACTACACATTTTGTACTTTAGATCTTTCTTAAACAGAATTGCACACCCTGCAGAGTAGTCAACAGCAGGGCAGTGAAAGAGATCGTAGGAATCCTTCCACAAGCTGCATCCCGAAAATAAGGTGTTTTGTTCGGATACTTTTGTTTCTTGCAGGGTCACAATGTCGCTGTCATATTTTTGTACAAAACGAAAAAGTTGGTATTGTTTTTTTCTCGAATTTATCCCTCGCACATTTATGGTGGAAATTGTGAAGGGACTTATCTGGGTGGTCGTGAGGGGATTCCTATACATGCTTTGGGTCGAGTTCGGAAGCTGCCGGGGAGGTTGTTTTTCGGTCTTTGAATTTGGGTTTCACCCGCTGCTCTTTGGGTTCCAGCCGTATTTGCGGCTCGGTGGAGTCCAGCCGAATATTTATGGCTTCCGGTTCTCCCGTCAAATTCTCGCTGGTGTCAACCTTGGCTCTTTTGCAATGATGTTCTTCCTTCTTGGTCTCGGCCACCTTCTTGGTTTGCAGGGATTGCTTTCTCAGCCCTTTCCCTTTGCTTGCAGTAGCTTCTCCTGGTTCTGGGTGCGGTGTTGGGGAGGTGCTTTCGTTGCACCTTTGTTCCTCCGATGGGCTTTCGTTGAGGCTGCAAGGAGGGTCGTTGTTCTGGATCGCTGGGTCATCGCCCGTTTGCGTCCGTTCGACTTCCTCATTGAACATTTCCTCCACGTCCATGATATGTTCGCTATGATCAGCGTCCGGTGCTGCGTTCCCCTGGAGCTTTGAGGCGTACGTCACTACACATTCGTCATTTGTGTGACCAAATCTCCAGCACTGCGTGCAGCGAGGAGTGCAACATTGCCGGCGGATGTGCCCGATTCCTTTGCACCTCAGGCAGAGCGGTGGTCTTCCAGGGATGACGACGAGCGTATTGGACCCGTACACGTTCAAGAGGTGTGGGATCTTGTCCACCGTGAGGTCCTGCTTCAGGACGAGGGTCACTTCTCGGGTTGTTGTTTCGAGATCCTCGAGTCCTGAAAATCTCCACGTTTCTCTTCTCATGTCCTTGACTGTCCCGAACGGCTCTAGAACCTTCCTCACTTCGGAGTCTGGCATGGGAATGGGCAGCCATAAAAGCTTCATCTTGATCTCTTCTTTGCATGGATCGATTACTATGCACTTCTTTCCTTTGATAATGAACTCTTCGCAAGCTTTGATCTTGAGCTTTGCTGCAGCATTTCCGAAGGTCACCATCCATACGTGGCTCATTTGATACTGGCCTAAGCCCAGGACGTCCTTCCGATCAACGATAGAAAATATTGCGTCCTTAAAGTCGCTTGCCTTGTACGGCCTTCCGGTGATGTCAGCATGTAAGAACAGTGAGTTGGTGACGAGCATACCTTGCGGTAGTCTTGGAAGTATAACCTTGTAGTCGGAAGATTCCGATGTCGTCTTGTAAACCCGGCCATCAAATGCCGTCGTACTGCTCCCGATGGAGCTCATCTTTCCACTCGTAGGTGACTTGGCCACCTTACAGTGCCGTTTAGGCGAACAGGGTAACCCGGGAGAGCCCCGGGCCCCTGTTATTGAAATAAATCGCAGACAGGAAGAAAAGGGCTTCTACTTACAATCACTTCTTCTTCCTCCTCCCTATACTATGCCATCGCTTAGAAAACTCGTTCTGACTTTACCCATTATCAAACGCGGCATCGGCGTGGGCTGCGGGGGGTGACGCTGCAACAGCCGGGCGGGCGTACCACGTGACTACAAGGGCCAATCAACGGCGGCCTCTCTCCCCCTTTCCTCCTCTCTCTCTCTTTTTTCCCCCTCGCGGCTCTGTGCTCCCCGCGAAATGTATATACGCTACCCGGACAGAGCCGTTATCCCCCTAGAAGATTAGCCAAAGTTGCTTTCCCCAACCCGTTCACCCCGAAGCTGACAGTGCTGTGGAAGCTACGTGCTCGTTGGGCCAGCCACACGTGCCACGTGATCACCCTCCTTCGTGCATACCCACGCGCAGAGAATGAGGTCAGGTGATAAAAGGGAGGCGGCTGATTGGTCCGGCAAGCGCGTAGTTTCCACCACAATGTCAGCTTAGGGGTGAAGGGAATAAGTGAGGTCCGGTTTCGTGTGACGTGCGTTTGGACCCGATGACGCACTTTTGGGACCGCGGATGTATCACAGTGAAAAGGCAGAGAGCTTACGAAGGGAAGGAGGTACGAAATAGTGCGCTGCGTTTTCAAATTTTCGCACTGAAGGTCAGGCTTTTGACTTTCTACCTTTTTTCTTTTGGCCCACTGAACGATTTTGCTATTAGTAAAATCCCAATCTAAAATGATTTATCCCAACCGAAAATTCGTTTCATGGGCCCTTGAAGAACAGATACACAGGGCAATCCTAAGGAGTGCGGAGCTGGGCGTCGCACGCAAGCGCCGCGACGAGTCCGCTTCGACAGCCGCGGAAGCCTCGTCTCCCGCAACTCCGCCACCGGAGCCACCCCTTAAAGGGATTGTCCGGTGAAAACCGGAAGTTCTTAAGATTTCGTGATGGTTACCTGGTGGGAGCCTAATGATTAACATAGGCCATTTTTATTCCATTAAACGACACCCCAATTTAGTGTAATCAACGACGGATAATTGAACGAAACTCCATGCCGAATTTCGCAAGTATCAACGGCTGCACTCCCATGCCTGACGTGACGTCACACCAGTCTTGCAATTGTCATATCCTATGCCTCATTCCTCCGTGGGAACACAGTGCCCCCGACGCACCGCAGCATTCCATATTACTCGCCACTGTAAATGTCGCGGAGAAGTGTGGAGCGTGACAACCGCACAACGAAAATACCCATTCATTCTAAAAAAAAGAAAAAAAAAAATCTAGTGCAGCAGCGAGGGTGAACCACGTCGTACCGCTCACGCGGAGGACAAAATTCGAAGTGCACTACAGTTCGGCGCGTTCTTTGCCTGATGTTACCTCAGAAACTCCGCTTCCCTGAAGGTGGAAGAGGAAAACGCCGTTTATGCTCGCTTGGGTTAAAATACAATTACTCCTCCAGGGAAGCACACAAAATTCAAATTTGTCGTGGAAGATGCTCCTACAGCCATTGACAATGAGGTCTAAATGTTTTCATGAATATGAAATTTGACCGGATAATCCCTTTAACCTCGGCGAGTAGGAGGTACTCCGCCGCTGGGAGGCGCGCATGAGCGACGAGGCGTTGTTTTCGCCCTTTTTGAACTTTAATTTGCAACTTTATTAGCTCTATAAAAACGACTTTTTAGAGAAATAATGACGGTTAACGTGTGATATACTTTATTACGCTTCAAAATTTCTGGGACGGCTCTCGCCAATCACGAAACCCAGTGAATGTGACGTATAGTGAAAGGGAGCGCCGTTATGCGCGCGCATTCGGCACCTCGCGGCGCCACCGTCGGAGGAGGTGTTTCCGAGTTGTCAAATTAAAATATGATGCGCTAATATTTTTAAACTCTTTCGTTGTCCGTTGGGTTTCCGGGACCACTAGCGTGGAGAAACCGCAAAAAAAAGTAGACGCTCAAATACTGTTGGATACACATGGCATCTCACACTCAACTGGGATATTCCCTTTTCCAAATCATGACCCAGATGCTAAAAATCGGGTATATTCAAAACTGCCCCCCCTACATACGCAGTGAGTGCCAAGTTCATTATCAAGTTTTTAAAACCATTGCTTTTTTCCTACACCTTATATCATATTCCGCGGTAGACTCATATAAGATAAAACTGATCCCTTAAGCTAAGTTTCCAGATACTCCACTTAATTAGCATATTTTTGGCACAAAGTGGCATGTAGTGGATGGTGTTTCGAACCACAGGTTGCATGAGAGCTCCGTAAAGTTGGCTTCACCTGCGAAAATTCTAGGAATGTTCGCAAGCGACCGTTCCAAGAACGTTCCGCATATGAATGTTCGAAGGAGAACGTTCCGAGAACAGCATACGAATGTTCGCCAACGAGTGTTCCTAGAATGTTGAGCAGCTTACCTTGTAGGGAATGTTCGCATACTGAACGTTCCTAGAACGTTCCGAATGGTGTTTTAACGTTACTTCAACATTCAGGACACCCACGGAATGTTCGCACGACATTGGGAGCTACGTGGCGCCATTCATTGTTCTGGAAGTGCTCGAGACACGTGCCGCGCGCTACTTCTGGGAAGAACATGGCGTCTGAAATCTAGCTCAGTGCTGTGCTACCGCCATGATCTTCCCAAGGGCTGCACGTTGCACGTGACTCGTGCATCGACGCACCTTGCACTACTTTTGAAACATGAAGGGGCTTTACGGAGGCGAGTCGTGGTGAGTGAGGGGGATACGGCTCGTGCATGCAACGTCTATCAGCAGTTCTGTAACTGAGCTAATCTAATAACGTTGTTCTTGGCGAGACAGTTATCGTGACTACCTGTCAAGGTTCCTAGATCCACCAGGTGATCTTTGCTAATCGTTTAATTTGTTTTGAAATTCATTTTTCGTGTCTTTTTAGCAAGATATTGGTGTGTCCGATGTGATACTGCTCCTCTGAACACGTAAAGACCAAAATATAAGCGGTCGGAGTTGAACGCAAGCGTGTGTTTACGGGCCCAGTTGTCTGCGAACGTGCTCGGCGTTGACTTTGGCTAGGTTGTTGCTCTTATTTTTTACAGGAAGAGGACAACGCCTTGAAATTTTGCACAGTAAAACTGACCTGTTCAACTTCCATAGCCACCGGAGACACGGATCGACAAAAAAAAAAAAAAAAAAACGGACAAAACAACAAGTCTCAAACACAGCTTCTAGTTTATTTGAACAACGAACGCGGTTACTATGGTAGTTCTTCACCAGCTTGTCTGTGTTTTTACCCTTTCTTTGACCTGTTCAATGCAAATTCAGTGAAAGTCTGAACTTTCTATGCGCCGGCGCCGATGTTTCCGCCCCGTTTCACCGCCAGATTCGCTTGTGCCACTTTATTTCACCCATCTTTCATGGCATACTTTGCAGTCGAGAGCGTACAACCTGAAAATAGAACAAAAAGAAAGAAGAATATTTATATAGCGGTTATAAAAGAAACTTCCGCTATATCACGCTTTAACATAAAAACAAAACCGAAACTTCAGTGAAACGAAAGAACAGAGATTTCCGTTGGCAACAACAGCGGCGTCCCCGTGATCATGACGTCACGGGGCAGAAGCCCAGCAAGAAGGCCAGAAAATGCGCATATCAGCTGCCTGCGTTGAGGACGAAAATTATGTAAACATGAGCCCCATTCGCTTCGCCGTCGAATTCGTGCCACGGCCCGTGCGGTTCCAGCTCGCGTTCAACCGAGACAGCAGCTGGAACGAGGTGCAGACCGTCTTACTGGATCGCGTCGGACTGTTGCCATCGGACTCGACCGTCCGCATCACGTATGCCGACGATGAGGACGAGAAGGTGCAGCTTTCCTCCGAGCCCGAAATGCAGGAAGCCCTTCGGGTTGCCGAGAAGAAAGGAAATGTCCTACAGATTCAGATGGTCGACGTTACAGATGACTCAGAGGCCAGCGCCCGCGACTCCGGACCGCTGCTTCGGGGATCCTACCGCGAGAAGGAGTCTGGCGAGTTTGTTTTCGTCGACGACGACAACAATGATGGTGGTGACTGTCCCACGTCCGGGTTGGAAGCCGCCGCCGCCGCTGCGCCCGAGGTGGACGCTACGAGCGATCCGCGGCGTCGAGACAACGCCACAACACCACCGCCGCCCTGGTTCGTCGACTTCGTGCGCACGCTAAGGAACGAGCTCAAGGATGAGGTAACCGCCGAGGTTTTCAAGCGTCTAGACGAGCGCAAGGTCGACAAGTGGACGACGGCGGCGGTGGCCGACAGCTTTCAAGACGTCGCTACCTGCGGGAACTGCCTGTGTCAGATCCAGGGAGCGCGCTACCGATGCTGGGTCTGTCCGAATTACGAACTGTGCGAGGTATGCGAATCGCTGCCGAGCGTGCACGACAACTCGCACATGATGCTCAAGATCCGCAGGTCGGCCGGGGCGGCGCAGCCGGGCAGTCGGCGCAAGCGCTGCAACGGGACCACATTCCGCCCGATGCGCTCGCCGAACCGGCTCTCCACCATGCGCGACATCAAGCAGGAGATGAAGATGCAGAAGTTGATGAAGAAGCTCGAGAAGTACAACCTGCGCGACGCCAACCTGTACCGGCCGTCGACGGCGGGCGTCGAGAACTACTTGAACGCCGACCTGTACGACTCGGAGTTCGTGTGTGACGACACCATCCCGGACTGGACCCACGTGCAGCCGGGCACCCGCTTCACAAAGCGCTGGAAGGTCCGCAACTCCGGGACCCAATCCTGGGACCGCAGCATCCTCCTCAAGTACTGCTGGGGCACCCTGGGACTGATGCCCAACGACACGGACATCGAGGCGCCCCCGCTGCACCCCAACGCCGAGGGCACCCTCGAGGTGCAGTTCACGGCACCCCACGAGCCGGGACACTACCAGACCCACTGGAGAATGTACAGCCCGCAGGGCTACTTCGGGCACCGTCTTTGGTGCAACGTAGTCGTGGACCCGGCCCTGACCCTGGAACCCAGGCAAAAGCACATGGCGAGCCTCAAAGTTGTCCCTGGTCCAGACGACGACTTCGTCCCAGAGCAGACAACCCTCAAGACAGAAGATCTGGCAGCCGAGCTGAAGGCCAAGATTGTGTCGCAAACGGCAACGCCCTTCAACACGCCGGCCGGCATGACTCCCCGCAAGTCTCCGGAGTCGGAGGACGAAGGGAGCGAACCGGAAGAGTGTGGATCCAAGATGTCTATTCTGGACATGCCTATCCACCACGACACTGAGGAATCTGCCAGTGTACTCAGCCTTAGCAGTCTCGACACCGAGGGGGACTTTGAGGTGGTGCCACTGCCTTCCTGCTTCAACCTGAACATCCCATTTAACCTGCCCGAGTCCACTGCGGACACTGAAAGCGACTTGGTCCATTCCTCCGTCGCAACGGCTCTCGGGAGTGCCTCGCCTTCCTGCGAAGTCCTCGACCAGGTGCCCAGATGCGGCGACCGGTTGTGGAAAGAAAAGGCACTCGACTCGACTGCTGGACATTCTGTGTGCCCCAGCAGGTTCCAGGACCCAGTGGTCATCGATTCCGACTCGTCCAACTCTGAAGCATCTGTCTCAACGAGACCAGACGACAGCACGCTTCAGGTCGCAACTGAGGAACACCAAAGAAAGCCCACAGCCTCTGGAGAAGAGTCTGAAGACAAAGCAACCAGAAAGCCTGCCTTCTCGTCGAGAAAAATTTACAAGGTGGAGGGAGTTGGCGATGCTCTTCCGGAAGCCTTGGTCAACGGGGCTCTTAGTGCTGCCGCAACCGTCTACAATACTGCGAAGACTGTCTTCTCGGGAATTCAGCCAAGACAGGGAGTACCGATGGACCAGCGTCGGCTCAGTTCTTCAGATTGGTCGCCGCCAGCATCCCGCCTCTGTCCGCAAGAGAAACTGTTCGAGATGGGCTTTAGGAACCACCAGCTCAACTCTGTGCTCCTGAAGAAGCACTCGGGAGATATCCAAAAGGTGATTGAAGAGCTGATCAGCGCCAACATCGACAGCTGGTCCTCGTCAAGCATGGAACGTCCACCCACTGCTCGGCCCTTTATGTGCTCCTTCGACTAAATTCCTTGCCCACTGTTTTAATCTTTTCCCCTGCTTGCTTGATAGTTTTACTTTCTTCTAGAAAATGTATTTCTTTTATTATTTAGTAGCCTTTCTATGGCATGGAACAGTCCTCCAATTATAGAACTGTCAGTCATTTACACTCTTCACTTTGTTAAAGCGCCAGTTTGCTATGGTCCGAAACATTCTGTGCCCTCTTTCTTTTCGTTGGAAACTGAGAGGTGATTGGAAGAGAGGTTCAGCTTGGAGAAAGTTATTATTTGTCATTGTTGATTTTATTGTAAGCTGTCCTCAATAGGGCTCCCTCCAGTGTATCTATGGGGTGATGCTATTAGCATTTTATTTACATTCACTAAACAATTCATTTTCGGAAAAAATATGTCACTGCTTTCCAGCTCTGTGTTACCCCAGAGGTAGGTTAGACAAATCCCTTACACATAGTATTATAAGACATGTCTAAAACATTTGACAAACCTTTTCTCTTTAGTGTTGTTGCAATGTAGAGTTTACATGCACATAATTCAGCATCTGTTGTACAAGGTGCTTTGGATATTTGCTGGAAGTTGTATCTCGGCATTTTAATGGCACATCACCTAGCACCCTTGCTTTTCACTGCTGCAATCTGTACATCTAGACGTGCAATGCAGTTTGTTTCTAATTTCAGGTTAAGGTTATTTAACGTGCTAGATCTATTGCAGGTGTTCATTTCCGTGTAATCTCTTCGGAAATAAAACGTGAAAAACATTATTTCATGCTTCAACTGGTGCTGGCCACCATATGACCTGGGATTTCTGCCAAGAATCCTCTTAGTGTCGTCCTATACCAACCTGCCAAGAGTAGTGAAGGAGCGAAAGACATGCTCTCCACTTGTCTCCACTCACAGGATCAAACTTTTGAGAGAATCCACCTCTCTACAGAGTTTGATCCTCCGAGTAGAAACAGATAAAAATGTATAACAAAAAAAAAAAATTGCTTGCAGATTTTTGTTGTTTATTTGCATGGGAGAGGGGGGGGGTCTCCCTAAGTTGCAATAAATTAGGGAAACGTCCTAGTCAGTTCACAAATGATGCATGTGTTGCACATTTCAAAAATATTCTTACTAATTAGGCAAATGGAAGCATTGTGTGCCCTGTGGTATGCCTTGCAGGGCTTGCACATATACTGTCAGCATACCGTGCTGGTGGTACTCGTTAATGCTGAGGAAGCACTTGGTGGTGCAAAATACAGGCCCTCGAAGATATGATCTTGGCAGCAAGGCCACCTCAATGGCCTCTGATACATCAATGCATTATGCAAGTCATTTATATGCATTGCACCATACTTTCTGCCCAGTTCCTTAGCCAGCCCCCTCTTCCCCCCCCCCCCCCCCAACCCCTCCCCCACACGCAAGTTATGCAGAGTTAAGCTTCTTGCAGCACTCGCTTTAAAAGTTTCCTGGCTATACCACCACGGGTCCATATCACATGAGCGAATGACGTTTTAGCGAACAGCGACATTTGAGCGAATCAACGTTGTAGTGAATAATGGGGGCGCTCTTTAAGCCATCCTCTGCGCTGCGTTTACGCCGCTTCATGGCGACAGTTTGTGGCGGCTCATTACAAAGATGTGAACCCATTTGGCCCACCCGAAAACGCCGCTTCGTGGCGTCCGACTATTCGCTAAAGTGTCATTCGGTGAAACGTGAGCGTCCGCTAAAATGTCATTCGATCAAGTGAGTGCTTCCCAGGTGGAGGGCGGTGGAAAAAAAGCTCGCCTCAAAACCTTCGGATGCAGGAACAGGCTCACCGGCCTTCTGATGACTATGGAGAAAACCTCCCCTCTGAATCTGAACATTGTTTGCTCAACTGAAAATGATTATATTATCCGCTTGCATACATGCCACAAGTGGTGCAATAAAAAAAAACTATATATATATATATATATATTTATACAGAGTGGGCTGCAGGTTTAGCTTCAGGGCATTTACATAATAGATTAACTTTTATGGAGTAGCCAGCACTGCAAACATAATTTAATATGGCAGAAGTCGTGCGAAAACACATAAAAGCAATACACTGGCAGTAGCGGAGTGTCCTGCTTTGAATCAAGTGGCACCTGCTTAAGTGGTGCATGTAGCTTTGGCTGCACTAATGCTTAGATATAACGACCAGCTCGCATAGGAAACGAATTCAAGGCGAGTTTTTCTCCAGGTTTGCCAAGATGGGTGGGCTTTTACCAAAAAAGGCTAAGGTTTTCTCGGGTGACCTTTCCTCCAGGATTCATAGATGGAGGCAGTGCATACAAAATAACTCTAAGACCAGTGGTGTTTCTCTGGTCTATCACTGGTTTGATCAGCAGTGACATGCCCCAAAGATGGCCAGTAATTATATCCGAGACCTCATTCCCTGCACGACCTTGTGCTCTCATGCCTCGTGTACCTTTCCCACCGATGCCGTCAAACCTGCAAGCTGTACCGACAAAGGTGCCTACCATGCTACTAAAAGTGATATGTTAGTTTACGATGCTTCCCTTCCTAAAGCCAAAAAGAAATTGCAGGATGTTGCATAGAACACTGCGCACATCTTGTCTCATAATTCAATGGCTGCCTCATGAACAAACATACAAAGTATGGTAGCCATTCAGTCGGAGATCGAAGGTTAGCAGTGTCGGATGACTGGCTAAATTTTGGGCCTTCAGCAGTGGAAGACATAATCCATAAAAAGAAAAGGAAAACACTAACCTTGCACCCCACGCACGAGGGAACCAATGTATTTTACGGTCGGCGACGGGTTAAGGATCCAATAGATGCCTCGTCTCTCATACTCAATTCTTAAACTGTCACCGATTATAGTAACACCACCACCTGTGGAAACAAGGAGCAATTCCGACACGGCACCAAACCACACAAATTGGCAGCAAGCTTCACGGTGCTCTCGATTGAAGCAGAGAAATTCTGCTCACTTCTGGCAAACCATAACCAAACTAGCTACTACTTCTCCCCGTGGCGCATGCATTGTGCATGGTATGAAATCCAGAACAATGTTGTTTCGGGCTCCAAACCCTAGCCTCGCTAGAAATTAAAGTGGGAAGGGGGTAGATTAAAGTTGGCGGAATGAGCTTTAAAAGGTTAGAGACCAATATCTATCGTAGTGGCGTCCGGGGGTTATCGTATCTTGCACGCGATTGTATTTGATCCCTCTCCACTGACAGACAATTTAACCAGGTACCGGTGCTGTGGAGGGGAACAAGGGAAGAGGTTGGTCAAACATTACGAGACCTACGTTGGATTGGATGTGGGCAAAACTGTGTGCATTCGATCTTACTCAGCTTGATTCAGTTCTCATTGCTGCTACTGCCCTACAATGTTGAGCCCATTTGGTTCGAGCTATCAATGAAATAAATGCGAGTGCATAGAAAAACTTGGTTCTGTAAAAGGTGAGACACTAGGTAATTTGCCACAAAGCCTGACAAGGTGGCCCACTTTTCTTCAAATATTCATGTTGCTTCAATATAAAGTTAAAAAAAAAGAAGTGCCAGTTGTAAGTTATTGCGGCACAAGGTCCGAAATGATAATCTTTCAATCATTCTGTTTGTAAAAGCAAAGGCCCCACTGATCCAGAGCAATACCGCCATGCAAAAGATCACACTATATTGGCAAATAAGAAAACTTGGAAGAACTTTTAAGCAAAGCTCTTCACTGCACGTGTTTACAAAACACATGCACCGCCGAGCCGCTTTTGTCAAAATGACCATGAAACACTTTTTGATAGCATTCGTCTAGAACAACCTTTAGGGCGATCTCAAGGACGACCTCTAGGACAACGTTAAGGTCATTAGATCCTTCGAAGAGGGTGCGAATGTGAAGGTGTGCGAGAATGAGCTGAAATGGTCTACTGCGCATTAGGCGGCCGAAAGTCCAAGAAATTCGAGGAAAAAGGAGGAAGGGGGGTAGCTAAAGAAAGCTATCACATTAAAAAGGCTTTTATGAGGCTCGCATCCTTTTCTACTTTTCCCCTCAACCAGAGGTCCCTTTCCTTTAACGAAACAAATGCCAAAAACATTATAATCTTGGCAATGGAGAATCTATTTCATCTGGCTGTCGCTTCAGCCTCTTTAAATTATGAAGAGATCTGGTACCACAGTGTCGAGGCAATCGCACTCAGAAGAGAATAGTTGTCTGGTTCTCGACTGCCAGCACCAGTATCGCAGCCCTCCTAAATTGCAGTGTCCAACCTCTCAAAAACAACTTTTGCAATTTATTTCAAGTTCAATCCATTCAGCCCATGCTTTAGGAACCCGAATATGGGGACTTCTCTGGCCTCATCCAGAAACAGTTGAATGCCATGGGCAGGTATTGTGAGCAGTCATCCCCCTAACGAGGACCAACCCAGAAAGCACAATGCAAGCGGGCCACCTCCGGTTCTGTCAATCTGCTAGGGAGCACCACAATGCTGGACCACCTAATTTTTTAGCTTCTCGCGTCGACTTCCTTACAATGCCGCCGTTGCAGACTTTGGCAACACGGCTGAAATCCCAAGTCGACCGCCGTTGCGGCCAACGCAGCATCAATGTGCATCGTCGAGGAAAGAGATGCCACCTAGCACGAAGCACTGCGCGCACTTCCCAACAAATACGCTTGCCAAGTTCCAAGTAATGAAATCAAAACCTTTCCTTGCTCTGCTTTCGTAAGCGACAGGTTAAAAAGCTAGGAGATGCGCCGCCGCAAGTGCGAGCTTTTTGCCTTCGATGACGCTTCGTCGCACGGGCAGTCGAAGCCAAAGGCAACAAATGCGTGTTGAAGTCTGAGCATCCTGCAGAGTTCTTACCCTGTAGGACTATAGACGCGACGTCAAAGCCCGGTTCCTTTATACCTTGTTCAGCAATCTCCAAAAAGACGTACGCATCGTGGGAGAAATGTGCAGGTGACCTGGGAAAACTTTGACACTGAACACAAAAGGAACACTTCAGTCTGCTTGTTCATCGCAGAAAACCCAACTGGACGTGTCCGGCGCCATTCCGGCAAATGGGGCGGAAGAGTGAAACACTCCCGACATCTTCAAGGTAGGCATCCGAGCAAAAACATTACACTTCACAAGCTTCGTAAAACAAGCAACTTTTTTTTGTTTTGTTTATGGAACACCGCTTCTTGTTTACAGGAGTAAAGAAGGGATCGTCGAGATCCTTCCTCGGACACGTCGGCACCTCTGAAGCGCGCGAGCGGCGAGGAAGCAAGACGTCGCCTCGCTACTCCGCACGACGGCTATCAACCAAAAACTGGCAACGCGTACAGTGAACCCGGCCGCCTTAATCTGCCCCGTGCACATCATTTATTGCTCCTAAAGTTCCACAGTACCTAAGCCTCGAGTTGTTTACGACCCACGTCGATAAAAAAAAAAGAGAAGGTACTTCAACTGCGATCGAGATAGCACATTGCGCATCATACCCGGAATCAATTCTTCGCCTAAATGAAAAAGACTCGCGAGGTTGCTAGTGTTAAATTATTATTTAGCGCAGGATGGTTCGATGCGTCGCCGACATTCAGTTTGCCCGCTTTACTTACAGTGCAAATAAAAAGAAATTACTAAAACAAAAAAATAATGAGAAAAAAAAAAAAGGTGCCAAGGAATTGGATGCGGGGTCGGCATCCATGGCATGGATGCATTTGCTTTTTCGCAGGTGTGTCGTGCGACCCCGTCTTGTCTCGGCTTCCAGAGTCTATCCGCTAGGTTCGTAGGTCCCAACCGAGGTCCATCTGGGATGACGCTTGCTGGCACCAACACACTCACACAAACCTTCCTTCCTCTTTTTCTTTGTTTCATTTTTTTTGCCCCACCTTCATCTCACGAAGGCTTCTACATTTATTTAGTGTGAGGCCCTTCTCGTCTCAGCCTCCCCCCCTTAAAAACAACCAAAGGGGAAAAAAAAAAAACCAACAGTCAGTTTGTTTTCCTTTTTTAAACAGTTCGGAGAAAGAGAAAACCCCTCGGTCACACAGCAAACGTGATCCTCCGTTGCCTTCTGCTGCTCGAGGCACCGGAACCGCAGGGTTCAGAGTCGAGGTCGAAGTTTGGTCCAACGACGTTTGCACCCCGGGGGAGGGGAGGGGGCTTGCTGGAGTTCTGGCGCTTTCCTCCCTCTCGGTGCCTCTCTTCGGTCCTGCCCCCCTGATGGCTTCTGGCCGGCTGCCGCTCCCTTGCCGCTCAGGCGAGGTAGTTGTAGGTGTCCTTCTGGCCCTCCGCACGCTCCAAGTACTCCTTCTCTATTAAGATGTCTATGCATTTCTGCAAGCGGCGGGAAAGAGAAGGCACGATTGGAAACGGTAAAATAGAGACACTGGGCGCATTCAGTCTTCACTGAAAAATTCTAAAAGGAGCTGGCAAAATTGTGTTCTATGAAGTAAGCTTGAAAAAAAAAAAAAAAAGTATGCCAAATAATGCATTGTTTTGTTTTTCATCTTTTCCAAAATGCAAAATTTTCTCACCGAAAAAAACCCTTAGAGAAACTAATCCTGTAAAGTAAGCGCATAGCCGAGTGCAGTGATGTGATTGGCCTAAGCCATTTTGGAGCACCTTTTGGAGGAGCCAAAACAGTGTTTCGGAGCAGCAAAAGTGGCTTTCGGAGCAGATATTCTTACAAAAATAAAAATATCTGTTTTAATTGCTGGACAAACGAAGGACACTTTGTGCTGCGTTGTGACGGAACTCGCTGCTCGTGTTTTTACTGCTGAGACATCCCACAAGTGTACAGTGTTGTAGGCGTTGCCGAGCAATTCCGAAAAGAATGCTTGCCAACGTTTTACGTGTTCCTGATGTGCCAGATTTTTGTCAAATGTAAAGAAACGTAAAACAATGGATTGCAAGCGTCCCGGCTGCTGCCTCTGTCGTGCAGTCATGTTCACATGCACGTGAGGGAAACTTCAGCAGGCTTGCAGTGGCACATGCTTCGTCGCGCGAGCGGAGACAACGGCTGTTCGATTGAAACCGAAATAATGCCACTCCGCTCCATCGCGAACTGGTTAGCAAAATAGTATGCAAAATGTAACTGTCCAGCACACGACAGAAAAACAGTCGAGCGGCGCGTGCATGCCAGGCCGGCAGGCGAGGTACACGCTAGCCACCCAGAAAAAAAAAAGAACCTGAGCGCATCGATCCATGACATCGCGAGCCAGGGTCAAAAGGGTCTTGGAGCGCTTTGTGCAACGACTAAACTCGAGACAAACAAGCGCAATGTGCGGGTTCAACGTGCACACATTGCCTTTTTTGCTTTAGCTCACTGCTCTTCACCAACTTTCTTTCGCTACAAATTTTTCACGTACCGGGGTCCCTCTCGAAAGAAAGCCCACCGAGAGAAACCTAGGTAATCAATACTTCGACAAGCAGTCTTTTAGTTAAAGAGGTTTTTTTTAGTATAGGTGACATTCACTTGACGCCACTCGCTAGATGCGCTGGCATCGGCCACCACGGTCGCCATCTTCGAGGTCACCTTCTATCCCACGTACGTGTCGGGTGTCGTCTGGCCGGACCTTTCAGCATGGGTTAGCAGCATTTTACAACTTTAAATGGTCTTTTCGGCCGAAACTAGGGGTTATTCTTAGACTTTAGTGCTTTTGAAGTGCCGTAGGAATATTTTTAGGGGCGAAGCTCCTTAGGGGCTAGCCATGTTCGTCCGCCGTCCGTTGTCCGCCGTAGGCCGGCGTCGGGTGCTCGTGCTTCTGCTCGTGAGATCACGTGCTCGTGTATGGCAAAAAAAAAAAATTGGAAAAAAAAAGATGAAAAAAATTATGAAAAAAGAAAAAGAAGAAAAAAAAAGAGTAGGGGGTTCTGAGATACCATCCCATCTGTCTGCTTAAAAAAAGAAAAAGAAGAAAACCACACATTCTCCTACTGACATGAATGAAAAGGCTCGGCATGCTGCGGCTAGGCGTCTACGCAGACAAGCACCACCAGAGCTTCGCCCCAAGCAACATCATTCACCACGTGGAGATGCGGTCAATTTTTGTTTGTGTTTTAGTTTGTCTTTGTCGCCATTGGACTTTTCCACCGCGGCCGCGTTGCTCCATTGACTCCACGCAGCGCTCCTTGTCGCGCGCCGTGCCCACGGCGGTAGCTCTTATGCGAGAACTGTGATTTTTCTACTTTGGGGCTTTTGTAGCACGGTGTGATTACTCTTTGTTTTGTTTTGCTAGTTTCCTTATTGTTGTTTTTCTAGCGGATTTTCTGCACTACGGCCGTGTAACCGTGTTGATCCATCGCCTCCGTGCCGTACGTCGTGCCTTCGGTGTTCGTTCCTGTGCAGAAACATACCGTGCGGCTCACCGAGTGCGCAGCTGATGGAAAATGCGCCGCATTTTTCATTAGCCCAAACGATTTAAAAATTGCATACAAGCGATTTGGCGAGCAACGAGACAAGCGACGGCGACCCGCCTCGCTGTCGCTCGGTCACCTCGCGCGACGAGGCAAATTGCATGAAAGCGACGGGAGCAAACGACCAAGGCGATGAGCGCTAAGTTTTCTAGAAATCCAAAAACCGAGCTACGCAACGAGCGACAGTGAAGAGTGAACCGTATGTAAGCGATTTAGCGAGCGACGGCGACAGCGACGGGAGTCGGCGACGAGCGACGGAGATTTCTCACAATCCCTCGGCTCATCGCCTTGGCCGCCTGCTCCCGTCGCTTTCATGCGGTTTGCCTCGTCCCGCGAGTGACTGAGAGACAGCGAAGCGGGTCGTCGTCGCTTGTCACGTCGCTCGCTACATTGCTTACATGCGGTTCAGCCTTTTCACACGGTACTCGGCGGCAACAAAGGAATTAAAACGGCCCGCCCCCGAGATAAACTGTTTTCTTTTTTCTTTTATACGAAGCTTCTTCAACGATATGAAATTAGCACACACTGCCAACGGACGACCGGATACCCAAGCCAGTCAAACGTCAAACCGTGACCTCGAAGATGGCGGATCGACGGTGGCGCTCCCTCGCAAAATCGAACCTGCAGGCTCAGTGAATACCACGAAGGAGAGGAATGTCGACGAATAAGTTTAGAAAGCGCCATATCTGCAGCGACATGGGGACGGCCACACCCGACGTCGCGCAACCACGGTGACTGTGGTCGCGCGAGCGTTTCAGCTCACAAAGTAACTTTCGCCGCCCAAAAACATGGTTGTGTTTCACAGCATGACGGCATGGCTGGCACCCAGCACACTAGCGTCAGGGCGCCCGCACACGCCCGCGTCTATCGGTGAAAAAATTTAAATAAGGCGCGAGACGAGATTCTCGAGACGACGAGGGCAACGAGGGCGCGAAACGCGAGACGGCGGAAAAAACCATGCAAGACTGGATGGACGATTGATGCAGGGTACTTTGTGTCGGGCAGCCGCTTGCGCCACCTAGCTCACCCATGCTCAATTACGGTTCTCAGTTTAGTTTCGGTCTTGAAAGACGACCGAAATTGGTCCTTTGGCGCAGGCTTGGCGCAGATTACCCATATTTTGGCAAAATGTAGCAGGATGTAGCAGGGTTAGCCCCTTGGCGCAGTTTGGCGCAACTGGCGCAGCAATCACATCACTGCGAGTGCCTCAGTAAGTTTCACTCCTGAATAACCGCACAGCAGGTATGCAAGCATTTCAGTCATCAAACTATAGTTATAGAACAATATAAAAAAAAGGTCAAAACATAAGGCTGGGAAAAACACATTTGAAAGTTTATGTAGTGTTTCACTTTAGATGGGGGCTTGCCATTTCATCTAAAATGCTCCAGGGGCATAGGACAGTGCTTCCTCTGCATGGTCGTTCAGTGCCTTGGCCACAGCTTCCCTTTCCTCGCTTGACATCATCAATGACTCAAGCACTTTACTAGTAATCGAGTTGCAGTATGCAATCGCAGTCACTTTAGGCATTGATGTAGTAAAATAACTGTATGAATGCTTTCCTCATATTATAGTTAATTTATTTTCTAGATTAAGGGGGGACACTACCCAGAAAAAAGAAATTTCTGCAAAAAAAAAGTTGATTTTGGAAATTGCCATAGTTACATCCACCATCATCTTGAAAGCATTCCCAAAAAGTTTCATTTGTTTACACTGCATAGTTATTTTTTCTTAAAATCATTTTCAGTCTACTGATGCTAGAGAAAAGGTAGAGGTTCTAACATTTCAAATGCGTTTTTCTCCATTCCACTTTTTGGCATAAATTTCACTTAATAAATCTATAGTTTCAGAATGAAACTATAGAGACACTTAATTCTTGTGGCCTATGTAACGAAATTTTATGGAGCCGGTTACTATGAACTTAGATTTTACATTTTCATGTTCTTTCATTATGAAAAATTGTAATTTGCAAAATCTAATAAATGTAAAAAAAAAAATTATAAATTTTTTTGGCGGGTTGAAAATGCAGGTAAAAACATCAGACGTTTCCCTAAAAATTTCAGATTCTTTGCTTGTGCATGTTTTATTATCCTCAGACACCCTATAATTACGTATAAAAAAATCAAAACAATATTTGCACTAAAAGTTTATGAAAAACGCATCTGATCAACTTGCGGCAGGCCGAGAAATTGCAAAATATTTCGAACCTTACCATCTTTGAGCGGCTCCAACCCGTGACAGTGACACCGACTTCATAAAGAGCAAAATGAGCTATTGCCCGATACTCCTTGTGAAAAATTAGTATGTCAGAGCGTGCGCACAAAAAATACCTTTTCCGGCGTTGGGTGGGGCACTAAACAAAAACTATACATAAGCCACATTAAAACTGATGACTGTTTTGAAAGCAGCAAGCAAAACTATACATATGCTAAGTTTCATTGTCCTTAGGCAAAAATTAAAAAAATATGTCTCCGCATAGCATGTTCCCTTAAAAATGCATATTTTGTGAAATTTCTTTTCATAGCAACTGGCAGCAGGTATTCCAGTATGCATTCGAGCAGAAAAACATGTGTTTACCAATACCATTTCTCAACGACAGATTCATTGAGCAGATTCTATGCCAAGCTATGCCTTACTTCGTTCTCGGGGTATAGTATCCGAAAATTGGTTCACATGGCTGAAACTTTGCATGCCCTCCCTCTATATGGCTAAAAACACCAAGTGCAAATTTCACGCATTTGAGTGAGCGGTTAAAAAGTTGACATTCCCAGTAGTGTCCTCTTTTAAAAGTTCTATCCCACCAGACATGAGAGGTAACCCACAAAGGCAGGCAAGACCAAAAGGGGTGCACAGAGAAAAGGTAACCAAGAAAACACAGCAAGAGAATGAGCGAGATGATCTAGAACATCCTGCCATAAAACTCCCTAAGTAACCCTACATTTCTTCAAGAAAAGGTGGGTCACCTGGGGCCCTTTGTTACACGGTGGGACCAAGCGGAACCAGGGGACCGGGACAACGCCGTCTGCTGCGATCGGTCAGCGCTGCGCAGCTGACCCATCGCAGCAGACGGCTTTGTCCCAGTCCCGCTTGGTCCCGCCGTGTAGCATAGGACCCCCAGACAAGCCCGTCCTACCTCAATTCAACGTTGGGATGCGGGCCCCGCAAATCGAGCCCGAGGTGGCTAAAAGACACCTCACCTTTATTACAGGCACCCTTGGCTTGAACCTCGACGAAAGCTGATTTAGAACCTCGGCCAGCAGCTGTTGGTGCTTGAGCGACTTGCGCATTTTCATGATCCTCACTATGGCTGCCTGAAGGAGAAAAAGAAGCAACCATTTGCGGCGTCACTTCAGAAAGCACACCTCCTTTTGAAAGTGTCCCGGAGGGCATGGGAATACACGGCTCGCCTCAGAAAAAGAAAATATGACACCTCCCCCTAACAACTAGGGTTCCGTGTTTTCGGATACTGTAAAAACCCGCATATAATACGAGGTTTTTTTACAAATTTTGCCATGTGAAATTTTCGGCTCGTATTATACACGGGTCCCAACAATTTTCAGCTTTTTTGGGGTACATGCGAACGCAGTTTCGGTTTCAACCAGCAGCATCATCATCATCAGCAACAGTTCTTGGCACGGTAGCGCCGCCACCCGATTCCTTTTTTTGCGGTGCCGTTTTTCTCCTGTATGAGTTGACAACTGTGCTACTACGCAGTCGCCAGTGTCTTTTTGTTCCTTTGTGTGCGCGTCTATGTCCCGCTTTCCCTGCACTCTGGTCTACACTCCGTGATACCGCTACGTGATGGCGTCATCAAGGAAGCAGTACTCAGCTGCATTTAAAAGAAAAGTTATTTTGGTGGCTGAGAATATCGGCAACAGTGCAGCTGGACGACAGTTTACGGTGAACGAAGGCAGCATCCGTGGATGGCGGAAACAGAAGGAAGCCCTTTTCGCCTGCAAGGGCACGAGAAGAAGTTTTCGAGGGCCCAAAGAGGGAAAGTTTGCCGACATTGAAGAGGGCCTAACTCAGTTTGTCAAGGAGCAACGAGCGCTTCACCTCGCCGTGAACATGGAGCTGCTGCAGGCAAAAGCCAGGGAACTCGCGAGAGAAAAAGGCATACCACGGGCGGACTTCAAAGCGAGCAAGCATTGGGTCTCCCGCTTCATGCGCCGCGCCGGGTTTTCGCTACGCCGGCGAACATCGGTATCTCAGAAGCTGCCCGAAAGCTATGAAGAGCTGCTTGTCTCGTTTCAGCGCCACGTTCTGGGACTGAGGAAGTCTGTCAAGTATCAATTGGGACAAATTGGCAATGCCGACCAGACGCCAGTGTACCTAGACATGCCTTCAGCACTCACTGTACACGAGAAAGGTGCCCGCCAGATCCGAGTGAGATCGAGTCGAAACGAAAAGACTCGAGTTACCGTCATGTTGGCGTTCAAGCGAAAAACACTACCAAAGGGTGAAAACTTCCCGAAAAAAGTCATTGTCAGGTGCCAGGACAAAGGCTGGATGGAAGAAAACCTCGTCTTAGACTGGATCAAGCCCGTGTGGTGTCAGCGACCAGGAGCACTGCTTTCCTTCCCCTCGATTCTCGTGCTCAATGCCTTTCGGTGTCACCTCGCGGACTCGGTCAAAAAACTGCTGCGCGAATCTGGAACTGAGCTTGTTGTGATTCCGGGAGGCATGACGTCTCAGTTACAACCGCTGGATGTGTGCATTAACGAGCCATTTAAAGACCGCGTCAAACGCTGCTACATGGAGTGGATGCGATCGGAGGAGCCTGCTGTGACTCCCACTGGACGGCTCAAGCGAGCCTCCCCTGCCACACTGTGCCAGTGGATCGCCGAGGCGTGGGAGACCATTCCCGAAGAGCTCATCGTTCGTGCTTTTAACAAGTGCAGCATATCGAACGCGTTGGACGGCACCGAAGATGACTGCCTTTGGGAAGATCCTTCGGACAAGGAGGAATCCGAAGACGACAGTGAAGCGGGCAACACCGACGAAAGTGAATAGGTCCGAAGTGGGCACAGCCAAAATAAATGTTTTCATGAAAGTAGTAAGTGTTCCTGGGTCGCATTATACGCGGATAAAACTTTTTTTTTTTTTTTTCACGGTCCTCAAATTATGCTTTGTATTATATATATAAGCGGGTTTTTACGGTAAATCCGAAAAAATCTGAAAAACACTCGCCGGTAAATTTTCTGTCAATTCAGATTTATTTGAAAAACTCCAAATTTCGAGCTCACAGCGGCACAATAAACAGCAAAAAACTACTGCGGAGTTTTACACTTAAACTTTATAAAAGCATAAGGTCAGCGGTCGTGAGGATATTCCACTTCAGTTTCCTCTAAAATCTAGAACTACTGAAAAAAGGGGTTTTAGCATGTCGAGGTACCTTCGGGACAACAGGTCATGGTACCCAAGCCTTATTTATATTTATTTCAAATATTTTAAATTTTACGCAGTAAAATAAATTTAGAATTTCAAAGAATTGGGAATCTAACAAAAATAAACTCCGATGAACCCCGAATCCCTAGGGAAAAACAAACTCCGAAAAGCACCCTCGGAATTTCACGAGAATTAAACTCCGAAAACACGGAATACTACTAATAACGTAGATGTCGGGACTGCCGTATGCAATCTGCCCCGTGCAGCTATTTGTTGGAACGCCGTAGTAGGGGGAGGATGTTGCCTCTGCTTGTCCGCTCGCTCCCAAAAGAAGCTGGTGGAAAAAGAGTCCAGTGCCACCACTATGTGGCCGTGTGTCGCGGGGAGTGTCTGCTGTCGAAGTGTTGCCGATCCCACAAAGAAATCCGACTTTCGGACAACTTGACGCGTAACTCCGTCTTTCGATTCGCCTAGCATCGCACATACGAGGGGACAACTTTCCGGGGCGATGCGGCGAGAGCTACGGGCTCTTGCGAGCCTCGAGCACCGAGCGAAACTATGCACGCACGCTTTTCACTTCTTTCGAATTGCCACACAAAGTTGTCCCCACACACCGTTTCCTCGCCCTCCCAATTCTGCAGGTACTGCAGCGGTTCGCTGGGCATATTATAGAGGGGCTTTACGCGGGAGAGGGTGTCGTTGCAACTTCGGAAGAGCTTCCCCCCCACCCCTTAGCGCAGAGGCAAGGCTCCCGCGCACCTGTATGAGCAGCTTGCGGTCCTCCTCGATGTGCTTGTGGGTGGCCTCCTGCTCCACCTTCATCTCGGCCTTCATGGGCACGTTGATGTTCACCCGCAACTTCTTGTTCTTGTAGCCCCCGAACAGGGAGACCACGGAGTCCCCCCGCAGCTCCTCCTCCTCGTCCTGGCACATTAGCAGCTTCGACTTGAGCAGGATCTGCAGCACCTGCTGCAGCAGGTCCTGGAACGAAGAGGGACGAGCCCGGCTCAGAGGGGCAGACGCGGGAGCGAGGACGCCGTCAACTCGCAACTCCGCAACACCATTCAGAGCTGAACCCATTATAGGTGGAGATTCCGTCAATCGATCCAGCATCTTTAAAAATATCTGGTGCCGTCCGGCAGAGAAACTGGGTTCAGCACTTCCAGGATGAAACAATGTAAGCACTAGGAAGAAACTGCTCCAAACTGGCTGGGGGCAAAAGACGAGCTGCAAAAGACAAGCTGCAACAGGCACAAAAGGGAAGTTGGGGGAGCTCAATTTTACGTTTTTACTTGATTGCAAGTTGACCCCACCCCAAATTGCACATCGGCAAACCAAAAAAAAAAAAAGAAAAAAAAAAGAAATATATATATATATGTATATATATATATATATATATATATTTTTTAGAGGCGCATTCTATGGCGAAAGAGGGGAATGACAGGGCGCCTTTTTCGAATGCTCGGCCTTTGGCGCGTGCTTTCGCTGCACGTATGCGTACGAGATGCCGAAGCACTATCCTAGATAGGAAGCTCGCGCTGGAGGCACCTTCCTGTCGTTCTCACTCCGTCTTTTGCCTGCACTGGTGCCGTCGTTCCCGTCGTCGTCACTGTTACATTCTCAAAACACGTCGTCAGCGTTGCCTGACGAAATCTTGCACTTTGCAAACAACCGCACCTTCCGCGCTCGCTCGGCGACCGTGTCGCGCATCGTCGCGGGTAGGGATTGATTGTGCACTTCTGCGAGCTTGGCCTCCAACTCCGGAAAGCATCTGGACGTAACCTAATTTCAGCCCGCGGAAACCTCTCCATCTGCAGTCACAGTTAAAAGATCCTGCGTCGTTGCGGACGCCAGCGGCGCACCACCCGCTACGAGGGGTCGAACTTGCGTCCAGTGGCGCAGTTGTTGGCCACTTTCGGATGAACAACGGCCATTAACGAGTGTTAACGGCACAATCTCAACACTCAATCAAACAATGTGCGACCGTGCATTGTGCCAAAACAAGCAGCAGGGAGTGAGGCTGTTCTAGCAGCCGTACCGGCTGTTCCGGCTCGAGTCAGCCTTGCCAACGTGCGAAACGCTTACATCACACGTGCAGCACGTGCTACAGAATCCAAACTTCTCTTCCTTTTTGGACTGCACGAAGCACGGGAATTCCGACGCGTAGGACTACAGGAACACCTGAAAGTACCTCTTTTGAGGTTTGGAGTTCGCCACTGCGCCGAGAAGCCACCGCGACTAGGGGAATGCTACGATTACACGTGCAACAAACACACACAGACGCCGCACTGCTCGCCTCGAAACTGGCCGAAACGGGCCCAACCACGTCTGAACGGTCTGAACACGCCGAACCGGCCGAACCAACATGCGCCGCCGAACACAAGAACAAAGGCTTTGGGCTTTGGATTGGTTTCGGATCCATGGCCAACAGATAGACGGATAGTAAAAACCACGACGCTGCCGTGGACGGTACTTATCGCCCTCCTGTGGCGGTGCAAAGTACCGCCAGCAATGTTTTATTTAAAAAATAAAAAAAAAAATTATGTAAGTTTTTTTTTTTTTTTTTGTCAAATTTGAAGCAAGATTCGTAAAATCGTAAAATTAGTCCCAATGCGTACATTTTACGAAAAATTCGGAAGAGTTGGCAGGTATGAGTGGGGGGAGTGGGGGAGGGGCCATCGCAGTAAAGAAGTGTTTGCACCAGGAGATAATCGATCCCAGACCATTTAGATTATTGGGCGATTGTTTTTCCTACGTGTCACGTCACGTCGGCGTGAATTGAGGTGCTATTTGGCGGGAAAGCCCTGCGGGGCCTCCGCTCTGCATACGGCAGATAGCAACTCGACACCCTGTCACACGTTTTTAAAGCCAAGGGGCCCTAATCTGGACACTTGGCGAAAAAGACGGCGAGAAATCTGACGACTATGATTTGCCGGCGCCAAGGTCAAGTGCGGCGTCGGCCAATCACAGCCGCCAGATTTCTCGCCGACTTTTTCACCAAGTGTCCACATTAGGGCCCCAGGTCAGCACCGGTATCTCCATTCGAGGAACTGCTATTTGGTACACGTGCCACGCGTCAAGCAGGTCGCTAAACTAATTGATGAAGAGCGCCGAAAGCGTAGATGCTACGCGTTTCATGTGCAACATAATTTCCCAGAAATTCGCTATGCATTTTACATACTGGATTCATTCTAGTTCAGATCAACCTTTCTACAAACAGAACCCAAGCGTCTATTTTGCTGCCGAGCACATGTAGAACCAGTCATTGCGATTTACGGAAGATTTAGGCAGGGGACGAGGCACCGGCATCCGCACCAAAATAATTCCCCCGCGCTGAAACAGTGTGCCTTGAGTTCCAGTGCAGACCGAATTCCCGAGTCCCAACTTAGAAACCCTACTGTCCTAGCGCAACAAACGCGGAATGACTCTCCTTGCGCGAAGGTGCATTTATCCGACCCACCATTTTGATTGCAGTGCCCTCCTGGAGCTGCTGCACCGTGAAGGACAGCTCAATGTTGTACTGAAGCAGGACGGCCATCTGGAACGTCGACGCCTGCACAGAGGGCCACAGGGAGCGTCAGCACCGGAAAAATGCTACTATAAACCGTATTATTCTTGCGGGCTAGATGTCATCTGACATCACCCAGGACGACGTCCTAGAGGACAACGTTAAAGGGATGCTGAACCAAAATCTGGATTCCATAAAACATGCGGCAAAAGCGTGCAACGGGATGCTACAAACACCAAAACATCACTCACACAGCGATATCTCGAACGGATGGCCGTATTTTTAAAAAAAAAGGAGGCGCTTTTGACAGAAACGTTCATGTCATGTTTGTCCGAGAAGGAGAGGGAACGGCCTCGCACCTTCTCCGCCTTGTCGCCTTGAGGGAGCGAAGCGAAGAGAGGAGGAAACGGAGATATCTCTACGTCATGCGCCTCGTCAGCCCGGTTCAATCTCGACCTTTTTCCAAAACTACAGCCATCCATACGAGATAGCACCTTACGAGTAGTGTTGTAGGGATTGTAGCGTCCCGCCTCCATGTCCTGCATTGTTTTTTTTAAATCCAAATTCGGTTCACCATGCCTTTAAGAATGACGTCTAAGACGACCTTAAAGGGATACTTCAACGAAATTTGAAATATTCCGGTCGTGTTCAAAAATAGGTTGAATATGATCCACAATATCCGTAAATGACAATCGCACGTTTGTATTTTGAGCCTGGTGGCTGTATTTTTCGTTATAAACGGCCGACTCTCTCAAGCGCTCGGAGAAGGCCCAGCGGAGACCACATGACATCCAACGCAATCGTGACGTAGGTCGTCTCGGGACGAGCAAAGCTACGGCGAGGCTAACGTCGAGAGGTTGGCCTAGTCGTTCCAGCCACCGAAGCGGCTGCTTTTGTACCAATTTTGAGTGACGGGTTAATCTTCTATAATCTTGTAGGGGGACAACAGCGACTTCTGCGACACACAAAAGGCATTCTCCGGAAGAGGGGAGTTCCTCTTTCCCCTCTTCTCTCGTCGTGGCCGGAGGCGAGACACTCACCGTCACTAGCTGTCAAGGTTCCTAGACGGGCATTACAAGAGAGGCATTAGCGACATCCACCAGGTGCTCTTCGCTAATCAATTAATTTGTTTTAAAATTCCCTTTCGAGACTTTTTAACAAATATTGGTATGTTCGATGTGATACTGCTCATTTGAACACATATAGACCAAAAAATGAGCGCCGAAATTTCGTTGTAGTGTCCCTTTAAGGACCACCTCTAGGGTGATCTCAAGGACGACAAGGACTTAACGTTGCCCTCGAGGACGACGCTAACCTCGATGCTAAATTTTAATCAATCAAATTTAGCTGGGAATTTAGCTGAGTTTCCCAGTGAAATTTAGCGGAAAAATTGACGTCACGACCAATGCACCAATTCAGTTTCCCCGCTAAGTTTGGTGGTGTGCAACAATAAATGCTATTGCATTCATAATCACCGCTGTGGTTTCTACAAATTTGCCTCGACCATCAATTTACTGCCCTATAAATTTTGTTCCAAAGCATGTGAAAGCGTGTCTCCCTCCACGAGCCTGGCGGCCTTTTGTTATCCGTTATTCCTTGTATTTTTTCAAAAACGCGTGCAGTAGGTGTCGGGTACTACAAAAAATGGCATCACCCTAAACAGGACATTGAGGCAACCTGGACAAAGCTGTGGCGTAGCTCAGTGGTAATGCATCCACTTCACACGCAGTGGACCTAGGACCAAATCCCGCGGGAAGCGAGCAATCTTTTTCATGAATTTAGCAGCACCGACAACGGACAACCTATGACCTAGCTCAACAACTACTGTATTTACCCACATGACGATCAAATTTCTTTCCTCTTTTTAGCCATTGATAGGCGATCAAGTCACCAAGGGCACAGATGAATATTGCTTTTATACCTATTTATTTTCCTTTTTTGTTAGTGTGATGAAAATGTATATTTTTCAACTACTGAACGGCGTTTTGAAATGTTTTCTATAAGTTAAGTGTATCACAATGACTAGCGCGAACCGACTTGGTGATCGGGACATAGTTTGGAGCGTGTCTTTATACTGTTATGTACTTTTTTGTGAAGATTGATGTATTTTGTTGTACCACAGTGCCCACCCTGCTAAAATCTCAATGAGGTTGCAGTACTGAATAAACAAATAAATAAATAATAATGAATATTTTGACTTCCCCCCCCCCTTCGCGTAATGAATGCACATCCAACTTTCAGCTCCGCGACTCTCGAACTGCGTTCAATTTGGCTAGCCACGAAGTCAATTTTCTTTTTCCGCCAAGCGGTCAGGTCAGGCCAAGTCAAACCAAGCCAAGCCACTCTCGTAATGGCTGCAAGCGGCCGCAAGTGTGTAATTGCGGAAGTCATCAAGTGTGAAACCGAGCTGCGCGCACACTTGACAAAGCTTGGGTCGAGGAATTGCTCAGCCCCGGACATTCTTTGCCTATCGGATGCATTGATGCCAACAAACACGCTGTCGTCTGCGGTCCACTTTCGGGGAGTGAAATCGTGAAAATGGTTAGGCCTAAGAACAGACGCGTTGCTCTCTGTGCCGAGTGAGCTTCGTAGGGCGCTTTTTCTTCAGCAAAACGCACGCCAAAACCGCCCTAAAAAAGGTTTGCATTATATAGAGCATGATTACTATGAGATATAGAGCATGATTCACGACCAGCCATGGGCGCGCCTCCGTCAGTGGAGACGTGCCACAGTACCCTGTCATGTCATATTGGCACCTAAAATGACATTTGCACGACGTGTATGAATGCAAAAATTTAGCCCGGGTAATGAACCCCCCAAATATGAATCAATTTTTCGGAAAAAAGAAAAAAGACATTGACAATCTCCTGTAACGCCGAATTAGAGCGCAGCTCTTGAGGAGGAGGAGGGGAAGGTACGGAAAGGAGGGTGTGCCCCTCATCCTCTCCTGCTTGCCTCCCATTTAGAGGAAATTTTTCCACTAAATTTAGCGGGGAATTTTTTCCTCTAAATTTAGCGGGCAAATTTTTCCGCCAAATTTAGCGGGGAAATTTTTCTGCTAAATATAGCGGGAAATTTTTTCCGCTAAATTTAGCGGGGAAATTTACCCATAATGCACCGCGCGGTTACGCCGACGGCGACACCGCTCGAGCCGGAAACGGGCGCCTACGAGCTGCGCTCTAAAAAGTGTGTTCGCTTTGCGAGTAAATACGGTACAACATCAACCACAATGGACATCATATCTAATGGTGGGAAGAGCTCATAGCAGATATCACTATAAAACAAACGGCCGCATAACGATAACGTAACTTACGCGCCCGCCACGCTTCATCCGAGCCAGGGAGGAACTCGCATGCGTATTGCAAAGTTCACCTCCGCAATACGCATGACTTGCACCGCTGCGAACGTCATGCGGGACATTTCGGGTTTTTATAGTTTCCGTTCTGTTTTCCTGTCCCCAGGCGCAGGCCCACCATCTTGCCTACACCGTAGGCTAGATGGTGGGATCTTGCTACATTACCTAGTCCCCTAGTCTTGCAACCTGGGTGCGTATAGGTGTATTTGCAAACGCATCTCTCTTCTTCCCGCTGTCTACTGGCTCCTCTCAAATCGCTCACCGCACCTTCCAAACGTGACTAACTAGCTTGTTTATTTCTCCGACTACGAACCTTCGCCAAAGTTTCTCTCGGCAAAGAGGCGGACCTCCCACCACACACTAGGACTATGGAACTCTGGTAGATTCATTCAGAATCTATCACTGCCGACCGTGACTGTCCCTGGATTTTGTAAATGATGTTGTTTCCCGGACCACCCGGATGCGGAGGCAGCTACCGAAAGCGAGGATGACGACGACTCCGCGAAAAAGTCAGTGTCCGCCAGAACGGCTCTTGTCGCGGTGGATACCCTCCATTAGTACTTCGCTGGCGCCAAGCGGGCCAGACTCGGACAAAGCCTTTTCCAGCACTTTGACGCAATTCAGCAGGCGACTTTGAAGGCGTCGCTTATGCGGTGCATACAGTCGCAAATCGACGGCTTCTTTGGAGTGCATTAAAATCTCGTGCTGAAGCGGCAGATCTCTCGTTCCTTTTCGAAGTCCACACATAGCGGAAAACAGATATAGCAAACTAATTTTAGATCCCCATGGCGTTCGTTATAAGCTGGCTGTAAAGTACAACCAAATATTTTTTTCAGGCTCTGACCCTTTCCTTTGGCACGTTATGTTTGAATATCTAATCTGAAACAAAGTCTCGACCTCGTTGTACTAAATGTGGGCGACGATGTGGGCTAGTTGGTTCGTGACGACGCAAGAGCAAGCAGCACACAAAAAACGAGGACAAATTAAAAGAATTGCACGAATAAGAGAAGCGACAAGCGCCGACTCTCAACTGAATATTTAATAAAAACCAAAATTGGCATTAACAAGCACGTCGGTCACGGGATGTCAATCAACACGTGTCTACTAAAAAGGCAATCTTTCTTCTGCGTGAATGGAGCGACGTCTGACTGATGCATTTCATACCCCCTTCTTTTTTTAACTGCATAGGCTTCTAAAATTTCCCCGTAGTCAGTGACAGGCCAAGAGTTGAAGAGAAACTCATCCCGCCCCTTTCAACTTTAGTGGAGCGAGCGCTGGAGAGGAGGTTGCCTCCTCTCAAGCGTTCGCTCCACTAAAGTGCAAAGGGGCGGGAAGAGTTTCCCCTGCATTCTTAACTCTTTCCTGACCACGGGAAAGGTAGCAAATTTCGAAGGATCCGTGCAAACTCTTATTTTCTTATCTAATTTGAGTATGGAGCAACATGACATCAAACTATGGCCAATTAGTGTTCTTTCAAAAGGAACAGAGGTGGTGTAATGTAGAGAAAAGATTTAAAAATATTAATGTTTGGAATTACGATGTATGTGCTGTGGAAGGCGTATAAACGCCGACGCTTCTACGGCTATTTAGATTAAATGACAAATTAACCCCTTAACCGTTTTGGACGAGCCTAGCTCGTCCATCTCGAGCCGTCCCCAGACCGTTTAGGACGAGCGTAGCTCGTCTGTCCTGCATCGTTCGTCCCTTCGCCGTTTTAGACGACCCAGGCTCGTTCATAACGCAGTTTGAGATGCTGCCGACAGATGGCAGCACAAGAACGGCAATTTTGCGTCTGTTTTGTTTGTGTTTTGTTTTTTTCTTCGTTTGAAGACGAGATTGAAAAATGGCGTCCGGTGGTGGTGACACGTGTGGCCCGGGCCCATCCAAAGGAAAAAGAAATGCTTCTTTTGAGGAAGACTTCGATAGCGACATGGACACCGACGTCTACTTGTGTTCTTCAAGCGAAGAAGACAGTGATTACGACGTCGAACTCAGCAGCTCCTCGGACGAAGCGGAGGACGACGACGATCCAGATCGCGCTATTGCCGATGCTCGGCAGTGGTCGAAAATTGACATGAACTGTGTTCCACCAGCGCCCCCTCGGTTCCCTTTTCTCGGCAGCCCGGGTAAGACATTTTCGGTCGAATCCACCACTGACGTGCTTGAGTACTTTGAAGCTTTTCTGGACAACGGCTTGGTCTCGCTGATAGTTAGGGAAACCAACCGATACGCTGAGCAAAAACTCAACGCCAGCCAACTCAGCGAGCATTCTCGCCTCAAGAAATGGGTACCAACAACAACGGAGGAGATGCGGGTATTTTTGTCGCTCCTGCTGTTGCAAGGGATTGTGCGAAAACCGGAGCAAGAGTGGTACTGGTCGAAGAACAAGCTTCTGCACACGCCCATCTTTGGAGAAGTGATGAGCGGTAACCGGTACCAGCTCATCATGAGGATGCTTCACTTCGTGGACAACGAGAGCTCGACCGATCTTGGCGCTCATCCACAGCCCAAGCTCTACAAGATATGGCCATTTCTGTCGCGTTTGGTTGAGAAGTACCGCACGGCCTACATACCAGAGAGAGACGTCTCTATCGACGAAAGCCTCATGCCATTCAAAGGGAGGTTGGGTTGGGTGCAGTACCTCCCACTGAAGAGGGCCCGTTTTGGGATAAAATTCTTCATGTTGTGCGAGGCAACATCAGGCTATGTATGGAACAGCTTGATCTACACTGGAAAGGGTACAGATCTCAGCACTCTTATTCCAGTTCCTCCTGAATCTGCAATGGGAACAAGGGTGGTGCTGAAGTTGCTGGAGCCACTCCTTGGCAAGGGGTACTGCGTGACCATCGACAATTTCTACACATCGCCAGAGCTTGTTGATGCCCTCATCAAGAACTGCACAGATGTGTATGGAACTGTGCGAGCCAACAGGAAGGAGATGCCACCAGAGTTTCGCGCACCTAAGCTGAAGAAGGGTGATGCGCACGCCTACCAGCGCGGAAAGTGTGTCGCTCTCCAGTGGCGAGACAAGAAAGTTGTCACCGTAATGAGCACAGTGCACAGTGCAGAAATCGAAGAGTTCTCAGACACAAGAGGACGAGACGTAGCCAAGCCTAGCATCGTGCGGGACTACAACCACACCATGGGGGGAGTCGATAAGTGCGACCAAATGCTGGCAAACTACCCGGTGTCAAGGAAACGACAAAAGATATATTACAAAAAGATATTTCGTCAGCTTGTAGACGAAGCCACATACAACTCCTTCATTGTGTACCAAAAAGACGGAGGGAAGATGCTCCACATTGAGTACCGTCTTGCTCTTGTTGAGAGCATCCTGAACAAGTACCACGAACCCTCAAGAAAGCCAAAGCGCGGTCGTCCCTCCAGCCCGCTCGATGTTCAACGGCTCACCGGCCGCCACTTCCCCGCCTACATCCCACCAACTGAAAAGAAAACCGAGCCAACCCGAAAGTGCGTCCTCTGTTGCAAGAAGAAGGACCAAAATGGAAAGAAGCTGAGGAAGGAGACAAGGTTTTGGTGCAGCAAGTGCGAGAAGGCTCTATGTGTAATTCCGTGTTTTGAGCTGTATCACACGCTCGCGAAATTGCCTTAGGGGCCCAGACAACCTTCCTTTCCATTCCGGGATTTTTTTTTGATTTTTTTTTTTAGTACGAGTTAGTTGAACTTGTCCCAAAACAAAGCAATTACAATCGACTTCAATAAAATGTTTCTGCTTGCTCTGTCGTTCAATCCTAATAGGGCTTTATGCGTGGAGTAACTGAAATCATCAGATAAGAAGATAAAAAAAAGAAGCGGTTTAGGGTTAAAAATTGCCAAAAATTAAAAACGGTTAAGGGGTTAAAAAAAAAATTCAGAATATAAAAAATGTGCCCCACACCCATGGCTATTACTTCTGAAAGTGTGTGTACTCTGATGTCTATTTTTGGTTTGCCGGAGAGTTAACCTTTGTAACACATGCTTGCACTTTTCAACGAAGGAATGCTTATATTGGTGAAACACAGGTAGTAGTAGTACAATCTCCAGCAGAATGCTTTCTTTGTGTTCTGCCTTGGTTTTGTCACAGCCTTGATTGCAGTTCCTTTATATTTAGCGTTTCTGTCCGCCTTGTTGGGAAGATAAAACGTGCACGCTGGCTCAGGACAGCATTGGAAATTATAGCGATGCTTACTGACAATCATCCGTCAAATGACGCCTATAACATCATTTAATGTGTCCTCAGAGTTACAAAGAGTTACAAAGATGGATGCAAGCAGTTTAGCCATGTTAGACAAGTGCAACCACCGTTCCCAGGACTATTTCTGACAGCCCACATCCTTGTGATAGAGCTCAAACCTACGTTGAAACCGAAACTACAGTTCTTCGCCTGCCCACGAGATTGTGGAACATAATTCTCCGCACTAACTTTAATTTCTTGACGGCGCTCGGAAACCATCGGTCACCGGTCATTGATGGCATAAGGGCACGGTCAGGAAAGAGTTAACCTGTCACCGACTATAGCCATTCGGTCTGCCCTTGCCAAAAATCTCTACATTTTTGAAGACGGGCCAACAGCTACAGTCAGCACAGTAAAAAGATTAGTGCCCCCCTCTAATTGTAACGATAGGTCATGCTCCCGCAATCTGTGGTAAATACGTCGTACTGCTGTACTATGTGTTAACTCGTCGTACTGCTGAGACTCGACAATACTGCAGCAGGGCCCGTGGACGCAAGACATTCGGGGGCCTTACCTGCAGGGTGTAGCGGTTCCTGTGGAAGCAGTTTGCAATGAGCTCTCCCTTGGACATGTTGTACAGCCAGTGAAGCTTGCGCCCGCTGTGCTGACTGCTGTAGAACATGGTGAAGTGCTGCACACTCCGCTCCAGCTGTGCAAGAACAGGAAGCCACAGACGTGTCATGCACACACTCTCTAAGGGAATTTCAGGTCTGGTGATAAAATTCCAAAAAGGTATACTTGAAAGATGGGAGGGGTTGACACTGGGTAATAAAGAGTTGCCCATGCTTTAATTTTGTATCTTTTAACAAGTTACACCCGAGAACATTAAAAATGTGGCACAGAAGTGTCAAACCCATTTGGGAATAACTCTACTGCAACGCACAGTGCAATCATCATTCATCCATAGCCTGTCACAAGTGAACCTACAATCAAAGAGCTACATTTTGCATTCTTTAGTTTGCACTCTAAACAACAATCTTTTTGAGCTATAATTATCTACGTAGCGAGACCAAAAATGCTGCAACAGAATAGGTGTTCACAGAATACAATACAATTCGGTAAGCGCAGCCACGCCCGAAGCGAACACCTGTCACGACTGGGGGACCGTTCGACAAGGAAGCGAAAAAGAAAACCACCCACCGCCTGGGGCAGTGCGAAGGCTAACGACTGCTGGAAAGGCCAGGACCCTGAGCTTAAGACTTGTATGCTGAAGTCCACTGGGGAAAAAAGAAAAGAAAGCTCCCATGAACCAAAGTCAAGAAGCACACACAATTTCTTTCAGCATTATTGTTGCACAGATTTCCTGCACAGACAAGAGCCGCATCAGCATTCAGCTGGGATTCAATCAGAAAGCGCACAAGCTCCAGTTGAGCGCTGACGCAGCGTGTCCAATCAACTTTTCTGCTATTCCGTCACAGGAGATGGCTAGGAGCCAGCAACGCATTCAGTGTCAGAAAGAAAGAAAACGGAGGCTCACATCCAAGGGCCTCTTCGGAGTTTGCCATGTGCTTGCGGAACCGCTCATTCAAGTCCTTGCTCACTCCAATGTCCTGGAACATGCGCTGCAGCTTCGAGGTGTACTCAAAGCCACAGGCTTGCTGCAAAACCCAGGGGGGAAGGGGGGGGGGGACAGGAGGTCAGGCCGGGTGGGGGGACCCCTCCCCCGACGCACTCACGTTCTCTTCGCTTTTACGCAACTCTAGTCCTCTTTCCTTTCGGAAAGTCAGTGCCAAAAAGTGTCCGCATTCTCAAGCTCAAAGCTTTAAAAAAACAAGTTTAATAATCATATTAAAAAAACCTCCGCGGCAAAGCTTGCACCATTTCCGAGACCAATTTAATGTGCAGGTGTCGTACGTGGTAAAGAAACAACCGCAGCATGACCTGTTAGCTTTATTTCAGCGCGCTGAAAACAATCCCGGCAGAACACGAAAAGGTGATGGTGAATATTGCACGCTTCGCGACACAAAAGCAAAAGGAAACACGAAAAGCGGCTACAATCACGATCGATGCGTTTCTTCTTAGACATACCGTCCATTAGGCAAAAACTGGCACCAAATTACTTCTCAGATGTTCTTGTCACAGAAGCCACGTGCCACAAATGGGGGCACGCTGAACTCACGCAGATGAGGCAATGCTCCAAAGGAGCGGTAAACGAAGTCGCCCACGACAAACGGCTAAAAATCAAATGCAACTACGTTTCATTTCACCATAGGTCAGTGCACACTCAAAGGCTAGAACACACGCAAAAACACACGCACAGATGCCCAATTGGTTTAGCCGGGGACGACCGCCAAGACGACGAAAGCCGTGACTTGGCACATTTTACGCCGCTCCATCGCCCCCGCCCGCTTGTAGCATCAGCTGCATTGCGACTGCTTGCAACTGCCTACAACAAGACAACGCGCTGGCACACTGGCCCCACATATCCACGTATCAGGTAGCCCTGGAAAGCTTCCGACCTGCGCACAACTAGACCGGAGCTGCTGCGGAATTAGCAAGCTCAAATGTACGCACTATCTACGAGCCACGGTCGAGTATGACACTGTCAGAGCTATGTCCGGCACACCCTGGAAGAATGGTGCGTAGAATACACGCAGCTCCTTAGTAAAGTAAGAAGTTGGGCTAGTTGGTAAGATGACATCATATTACAAACAGCACACAAGCAGTGAGGAAGAGAAGAGAACAAGGAGGACCGACTCGCAACGGATGTATAGTGAAATAAAGAAGATGAGGCAACTGAAAAGAAATGCACGCACCATAAAAAAGGAAGGACAACCAGTCATACATTAATGAGTTATGCTAGAAAGATAAGAGGAAGAAGAATAAAAAACCACATTCAGGAACCCAAATAAATTCGAAAAAAAGAAAGAAAAAAAGAAGAGAATAATACAAATAAGAAGAATCAAATATGAGGCCGGCCCAAATCAACCATTGTAGGCGTTGGCTAGGAAGGCTACTTCCTTATCGCTCAAAGATAGTGAGGGGTGGCTTGTACCAGGCTGGCCAATTTTTGATCTTTGAGTGATAAGGAAGTAGCTTTCCCAGCCAATGCCTACAAAGGTTGATTTACGCTGGCCTCCTATTTGGTTCTTCGTATTTTCCTTTCTCTTGTCTTCTTATTTCTTTTTCTTGAATTTAATTGGGTTCCCATTTGCGGTTTTTTCTTCTTGCTCCCAACTTTCGAGAGAAAACTCAATCATCTATCACTGGTTTTGCTCTCTTTCTTATGGTGCGTGTTTCATTTCTGATGCCGTCTTCCTCTTTAATTCACAATACATCAGTTGGGAGTCAGTGGTCTGTGTTCTCTTCTCTTCTTCACTGTTCGTACACTGCTTTTAGTATGATACATGCAGCTCGGAAGTGCTCTGGGGCTAACGGAAAGAGGGCACCGGTGTACTTTCTTGCGGCAAGTGGCTACAAGTGGTATCAATGCAGTTGACAACAGCCAAAGGCAGATGTGTGAACCAGCCTTTAAGGCGAAGCAAACTACAGGAGCCATCCGGCGCTGCACTACCCTCGGTCAGCCCCATACAACGCTCAAAGGAAGGAGGCAAGGACCTTGAGCTTGGAGATCATGCTGGCCTCTGCGTCGTCGCTGGCAGACATGTGTTGCACCAACCGCTTGGCCAACATCTTGCTGTAGAACTTCTGGAAGACGTCCTTGTCCTCTATGTACTTGAAAACTATCATCTGCGAGAGGAGAGCAAAAAAAAAAAAAAATTGAAATGAGAGCGATGCAATTGGGGCAGAAATAGCAGCCAATAACATGTTGCACATGTCTTGCAGTTTTGTAAGGTGTACCAATTTAGTGGTTTTCAATGATGACCAGAGTGTTTCGAATCGAAATCATACTTTTTAATTTATCAATTAAAATATAATTACCTGAAAGTAATAAAGAGACCAATTATACCAAACATTGATTATTTTCCTAAATAGGCCCTTTGGCAGAAACCAAGAGGACAACAACCTTTTCTTTTGCACAAAGCACACTTTTTTGCAGGAGGGATTTGGCCAGGATTTCAAGCAATAGCCGGTATATTACGATGCCATCCTCAATACATACGTAGGGACGCACAAATTACTCGAGCTACTGTCCCCAAACAAAATAGTGACGCTTCAGAGAGGCACGAGGAAAACATACCACTTGATTGAGGGTATCTTCTAGCTCCGACTCTTCTGGATTTTTGGAGCTGTAAAAAAAAAAAAAATAATAAGAAAAAAAAGGAAAGGAAATAAGCACAATACAAGACGACAGTCTCACCTCATGATGTACCTAATGCAGTGGGCAAAATATAAAATCTTTTTCTGCAAGGCAGTAAGCATTCCCTTTTTGCTTTACATTTGCCAATGGGCGGTGGAAGAAGTCCCCTTTATACAATTTAAAGGAGACCAAATAATTCGCAATCGGCATAAGGACAACGTTTGGGAAAACTCGTCAGAGAGTCTCTGGGTTTGGCTAGCTTGTCAGTAGCTATTGTATAAGTAAGGAAATGGGGAAGGCGGCACTTAAAAATCGTAAAGCCCTTCCACTTCACGTAAAAATGGAGGATCAGCGAAGCTGTTATTTTTTCGTCGTCTAGGACGACACCTAGAGGACGACCTGAAGGACGATGCCTAGGAATGATAACAAGAGATCAGGACCTCACTATCTAATAATGCCAAGGAAGGCTGATTCACGCTGGTTGCCCTCTCTTTTTATTTATTCATACTTGCCACGACCAATGGGAAGTTTTCTGTCAACATCGGCGGATGCATTTTTCCCCCGGATCCTAGCGCATAATAGCTTCGCTGTAAAATTGAGAGTCGGTGCAAGAAACGAAGCAAGTAGCTGACTGTAAAACTTCCCACCAATACAAGAACTGAATTAAAATGCCCAAGGATAGACTTTCATGCCTGCACATACAGCAGGGGGAATTTGTAGTAGATCGTCCCAATAAGCCCAATAATGACACCCGACGGCGATAGCGTGCACGCGCAAAAGGCGCCGGCAGAGTATCAAGTATTGCCGTCGGACATCGAAGCCATCCACTAAAACTCCTCACTGTTACGTCTAAAACTAGCAAGAGGCTCAAAGTGGCCCACCTCTTCTTGAGTAAAATGTCGCAGTATTTGGCCAGGAGCTCGGGGGACTTGCTCGAAGAGTTGGCTAGTCTCGTGATGGCGTTGTTGTTGATGAACTTGCCGCAGGCCTGCATTGAACAACAGAGCGTCGGACGTTGTAGAAGCAAACCGCGGGCATTCGAGGACAAGCGGGTACCGAACGCGCTTCCCATCTCGAGCAAATTTGCAAACGTATGACTGAAGCCAAACCGGGAGCAACCTCAGTGTCGCACGAGAATCCTTCCTCGTGTGACGGCACCCTCCGGTGTCTGCGATAGTTCCAAGGAAATCGACCCTAGATACAAATTTTAATAGAGAAATCGGCCGCGCCCGAGTTAAATGTTCATTCTTTTTTTTTAGGATGCTTAGAGCCAATACAGTAAACGTTCGTTAGTTCGACCTCGGTTAATTCGACTTTTCGTTTAATTCGATCAGTGTTCAAAAGTCCCGGCGAGTGCCCATACATTTCTATGGGAGGAAAAGTTTGATAGTTCGAACTCGGGAAGAGTCCGCACCGGATTATTCGTCACGAGCGAATGCACGCGGGCTCACGTTGCACGGCACCACGGCAGAAAAACCACCAACGTACGGCGAAACACGGGCCCTTTGCTGCAAAGCCGAACGTGCGCAAGTATGCGCCTGCTCCTCTACGCCGTTGAGATGGACATTAGCGAATGACACGAGCCAGCGCAACCAATCTGGCAGTGGAGTAGCGCGGAGAATATAGCACGTGGTCGGGTGCGGAGACAGTGCACTCTCTCAAAGCGCTTTTCTGTAGCATCGTGTGGGGTCCATCTTGCGCACCAAAAAGCGCAAGTTCTCTTTTTCTTTTTTTTTTCGTTTTTGTTGTTATTTTTCTCTGTCGCCTACAGTCTGGCTGCCCGGCGCCAAAGTCGGCTCGTAAAGCTTTCTCAGCATGCCCTCTCAAAGCGCTTTTCTGTAGCATCGTGCGTGATCCATCTTGCGCGCTGGAAAATGGGGTTCTCTTTTCCTTTTTTTTTTTTTTTTTTTGTTGTCGTTATTTTTTTTCTGCTGTCAACGGTCCGGCTGCCCAACGCCAAAATCGGCTCGTAAAGTTTTTTCTTTTTTTTTTTGTAGTGCGCAATTTTTTTTGGGACGTTACGTTTAGTTACGTTGCTCTCCGGAGCATGCTTTTGGAAATGCGTTTTAAGCGCAGACGACAGCAGACCATCCGTAAGTACTTTGCAGAATAAAAGAAAGTTTAATTTTAACCATTTTTAGGTCCTTTTTTTAATTTGATCCTCTGGATAATTCGACCAAATTTCAAGGTCCCGTCGAGGTCGAATTAATCAAAGTTTACTGTAGATTGAGTTAAGACAATAAATAGACTATAGCAGGAAGTGGTTTCATGTCCCTTTAAAGGAGCTGTGCAACAATTTCGGGGCTTTGCTTAAATAATTGTGGAAGTTGATGCCTGACACTTCTGAAGTGAACTACAGAAAACAGATTTTGCCTGGATACCCTAGTTTTTATTTAAAAAAAATGAAAACGATCCAGGTTTTTGCCGCCTCTCAACTCGCACATCGTCTTCCGGGTCACGTGCGCAGTGACGTCGATGGAGTAGGCGCGGGGTTCCGGTAAAGTTCTCTCTCTAGAGCCATATCAGTGAGCAGCGAGAACTCATCCGCTCGTGACCGCGTGCTGGCGGGCGCAGCGCGAACAATATGGTGAAAGGAGGAAAGTCTCATCCGGGTCCGGCCATACCCGTCCGGCCCTGTCCCCCTCCCCCTCCGGCTTCTGGCGGCTGTTCGCGGTAGCGGATGGAGCTGACGGTTTTGTGGACCTAGGATAGATGGCGCCACTAAAACTCCGTATAATAAAAGTTTTGTTGATGATACCAGGTTTTTGACGCATTTATATTTATGTTGGAACGACAAGATTTATAGAAAAGTTACCTTTTATCGAGCAGGTATTCGCACAACTTGCTATCTTTCTACAAGACCCCCCATTGACGTCATGCTGCGTGTTTCTCATAGCCGCCGCTCGCGGCTGCAGGTCAGGGAATATTCTCATTTTTGCCTCGCTATTACGCGGCAGAATCGCAACATTTCGATGAAAGGAGGTGTGTTTTCTGTCATTTGTGACACGGTGAACAATGTCAAAAGTAGAAGATGCCTATTCTTTCAACGTTAAAATCGTTGCACAGCTCCTTTAAAGGGCAACTCCGCTCAATTCCGAAGATTTCGGGATAATGAGCGATTTCGAATCAAAAAGCCCTAGTAAAAGACACTACGTCGTTTGCTTCGCGAAAAATGGGATATATATTTTTAAATCTAATTTTAAACGCGAGCGGAAATCGAAACCGAAACTTCGGCTCCGTCCGGCAACAGTGGCCTCGGGCCGCCAAGTACATGGCCATCACGTGATACTAGATGTCACGTGATCCTCGGCCCAACGACGGGCGGGATGGGGGCAGGCGTGTGGCAGGCGCGAGTGTCGTCTGCTCTGTACCGCACTCTTCGCCACGTTTTGGTGTCTACGGCATTCGACGACGTCTGCACAACTGTGGCATAAGTCTGCGCACGTGGTGTTCATAGTGTGGACGAAACTCCGAGAGACAATAATCACAAACGGTGAGACGACGACAGTGGTTGTGACGCGAAAGACGGCGGTAACGGCGGGACCACGGCGGGCGGCCGGTCTGCTCCCAAGAAGCGCGCTGCGCAGGCGCGTACGCCAATCACGTGGACACCGCTGAGCGCAGAGAGGCAACGTTGCTGACGTCATGCGCTACGCTCGATCGGAGAGGTAAAAACAAGCAAAAGGGGGCCATGAAGATGACGTTTAGCTCAATGTTGGCTCCGCCCATGCCGTAGCCTTGACTGCGCTGTTGGTTGCGCCTGAATTCGCCCGCTCGAGTCAGCCGATTTCGGCAACTTGGCGAGTTGCAAAGTTTGCCGGACCGTTTAAGAAACATTTAGACAGAACTGCGTCGTAATATTTGACGTGTGGTCTTCCTAGGCGATACTGAAGAGGACTGCATTGTTTTTTCAAAACTCAATTCCGAAGATTTCGGGATAATGAGCGATTTCGAATCAAAAAGCCCTAGTAAAAGACACTACGTCGTTTGCTTCGCGAAAAATAGGATATATATTTTTAAATCTAATTTTAAACGCGAGCGGAAATCGAAACCGAAACTTCGGCTCCGTCCGGCAACAGTGGCCTCGGGCCGCCAAGTACATGGCCATCACGTGATACTAGATGTCACGTGATCCTCGGCCCAACGACGGGCGGGATGGGGGCGGGCGTGTGGCAGGCGCGAGTGTCGTCTGCTCTGTACCGCACTCTTCGCCACGTTTTGGTGTCTACGGCATTCGACGACGTCTGCACAACTGTGGCATAAGTCTGCGCACGTGGTGTTCATAGTGTGGACGAAACTCCGAGAGACAATAATCACAAACGGTGAGACGACGACAGTGGTTGTGACGCGAAAGACGGCGGTAACGGCGGGACCACGGCGGGCGGCCGGTCTGCTCCCAAGAAGCGCGCTGCGCAGGCGCGTACGCCAATCACGTGGACACCGCTGAGCGCAGAGAGGCAACGTTGCTGACGTCATGCGCTACGCTCGATCGGAGAGGTAAAAACAAGCAAAAGGGGGCCATGAAGATGACGTTTAGCTCAATGTTGGCTCCGCCCATGCCGTAGCCTTGACTGCGCTGTTGGTTGCGCCTGAATTCGCCCGCTCGAGTCAGCAGATTTCGGCAACTTGGCGAGTTGCAAAGTTTGCCGGACCGTTTAAGAAACATTTAGACAGAACTGCGTCGTAATATTTGACGTGTGGTCTTCCTAGGCGATACTGAAGAGGACTGCATTGTTTTTTCAAAACCAAAAATGAAGCGGAGTTGCCCTTTAACAACGCGTGATGCTCCCAGCATGTTGCTCGTTCGCAACGCTCACTACGGCGCTTGTTTGCGGCCATTTTTTCATAGAAAGCAACTCGTAACGCACATTCTGCATTAACAGTCCACAACCAGGTAAACCGTCGTTGCCCGAGCATCTTGACACCGTGATCCAAAGCTCGGAAAGTTGCACTTTCAAATCGCAACAATTGCCAGTTGCACCCGCTCTTTTCTAAGCACCAAGAAGAAAACCGGGCAATGGGGCGCCAATGCCCTAAGCGCAGCTCACTCGTGGACTCTCGGCGATGCAACGCAAATCTCAAATCCCGTTGAAATGCGCACCGAAAAAGTGAGACAGACCTTGTCGAGGGAGGCCACGAAGCCGACGTCGTTGCCGAAGGCGGTGAGCACGAGGGCGTTGTACTTGCGGTGCACCTGGAGCAGGGTGCACACGTACAGCTTGGGCTCCTGGGCGGCCCCGTCCCCCAGACGCTCCACGGCCGACAGGCCCTGGGCGTGGATGTGCTCCTCCAGCAGGCAGCGCAGCTCTCCGAGGCCGTCCAGGATGCGCGACACCAGCTGGAACATGCGCCCCAGGTCTGCGGGGAAGTCCAGAAAGAACGCCCCTTTATTTACCCTCGCCGTGCACCCGTGGAACTGTTCTGAACGGACTTTAGTAGGTGGCCTCGCAACAAGGGGGTCCCGCAGCCCTTGAAATGCAATTCTTTGAAGGGCACCCCCAGAAAATTTTCTGCTCGGTTATGCGAAACGAAATGCACGCGTGCGGGACTGTTGTGAGTGGATGAATTGAGAAGAAATAAAAAAATTGCAAACTTCTTTTAAGCAAAAACGAACCACAATGTCAAGGTTGCTGGCCCGACGCTTAACTATTGCGCCGAAAAGAGTCGCGACGGTTATTTAAAAGGTAACTGCAAAGAAAAAAAGTTTTTTTTTTTTTTTCAACAAGCTAATTTGGACAAGCATGTCAAAAAACAATTTTTCAGCGAGAAAACAAAATTTTTTACAGCAATATTTATTGCGTGAGACTGATTTCAGTTTGCGGCCATTTAGTCCGTTTTAAATTGAGCGCCACGAAATCGGTGTTCCGTGACAGTTAGCCCCAATTGGCTGCTATACTTCTCATTGGCTAAGACAGGGGTTCTCAAACTGGGTTCCGGGGAACACAGGGGTTCCACGAGCTGGTCTCATGGGTTCCGCGAACACCCAAATTGCAACCCCCCCCCCCCCCCCCCCCACGCCGCAAGCTGTGCGGCAGGACCATGCAAAGCGCCTTTATCTTACTTTGTACTGACATCGCGATTGATATGGTGGGGATATATGGGAAGCAACACAAGCAAAATTGCCTACAATTGTACATCTGTTGCTTCTCGGTCGACAAATATGGAGGGGGGGGGGGGGGGGGTTCCGCGGCAGTTTTTGAAACTTTCTGTGGTTCCGTGAGACCAAAAAGTTTGAGAACCCCTGGGCTAAGAGATTGATTGACAGCTTAGATCTTCGTTGTTAAACCTTTGTTATATGTTGTAATTTCCTTTTCAGCGGCATATTTTTACGTTTAAAGAATAACCCATGTGATGAGAGTTATTATTCTTTACAAAAGGTTTACAAGACGGGCACTTCCATTTGGATTCGTACTATAACAGACAAAAGCTTCGCCATTCTTTCATGGCTGTCAGAGACTCTGCTCTTGCCTGTCTCGCCTACCTCGACTAATCGTTTCGCCGAAGTGATCAGTGTTTTGTGCTGACCCAGGTGCTTGAGTGAGACTTCTTGAAGTAAAGTAGTGTGTGTTTAGCAGCTGTCGCAGGTGTTAGTGATAGGAAGCGACGTGGGGTTTTGGCTTTCATAGCGCGGTTCTTTCGTTTTCCTCTTTGCTTGCTTAGCGTGTTTTTTTTTTGTTGTTGCTTGCGCGTGCAAATGCAGACTTTTCGGAGATGTCAGATGAGTGATCCCGACAGCGAGCCTTCCAGCAGCCATGTCGCCCCGAAAGGAATGCTATTCGGCTGAAGGCAATTGGGCGTTCGCGTAGCGACGTGTCCAGTTACGTTCTCGTCATATCGCTCCGGAGGCCGTCGAGATTCGCACCGGGTGCACCTAACATCCGCGACTAAACACAGCTGTTAAGTAGAAAAACTGGCACAGCCAGGTTATTATGTAATAGCTGTCCGGAGAAGCGTTTGGACGTCCAAATTCTGCGTTAGCCGACAGATTTTTTTTCTCGGCTTCCGAACCATCTTACGTAAAGTTGTTTGAATGAATGTGTACTGTTATCGTGAATCTTGGCTTGTGATATTGCGGCTTTGTAGATTATCTTATTCGTTTTGCTGGAGAGACGCAAACGACGGGCATAACAAAATTGGTTGCATATTCCGCGTACCTTGCAAAAGCACTTCCCCAGTCACCTTGCGAAAAGCGCGAAACACGGAGTCCGCATCGTCCCGACTTCCCAGTCTTTAACCTGCTTTAGAGCAGTTTTTACCTGCTGGCTGCTAGTAGATATGTCTACTGAAACTGCAACTTGAAACTAGGGGCAGAGCCAGAGAGCAAAGAGACAAAGTTTGGAAAGCTTGCTCGCCCTCCCCAATTTCTGAACTCTCAAGTGATTGTACCGTAATAAATGCACAACGCCTTTTCCCAAAATAAAAAAAACACTATGTTCACTACTGTGAAAAATGGTCTCAGTTCATGCATCTGTGGGCAGGTAGGAAATCTTGCCCAAATTTATTCACACCGCACGATGAGCGCAACACGTCGCTGTGCAAACGCAGTCCAACAACACGAAGCATAAAAACGGCGGATTTAGGACAACAATTCGGAGTCCATTGTTCAATTAAAACGACGTAATTTTGTTGAAAACGCCCGCAGCTTTTTACTCACGGTATGCGTCGGGAATCTTCCACATTGCGAAACGGAACAAAGGAAGATTTACTTTTAAAAACGCTCGCTGCGTCCTCCCGGACCAGTTTGACTGGATCAGCTGACGACTACGGGACAGAACCCGTTGAACCTCAACCCAACCACCAATTTGCGCTCCGTGTTAGTGTGGGTGTCTACTTCCAAGCACCGCACCACACACACCACGAACGTTTCAGTTCTTTGTCGCATCGCCATGTTGCACCAAACAGAACGAGATCACCGAAGACAACGCAGCACTGTCGTGAGTGTTGGCTTGTGGTTGCGCACTCGTGGACCCTGTGACTCCCTTCGCTTTGAAAGCACACATGACGATTACGAATGATACTTTCCGTCTTCCGAGAAAATCACAAGGGCACTTCTCCGGTCACGTCTTCGCTATGTGCTCGCAAACCGCGCAGCTTCTGGTGTCCCGTCAAACCAAAACAATACCGACGCCATGTTTAACGTGCTTTGTTGCCAGATCTTACCGGAAGTCGAGACGCTGCGTCGTTCAACTCCGCAGCCAAGTCAACCCAAGAGCAAATCCAAGAGTGAGGGGCGGGGCGTACTTCTCCTCCGCCGAGGGTCGAAAAAGCGAGAGTTTCAAATGTGGAGAGGTTCTGACTCCGACTAAATTACGTCCTGTAGCGTAAATATTGCTAAAAAAAATTATTTTTTTCGCAGAACATTTGTTCTGTGACATGCTGGTCCCAATTAGGCTGTTTAAAAAAAGTTTTTTTTCTTTGCAGTTATCCTTTAATGCAATCACATTTCTTCTGCCGAGCGACGCTGCAGGACACGAGAGTGGCACGAGCAGGTAGCTTCGAATTTTGATCCCGCCGTACATGGGCTCGGGCAGCTGTGGCATAATCGAAGGCGAGGGACGCACACTTGTAAATGCCATTGTGCGAGATTTTCTCAACTTTTACCGGAAGGCACACGTTAGAAAGGGGTCCATGACAGAAGTCGTGCGCCAGGCGCTCCGGTCGTCCCCACACACCCTCAGAAGAGAAAGGAGCAGACCGGACTGGACGTCGTCGAACGTTTGTCGTGCCAATGAGACACCGGAAAAGGGAGAACAGTGTTTAGCTAGGGACAGAGAGGCAAGGGGGGCTCATCCTGCTACAACTGAAGGCCGAGTGAGGGAATGGGGCCCGTCTAAATTTAATCGGCAGAATATCGCATTCGTAGAAGCAGCGTCGAAATTCGATAGCCCGCAACGAAGCACCGCAAAAATGCCACTCCAATTTTTCTAGAAAAATAAATAAATAAATTTAAAAAATAATTTTTGCTTAGACGAGACACAGACTGCATTGTGTGCGTCGCAGCATCCTCGACTTTGAAATGTGGAGCCAGAGAATTTAGACGAAACACGGGGGAATTACGTCACACACAGGGCCGAGCCAATTCGCAACTCCAGTGAACTATAGGGGGCGCGCTGCTCAGGCAAAATGGCGGACGAAAGGAGGTCGTTTTCGTCGTTTAGCATGCGGAACACCATAAATTTCTTGCACTGCAGGGTAAAATTGGTGTTACATTTGAAAGCAAAGCGATTTTTCGACAGTAGAAACCCTCTTCTAGTCGGTGTGTAGAAACGACACGGCTGAAACATAAAAATAATTACTGGAAACAATGTTTGTCGAGAACCAAGCAGCAATAGCAGACGACAGAGTCAAAACGACCTCCTCTCCTGAGCTTCTCGGCATCGCCGCTACGCGGCGTCGGTTTTGCTGGAGTCGCCTGTAGACAGACACGCGGTGCGGCTCTGTTTACCAACACAGCCAGAAGGCCGCGCATGCACATTTTTCGGCCAGGCTCTGTGTTTTCGCCATTGCGTTGTGGGGCGTGCATTCATTGACGTTGTAAAGACACTTCTAGCTTTAATTGTGCATCATATTTCCTGCCAACGTAATACATATAATATGCCCGACTATTTGAGCTCGCTACCCGAGCCTGAACGTCAGTGGTACGAGACAAACAGTGCGTGGACAGCGTTGCCTTCAACAATCCGTAGGCCGTAAACAAGGACTGCTGGAGTTCCGACATGAAGTTCCTGCCCCCGACGTAGATGGCTCACTTTGTCGTTTATTTAGTTTTTTCGCTAAGCCAGTTCACGGCCGACACGGTGCAGGCGTACAGGTATCTGGAGGCCTACAATTTGAGCCGCTTTCCGAGCTGCCAGTGGGATCAGCACAGTGGATCAGCAGACTGTGAGTCTGCGGAAGTGTGTTTATTAATTGATTTGTAGCCCTCCAGCTACAAGGACAACAGGAACGACAGCGAGAGCGGTGTGTTTCGGCGCCGCGCGATTCGTGACAGGTGCCACAAGCCACTGAGATTCGGGGTGACGGGGTGCACGGACGTTCTACGATGGCCGTCTTCGGCATTGCAACTAACAACCATTTGTAAATATTGTAAATATAAATGTAGTTACATAAACCAAGCTCGCTACATTTCTGGTGACCCGGACATCCGCCGCCATGGCTACAGGAGCTGACCAAGACGCCCCCCTCGCCATTGGAGCTACCACTGTCCTGACTCTTCCTAAGTTCTGGGCAGAAGATCCAGCACTCTGGTTCGTGCAGGTGGAGAACAAGTTCCGCCTGCACCGAATAACCTCCCAGATAAGGCAGTACGAGCTCCTCATCGACGCCCTCCCACCCCAAGCCGCTACCGAGGTTAGAGACATCCTCCTCGCGCCTCCAGCAGCTCCTTAGCGCTGAAGAACTGGGTGACCGTCAGCCATCTCAGTTCTTGCGTCACCTACAACACTTGCTAGGCGACAAGGCGGCCTCCATCGACGCAGCCATCCTTCGAGAGCTTTTCTTACAGCGCCTCCCGCCCCCCGTTCGCGTTGGTTTAGCTGTGGCCCACGGGCTTCCACTCCTGGAACTCGCCGAGCTAGCTGACCGAATCATGGAGGTCAACAGCCCTACCATCGGCGCAACACAGCGAACTTCCGACCTTACTTCGGACATCGCCGAACTCCGGAAGGCTATGGAGAAACTGACGGCAGAGGTGTCCGAGCTTCGACGAGAATCCTCCCAACGTGCTCGGTCGACGGGACGACGCTCGCGAGACCGTGCCGGCCAACGCTTTGGTCGCGACAGCTCCCGTCAACCCTCACCCTCTCCCCCGTCTTCTACAAAGTCGCTGTGCCGATACCACCGACAGTTTGGCTCTGAGGCCCGCCACTGTCGGGCTCCCTGTTCCTGGGACCAGGGAGACGGGATGGGCGGTCGCTAGTGGCGGCCAGCAACCCATACCAGCCTACTAGCCGCCTTTTCCACATTCGCGACAAGATCAGCGGCACACGTTTCCTGGTCGACACAGGTGCAGAAGTAAGTGTCATCCCTGCCTCTACTTTCGATCGCAGAAATCGCACCAAAACATCTTCGCTGCAAGCCGTCAACGCTTCCCTCATCGCTACCTATGGACAAAAATCACTGACCCTGGACCTCGGTCTCAGACGTCGGTTTCAGTGGTTGTTCTGGGTAGCTGACGTAGAGTATGCGATCGTCGGTGCCGATTTCTTGCGAAACTTCAATCTCCTCGTTGACATGAAGAACAAGCGACTGATCGATGCAAGCACCAACATGTATGTGTCGGGAGTCCTATCGCGGGCTCCAACGCTTAGCCCAACTTTCGTGAAGCCGCCCCCGAACGAGTTCACCCGAATTCTGCAGAAGTATTCCGATCTAACCAAGCCAAGAAACTTCGAGGAGACGCCGAAGCACGATGTAAAGCATCACATTCTCACGACCGGACCGCCAGTTCATTGCCGACCACGTCGCCTTGGACCAGACAAGCTGCGCGTCGCTCGTGAAGAATTCGAGCATATGCTTCAACTAGGTATTGTGCGACCCTCATCCAGTCCCTGGTCATCCGCCCTTCACATGGTGCCCAAAAAGTCTGGCGACTGGCGCCCCTGTGGCGACTACCGCGCCCCTCAACGCCGCAACAGTGCCGGATCGCTACCCCATCCCAAATGTCCAGGACTGTACATCGTTTCTGACGGGCACGACAATCTATTCCAAAATCGACCTCATCAAGGCATACCATCAGATCCCCGTTGAGCCATCCGACATACCGAAGACCGCCATAACAACACCTTTTGGCCTCTTTGAATACGTTCGGATGCCATTTGGGCTTCGTAATGCGGCCCAAACGTTCCAACGTTTCATCGACGAAGTCATCCGTGGTCTCCCCTTCTGCTTTGCTTACCTGGACGACCTCCTCATTGCCAGTGCGAACCCGGATGAGCACAAGGTCCACTTGGAGCAAGTCTTCGGTAGGCTCCACGATCATGGAATTGTAATCAACACGGACAAGTGCCAGTTCGGCGCAACCCAACTTGAATTTCTTGGCCACCAAATTAACAGTCAAGGGAATCAAACCGCTTCCAGAAAAAGTTCAGGTTATTTTGGACTGTCCACCTCCAACAACAAAGCGCGCTCTACGACGATTCCTTGGCCTTGTCAATTTTTACAGGCGTTTTGTGCCACAGTGCGCAGTGTTGCTATACCCCTTGGAAGCCCTACTCTGCAGTTCCACCGGAGAGAAGTCACCCCTGGCTTGGCCCCCTGATGCAGCACTTGCTTTCGACAGGGTCAAGAAAGAACTCGCGGACGCCACCTTGCTTGTACATCCTTCACCTGAAGCATTGACTTGCCTGATGGTCGACGCTTCCAGCACTGCTGTTGGCGCCGTTTTGCAACAGAAGATCGACAACATCTGGTCTCCCATCTCTTTCTTCTCACGAAAGCTGCAAGACACTGAAAAACGCTACAGCACTTTTGGTAGAGAATTTTTGGCTACCTACTTGGCTGTGAAGCATTTCCGACATTTCCTAGAGGGACGCAATTTTTTCATCGCGACAGATCACAAGCCGCTCGTCCATGCTATTCAGTCACCCAGTCAGAACCACTCCCCGCGAGAGTGCCAGTCATCTCTCCTTTATCGCAGAGTTCACCACCGATTTGCGGCACGTGAAGGGAAAAGATAACACTGCTGCCGATACACTGTCTCGTTTGGACCTCAACGCTATTGCTACAGAGAAGACGCAGTTTACTTATTCTGAGCTTGCAGAGGCACAAACAGATGACGACGAGCTTCCATCCATCCGCGAAGCCGGCACTTCACTGATATTTGAGGACATATTTTTCCCAGATCACGGTGTCACCCTCGTCTGCGACAAGTCCACGGGAACCCCACGACCTTACGTCCCAGAAAACTTACGTCGTGCTGTGTTCACGTCGCTACACTCGCTTTGCCATCCTGGTGTCCGTGCAATGCAGGAACTGATTACGAACCGCTTTGTCTGGCCCAAAGTCAAGGCCGACGTTCCTGTCCTGCTTGCCAACGTTGCAAAGTACAGCGACACACACGAACACCGCTCGGAGCGTTTCCTCTTCCGTCACTACGTTTCGAGCAGGTGCACGTGGACATCGTCGGACCCTTGCCCCCATCACGCGGTTTCACCTATTTATTGACCTGCGTCGACCGTTTCTCCCGATGGCCTGAAGTTTACCCGCTCGAGAACATAACGGCCGAGACGGTCGCCAGAGCTTTTCTATTCACCTGGGTAAGCCGTTTCGGAGTACCTTCCACGGTGACGACCGATCGAGGACGCCAATTTGAGTCCGCTCTATTCCGTCAACTCACGTCCCTTCTCGGCTGCTCCCGTACACGCACAACAGCTTACCATCCTGCAGCAAACGGCCTCGTGGAACGCCTTCATAGGCAGCTAAAATCAGCACTTCGTATGCAGTCGTCTCCCAATGCCTGGGTCGACAACTTGCCCATTGTGCTGCTTGGGTTGCGTTCAATGCTCAAACCTGACCTGGGGAGTACGGTGGCTGAGCTCGTCTACGGTTCTCCGCTACGCCTGCCTGCGGACATGATCGAGCCGTCTATCATACCAGACAGCGTGGATCCCGCATCCTACGTCCACAAGTTAAGGCAAGCAATGTCAATGCTTCGCCCAGTTCCATCACGCCAACAAACGCAACTGAAGGTTTTCTAACATCCTGCACTCGCTGAGGCTACACACGTTTTTGTCAGGAAGGATGCACCGCGGAAGCCTCTGCGAAACCTGTACGATGGACCATTTCCTGTCCTGGAAAAATCACCAAAATACTATACCCTGTTGCTTCGAGGCAAACGCGAAACCGTCACAATCGACAGACTGAAACCAGCTTTCTTCTCCCCCTTCGATTCACCAACGTCCAAGCATCAGCATAACACACCAAAACCCACAGAGCACCAAACAAACTCCACTCAAGTGGCCACATCCACTTGTCCAAGGGGGGGCACCTGTAGCCCTCCAGCTAGAAGGACAACAGGAACGACAGCGAGAGCGGTGTGTTTCGGCGCCGCGCGATTCGTGACAGGTGCCACGAGCCACTGAGATTCGGGGTGACGTGGTGCACGGACGTTCTACGATGGCCGTCTTCGGCATTGCAACTAACAACCATTTGTAAATATTGTAAATATAAATGTAGTTACATAAACCAAGCTCGCTACAGATTCAAACCCCACAGTGTCCTCAAAGTCAAGGCATAATATTTTTCTTACCCTCATGACCACAAAGCACGACAAGCGGTAACGCCGTTCTGCCGTCGGTCTCCTTCCGCTTGGTAGCACGGGCGTAGCGAGCAGTGTTGTAGGCGTTGCCGAAAAAAAGTAACGAAATACGTTACTCGCTACTTGCAAATAAAAAAAATGCGTCACCGACCTACGTTACCTCAAAATAAAAGGAATATGTTACCGCTACCGATAAAAAGTAACACACATTACTTTTGCATTAATTTTATTTATAAATTGACGGTAAGTGTTTGTTTTGGTGACAGCGTCTTCGACACTGGGACAAAGGGCATGGGCATTAGAGTTTTTCTGAAGTGGGACATTTTGCATGGGGAAAAGACAAGCAAAATTTTTAAGGTAGGTGGAAGGAGTGCAATAATTATTGACTTGGCGCCTATACTTCGTTTCAGCTTGTCCAGAAGCAGCCGTAGCTACGAGCACATGGGGTGAATCCAGCAGCAGCGTCAAAAGAGCGAGTCACTGGGCCTTTTGTTTACGATTGGTTTGGCTAAAGAACACGTACAGGAACATGACAAATACAATAGTAGTGTGCTTTTGACGCTGCCTGGTTGGTCCCATCAGCTCATAGCGTCGACTGCGTCAGGGCTGAAGGTAAAACAAAATATAAAAGCACGAAACAAAAATTATTTTTCAGGTCTTGGGAAGAATATGTAACGAGAAACGGAACTATGTTACGCGTTATTCGAAATAAGTAACGCAAGTACATTCCCCGTTACTGTCTTAAAAAAGTAACGAACACTTACTATGTTATAGAAAAAAGTAAGGCATTACCGGTAAAGCCGTTACTTGTAATGCGTTGCCGCCAACACTAGTAGCGAGCCACCGACGAAGCGCTTGGCCGGTGCTTTGTTCAGAAACACCGTGGGAACAAAATCTGGGTGGTCTCGATCAAACTATGGTTTTCCTGCATATAAGCAAGCCTCGAGACGGGAATTGAAATGGAAGCCACACTTGCCTTCAAGAAAGTGCTTGCCGCAGAAACAATCGTCCGCGCGAGGCGACCATTATTTTCGATTCACAGATATTATTCCCCTTCTGCTCTTTTCAGAGTTCGCCAGGAACTTGCGGAAACTCACTCCGCTACTTGCCTGTACCTTTTGTTGCAATTAACGCCTAAACAGCTTTGCGGCATGCCGAAATGTTATGACGCCCATGCAAATTGTGTGCCCTTCTGCAAACACTACCCGGCTCCGGCGCGATCACAGTGCCGCCGCAGCTCCGTGACATCAAGCCCGCGTGTAGGTCTATATAGGCTCGATGCCCAAGAAGAACAGTCCCATCACACGGCCACGCTGAGTTCGTTCGCTGACTACGACGATTACAAGTACTTTTGCAACCGTTTATAACAAAGTCGGTTACAATGAAATAGCGGCTATAGCAAAGCGACTACCGTATTTACCCGAAGATAGGTCGACCACGAAAATAGGTCGACCCCTATTTATTGAGCCCACCGAGAATAAAAAAAAATAATTCGAATATAGGTCGACCTTTTTTTTTTTTTTAGGGAACAGGGGAACAAGTTAGGGCAAAAGAAAGAAACAAACCTTTATTTACAGCACTCTCAGCTAAATCACACGGCAATGTCGAAAATTTAATCATCGTCAGAACTTCCGGACATGTCATCCTCATCCGAAGCTTCGTCAGCTTGGTAGACATCCTTGCAAATTCGCAACAATACCTAACTGACACCTTTGTAAAATGATGGCAAAAAGAAATGAAAGAAGGTGGAGACGAGCGAAGCGACGAAAGAGCAAATACAAAGACGCGAGCAACGCTGTAAGTCCCGTGAACAACACGCGAGCCGCCGAAAAAAAACAAAAAAAAACAACTAAAGTACCTCCACTTTTCTTTTTTGTGCGCGTTCGCGAGGGAGAGAGAGATGGAGGGCAAAGTGCATGGCGCATCGCGTTCCTCTCTCTCCCCTTCCCCCTTGCCCAGCGAGGGGGGAACGCTACAGGCGCGATGGCGAAACCCGACGCCCGAGGGATGTGCGCGAGAGCGGTGGCCGGCGGCCACGGGCTGTCGGTTTCGGTTGTTTTTGTGCATCAAAAGCTTTTTAAAACAAGCCGCGCGGCTCTACGGCGACGCCGGCTACGTGATTGATAGCTCCATGCCCTCAGTAGGGTCTCAAATTTTGGCCGCGAATGTAGGTCGAAATTCTTTGGTCACGATTATAGGTCGACCCTTAATTTTTGACAACATTCCCCCCAAAAAAAAGGTTGACTTATATTCGAATAAATACGGTACTAATTCCCATTCCCGTTTGTATGTTTTTAGCGAAGGAAATTAGGCGGCTTCAGAAGATTTAGCAAAACAAATTTCTGATAATTTAAAAAAAAAAAACTAAAATTTGAAAATTTTAGCAAGTTGCAGATCTCCGCACTTTGCTGCCGCGGCCAAGCAGAACAAGCCGCAGACGTGCTACAAAAGTCGTCAACGGCAGCCTCTGCATTGTCGTCCGCTCCCCGCTCCTTATCGGGGGGGGGGGTGGCTTTTCTGCATCGCACGCCGAGAAGCCGTTGTGGCGTGGCGACGACGTACCGAAAGAGACGACGGAGGGAACCTAGATTTAGGGGAGGGAGTAACTCCAACCATGGAGAACATTTGCGACTAAATGGCGGACGCCCACATCCCCCACACCCACATCATGCAGCAACTGGCTGGCTAGCCCCAGAGCTGAAGACCAACTCACCCTGGTCGATTACGAGGAGCAGCCTTTTTAGGCAACCTTGACTAAGGTTGCTGTTTGATTGAAAATAAAGTTTTCTTCCTTTTTTCCCGGGCAGATTAGGCTGTCTCGTGGCCAACGTGGCAGGGAAAACCGGGCAGAAGGGCAAACAGGTTTCCAGACGAACGCTTTTGACTCCTTGAAGGCTACATCTCGTTTTACAAACGCGGCCCAAAAATCACGTGACCCCGATCGAGAGTTGACCCCTTTCTTAAATCTAGGCTTTCTATACCGACGAAACACGAACTTGAGTGTGAGCTCGGTGCAGTGTGCGCCTCTTTGTTTGCTTCGTGTTCCGTGTCGGCGTCGCTAGTCGGTGTGGTTGCTCTCTGTTCCAACAGTTTAGCTTCGCTCAAGCACCGATTTGGCGACTCATCGCCACTCAACAACGGCGAGTCCCGGCACCTCCACAGGCAAGACGAAGGCGCTCTCCTTGAAACAAAAGCATGCCGCCATCCTCGTTGAAGTGTGCATGAACGTAACAAGTGGTGTCCACTGCCGGCGTCCTCCGCGGCGGCAGTCGGAACGTGTATGTAGCTCCCAGGACCTTCTTTCGATCAGCGCTTTTAGGGGCGAAGCTCCTTAGGGGCTAGCCATGTCCGTCCGCCGTCCAACGTCCGCCGTAGGCCGGCGTCGGGTGCTCGTGCTTCTGCTCGTGAGATCACATGCTCACAAGCACGTGAGCACATGCTCACGTGCTCGTGTAGGGCAAAAAAAAAATTGAAAAAAAAAAAGATGAAAAAAATTATGAAAAAAGAAAAAAAAAGAGTAGGGGGTTCCGAGATGCCATCCCACGTCTTCTTAAAAAAAGAAAAAGAAGAAAACCACACATTCTCCTACTGATATGAATGAACAAGCACGTGAGCACATGCTCACGTGCTCGTGTAGAGCAAATAAAAAATTAGAAAAAAATTATGAAAAAAGAAAAAAAGAAAAAAATGTCTTCTTAAAAAAAGAAAAAGAAGAAAACCACACATTCTCCTACTGATATGAATGAAAAGGCTCGGCATGCTGCGGCTCGGCGTCTACGCAGACAAGCACCACCAGAGCTTCGCCCCAAGCAACATCATTCACCACGTGGAGATGCGGTCAATTTTTTCAGTTTAAGGCAGGCGGCTCCAATCTAGCAGAGAGAAAGTGCGGGGAAGCCTCAACCGCTTTCTGCAGGCAGGATAAACAGGCGCCTGTGATGACCCGTGTTTTTTTTTAGGGGCGAAGCTCCTTAGGGGCTAGCCATGTCCGTATGTCCGTCCGCCGTAGGCCGGCGTCGGGTGCTCGTGCTTCTGCTCGTGAGATCACGTGCTCACGAGCACGTGAGCACATGCTCATGTGCTCGTGTAGGGCAAAAAAAAAAAAAATTGGAAAAAAAAGATGAAAAAAAATTATGAAAAAAGAAAAAGAAGAAAAAAAAAGAGTAGGGGGTTCTGAGATGCCATCCCATCTGTCTGCTTAAAAAAAGAAAAATGATGTTGCTTGGGGCGAAGCTCTGGTGGTGCTTGTCTGCGTAGACGCCGAGCCGCAGCATGCCGAGCCTTTTCATTCATATCAGTAGGAGAATGTGTGGTTTTCTTCTTTTTCTTTTTTTTTAAAGGACACATGCAAAGAAAAAAAACATTTTTTTAAACAGCTTAGATGGAAAAAGGATATCATAAAACAATTTTACAACGAAGAAAAAAAATTTTTAGAGCTATATTTACGGCGCTATACAAATTTGTAGTTGGCGCCCGCGGGCACCGCAGAAAAGTGGCCCTTATTTATCATGTGACGGGCCCATATTTGTCACGTGGTGCTTGCGCTCTTTCAGAAGCTTCCTATGGCCTCCAAAAGTAACTTATTCATCTTTATTTAAAGTATAACAAAAAACTAAGAGTAATAAGTAACTTTTAGAGCCCAAAGGAAACTCCTGAAAAAGCGCAAGCAGACGTGATAGACCTGTGCGCCGGTCAGATGACGGCGGCGGCGCCCCGAACCAGACGAACTTGTGCGGCGGCGGCGACGGCGGCGTGGAGAAACGCGTTGAAGCGGCGTTCGCACAACGCTCAGCGTGCGGCGGCGGCGTGGCTTTACGGCGTTGGCGACGCAGGGCGGCGGCGCGCGGGCCTACCACGTGACCAGCGGCGGCTCCGGCAGGCGCCAACTACAAATTCGTATAGCGCCGTAAATATAGCTCTAAAAATATTTTCTTCGTAGTAAAATCGTTTTATGATATCCTTTTTCCATCTAAGCTGTTTAAAAAAATGTTTTTTTTCTTTCCATGTGTCCTTTAAGAAGACATGGGATGGCATCTCAGAACCCCCTACTCTTTTTTTTTTCTTCTTTTTCTTTTTTCATAATTTTTTCATATCATATTCATTCATATCAGTAGGAGAATGTGTGATTTTCTTTTCTTTTTTAAGAAGACATGGGATGGCATCTCAGAACCCCCTACTCTTTTTTTTTCTTTTTCTTTTTTCATAATTTTTTTAATCTTTTTTTTTTCCAATTTGTTTTTTGCCCTACACGAGCACGTGGGCATGTGCTCACGTGCTCGTGATCTCACGAGCAGAAGCATGAGCACCCGACGATGGCCTACGGCGGACGGACATACGGACATGGCTAGCCCCTAAGGAGCTTCGCCCCTAAAAGAAGAAAACCACACATTCTCCTACTGCCATGAATGAAAAGGACCGAAAAGCTCGGCATGCAGCGCCTCAGCGTCTACGTAGACAGCAAGCTGCTCCGGAGACCAGGGCGCGAGAAGCTGCTGCACAGCATCAAAAACGCCAAGCGGACCCGGAGTTGAGAGCTCGGGAAGCGGCGGCAAAGCGTCAATGCCGCCAGCAAGCAGCAATACCTATGACCAAAATCAGTATCACCAGCACCACCCGAGCTTCGCCCCAATCAACATCATTCACCACGTGGAGATGCGGTCATTTTATTTTTGCGTTTTACTTTTATGGAGTTCAGATATAACGAAGAAGCGGATGTGGCAAAGTGATTTCAGATTCCAGTTGACTTTGTTATACGGTAGTAATGCCATACCAGAGGATTATCTAGATCCAAGAGCGTTCATTGAAACGCGGGTACCCTAAAACACCGTACCCTAGTGGTGGCGCGGGTTGACCTTAGACTCGATAGACGAAGTATGCGTGCCCTTGTCCTCCAGCGACGACGCACCTGTTCTTCGTCTCCCCATTGACGGTGGCTCGGGGCCTACAACCCGCATTGCTCGTTCGGCCACGGTGCGTTTAGGGAACCGGCGTTCCAATGAACGCCAACCGGCGTTCCAATGAACGCCTCTTGGACTGCTACCGGTGCTCGTTGCAATCGGTGAGTGAACCCGGTACGGCAACTGCTCTCCCAGTAGCATGGCCGCACGGTGGCAGTCATGGGCACGTTACCAGTAAAAAGTAACAGTGTTACAGTTACAATTACCTAGAGAGAAAAAGTAACTCTGTTACAGTTACAGTTACCGGTTTCAAAAAGTAACGTGTTACAGTTACAGTTACTGCAAAAACAGTAACGCCGTTACTTTCTCGTTACATTTTTTTTTTGCGTCATTCGCCGTTTCAGCATTTTGATGTGCATAATTTATATGCAATAGTTGTTATAACTTAAAATCAAACGTTTTTCAAAATTGTGATCGGCCCGCGTCAGTGAACGTTTTGGTTTATTTTTCACTCCGAAACGAATGAGGACAGAGATGGTCACATAATTAGATTCTGGTATTTACTCGGAAGCAGGCCTAAACATAGCATGTCAAGCAGCTTCTAAAGAATATAGGCGGAAAGGGGACAATTAGCTTCAGGTGCTTTACGAGTGTGCGACGACCACCGCGGCGTCTATGTCCGAAACGCCAACTGCGGAAGTCGTGTTCACTATACTTCGTTTCATGTTATGTGGGAGCGAAGTCAAAGCTAGAAGCGCGAGCCCAACGCTCTGATCATTCCGGCTTCGCACGTGAGGCGCTGTTATACAAGCAGCATGCTCGCGCTTGTAGTGTCGGCTTCGCTCGCACATAAGGTGAAATGAACTATAGTGTGGCTTCGAAGAGAAATAATAAATTAAACAAGTGCCGGCTTTCTGCACAATTCGGGGACGGCTTTCTTGAGATCTATTAGGGATGAGGAAACGGCGAACGACTGAGTAAAAACGACAGCACGAGCATATCCCAGACATAGCCCAGACGGAATACTCGGAAAAAATGCACGACCACCAACACCCACAGATGGTACGCACGAGAGAAGAGTGAACCACAGTCGGTGAAACAGACATTGTTTGCCGCCCCTACCACCGCGGGCGCCGCTTCCTTTATCTCCCGGTTTCGTGCTGACTCGAATGTCGTACATCCTCGGTCGTGGGCTGAACCAGGCTGTTTTTTGTTTGTTTATAGACCCTTTTCATGGCAAACGCCACCAGGAGTTGTTCTAGTCTTTGACGTCCCAGAGAACTTCCGGTTCATAAAAAGTATGAACAAAGTCCACCCTAACACCGCTGTTTGAAATGTTGATGAAACGTTTAACCACCAATTCTCCAGGTGAACGCCAAAAGAACGCAGAACCCCCAGATATGATAAATATTTTCGAATACTCTTGTAAACCAACTTGCCTCCTCCAAGACGTTAAATTGACCAGCCGAGGGCCCTCGTTAAATCTCCAACTTTGATGTGCGTGTAGCGTTTATGCTTTCTAGCACTGGCGACATAGGCAAGCTCGACATACTTTCAAAGACGGAGCGACCGGAAGTTGCTTGGGACGCAGGAGGCAGTTCATGTTTGTAAACATGAAAAAGGTCTATAGCGTAGCCACGCTTTTTTTTTTTTTTTTGTCAGCGAGAAGTTTGGAGAAAAATACTTCAAGATGCCAATTTCTCCATGTCCGCGGCAGTGGGTTCAATTTATATAGTAAAAAAAAGTAACTGTAACGGCCTGAACAGTTACAGTTACCCAATAAAAAAGTAACAGTGCTACAGTTACAAGTTACCAGTATTAAAGAGTAATGCGTTACAGGTAAAAGTTACCGGAAAAAGTAACTAGTTACCGGTAACGCGTTACTAGTAACTAGTTACTGCCCAAGACTGCACGGTGGGACTGTTCTTCCTGGCAATTTGTGGGGTCAAGTTACAGATATAGTTGAACTAATACAGGCCCCATTCCCAAGAACCGTCCCACAGCGCAGCCACGCTAGCGGGAGAGCGTTTGCCCCGGGTTAGTGAGTAGTGAGCCGACCGCAATGAATACCTACGACCCCATGCTAGAAGGTGATTCAGATCCAAAAGTGCATACTGGAACGAAAGCTGCCAAAACACACCGCAGCCAAGAGAGCAGTGCAGCACATGAGCCCTGAGCCACTGTCGGTCAGAGAGCAGAAGAAAAAGGCACTGGGGGGGAAACAGCCCGGCGCCGACTGGTCTGTTGAGTGAGAACTCCCCAAAGGGGATGCGAGGGAGGAGATAGCGAGGAAGAAGGCAGACAGAGATATCCGCTCTCGTGACCCTCGCGCGATGACGCAAAGGGTGCACTGCCATCGAAGTTGGGGAATAACCCACAAACACAAAGGCCGGGAACAAACAAGGACACCGCTGCATCCTTTTCGTACCTTCGCATTTCATCTAAATTGGTTAGCCATCAACCAAAGAACGAAGCAACTGGCTCAACTGAAGCCCGTAACGTGGCTTCTCAACTTTTTAGCAATTTTAGAGTTTGCGAGTACACCCACCTTCAACTTTTGGGGCCTTAGAGTTGTCCGAGACGTTGAAAACACACAATGTTCCACACCTTTCAATTTTATGCCAAGGAGCTTAAATCGCAATGCCACAGGACACACTTATGTCACCACGATGTTACGCGACGTGACGTCAAGGTCACGTACACGAGCGTGCCACGTGATTTCACACAAAGTCGTGTACCTGCCCTGAACGCACCCCTGCAACACCCTGTATCCCTTTCAGTTTAGACCCAGGTCTTGCCAGTGCAGGGAGGCTGAGGTAAAAAAGGTTGACCAGCCCTGTGTTAATCTACAGTACCGTCACATCGATAGCTGTGACAAGTCACGGCGAAGTCACTGGACATCGGCGTCGCATTCACGCACTGTGCGTGAACAAAAAGCATACGGAACAAAATAGACGTCTGACCATTTTACTTCAAACGCTTTTGTGTCTTTCTTGTTCCGGAGTGCGTGAAATCGCATCTCCCGGCACATGCTTTTGGCACTAACAGTGCTACACCATTTTTTTTTTTACAGCGGAGCTGTTAAGGGCTAGGTTCCCCAGGATTGTGTCCGTGGATGTCGACACAAACCTGCCTGGACAGCTACCGCCATCTATAAGCGACGGCGGCAAGCACACAACCAGTATGGTCTCCACCGTCGCTCATAGATGGCGGCAACCTTTCCTGCTATAATAGAAGAATGGATAGTTGGGCGCATTGGTGGGAAGTCATAGTAAGAAACAGCACCAAAAAATTGACCGCATCTCCACGTGGTGAATGATGTTGCTTGGGGCGAAGCTCTGGTGGTGCTTGTCTGCGTAGACGCCGAGCCGTAGCATGCCGAGCCTTTTCATTAATGTCAGTAGGAGAATGTGTGGTTTTCTCTTTCTCTTTTTTAAGCAGACAGATGGGATGGCATCTCAGAACCCCCTACTCTTTTTTTTCTCTTTTTCTTTGACTTTCATCATTCAGTAGGAGAATGTGTGGTTTTCTTTTTTCTTTTTTTTTCTTCTTTTTCTTTTTTTTCATAATTGTTTTTTAATCTTTTTTTTCCGATTTGTTTTTTGCCTACATCGGAGGCACCGTGGGCATGTGCTCCACCGTGCTCGTGATCTCGCACGAGGCATGAACGCATGAAGCACCCGACGATGGCCTACGGCGGACGGCGGCCACGGACATACGGACATGGCTAGCCCCTAAGGAGCTTCGCCCCTAAAAGAAGAAAACCACACATTCTCCTACTGTCATGAATGAAAAGGACCGAAAAGCTCGGCATGCAGCGCCTCAGCGTCTACGTAGACAGCAAGCTGCTCCGGAGACCAGGGTGCGAGAAGCTGCTGCACAGCATCAAAAACGCCAAGCGGACCCGGAGTTGAGAGCTCGGGAAGCGGCGGCAAAGCGTCAACGCCGCCAGCAAGCAGCAATACCTATGACCAAAATCAGTATCATCAGCACCACCCGAGCTTCGCCCCAATCAACATCATTCACCACGTGGAGATGCAGTCATTTAATTTTTGCGTTTTACTTTTATGGAGTTCAGATATAACGAAGAAGCGGATGTGGCAAAGTGATTTCAGATTCCAGTTGACTTTGTTATAATCGGTTTATACGGTAGTAATGCCATACCAGAGGATTATCTAGATCCAAGAGCGTTCATTGAAACGCGGGTACCCTAAAACACCGTACCCTAGTGGTGGCGCGGGTTGACCTTAGACTCGATAGACGAAGTATGCGTGCCCTTGTCCTCCAGCGACGACGCACCTGTTCTTCGTCTCCCCATTGACGGTGGCTCGGGGCCTACAACCCGCATTGCTCGTTCGGCCACGGTGCATTTAGGGAACCGGCGTTCCAATGAACACCTCTTGGACTGCTACCGGTGCTCGTTGCAATCGGTGAGTGAACCCGGTACGGCAACTGCTCTCCCAGTAGCATGGCCGCACGGTGGGACTGTTCTTCCTGGCAATTTGTGGGGTCAAGTTACAGATATAGTTGAACCAATACAGGCCCCATTCCCAAGAACCGTCCCACAGCACAGCCACGCTAGCGGGAGAGCGTTTGCACCGGGTTAGTAAGCCGACCGCAATGAATACCTACGACCCCATGCTAGAAGGTGATTCAGATCCAAAAGTGCATACTGGAACGAAAGCTGCCAAAACACACCGCAGCCAAGAGAGCAGTGCAGCACATGAGCCCTGAGCCACTGTCGGTCAGAGAGCAGAAGAAAAAGGCACTGGCGGGGAAACAGCCCGGCGCCGACTGGTCTGGACTGGTCCCAAAGGGGATGCGAGGGAGGAGATAGCGAGGAAGAAGGCAGACAGAGAATATGCCTCTCGTTGCACCCTCGACGCGATGACGCAAAGGGTTGCACTGCCATCGACGTTGGGGAATAACCCACAAACACAAAGGCCGGAACAAACAAGGACACCGCTGCATCCTTTTCGTACCTTCGCATTTCATCTAATTGGTTAGCCATCACCAAAGAACAAGCAACTGGCTCAACTGAAGCCGTAACGTGGCTTCTCAACTTTTTTAGCAATTTTAGGTTTGTGAGTACACCCACCTTCAACTTTTGGGGCCTTAGAGTTGTCGAGACCGTTGAAAACCACAATGTTCCACACCTTTCAATTTTATGTCCAAGGAGCCTTAAATCGCAATGCCACAGGGACACACTTATGTCACCACGATGTTACGTGACGTGACGTCCAGGTCACGTACCGAGCGTGCCACGTGATTCACACAAAGTCGTGTACCTGCCCTGAACGCACCCTGCAACCACCCTTGTATCCCTTTCAGTTTAGACCCAGGTCTTGCCAGTGCAGGGAGGCTGAGGTAAAAAAGGTTGACCAGCCCTGTGTTAATCTACAGTACCGTCACATCGATAGCTGTGACAAGTCACGGCGAAGTCACTGGGCATCGGCGTCGCATTCACGCACTGTGCATGAACAAAAAGCATACGGAACAAAATAGACGTCTGACCATTTTACTCCAAACGCTTTTCTGTCTTTCTTGTTCCGGAGTGCGTGAAATCGCGTCTCCCGGCACATGCTTTTGGCACTAACAGTGCTACACCATTTTTTTTTTTACAGCGGAGCTGTTAAGGGCTAGGTTCCCCAGGATTGTGTCCGTGGATGTCGACACAAACCTGCCTGGACAGCTACCGCCATCTATAAGCGACGGCGGCAAGCACACAACCAGTATGGTCTCCGCCGTCGCTCATTGATGGCGGCAACCTTTCCTGCTATAATAGAAGAATGGATAGTTGGGCGCATTGGTGGGAAGTCATAGTAAGAAACAGCACCAAAAAATTGACCGCATCTCCACGTGGTTGAATGATGTTGCTTGGGGCGAAGCTCTGGTGGTGCTTGTCTGGTAGACGCCGAGCCGTAGCATGCCGAGCCTTTTCATTAATGTCAGTAGGAGAATGTGTGGTTTTCTTCTTTCTCTTTTTTTAAGCAGACAGATGGGATGGCATCGCAGAACCCCCTACTCTTTTTTTTCTTCTTTTTCTTTGAGCCTTTTCATTCATGTCAGTAGGAGAATGTGTGGTTTTCTTCTTTTTCTTTTTTTTCTTCTTTTTCTTTTTTCATAATTTTTTCATCTTTTTTTTTTCCAATTTTTTTTTTTGCCCTACAGGAGCGCGTGAGCATGTGCACGTGATCTCACGAGCAGAAGCACGAGCACCCGACGCCGGCCTACGGCGGACAACGGACGGCGGACGGACATGGCCAGCCCCTAAGGAGCTTCGCCCCTAAAACAGATGATGACGAAGAAGAAGCACAAAGTGTATCGAGTACAGCTCCGCTGGTCTTCCTTCTTCACGAGAGTGGAAAGGCTGAACATTTTTTTCCAGAGCACGTGCAGCGGTTTATGGTACAACAAATATCGACCGCATCTCCACGTGGTGAATGATGTTGCTTGGGGCGAAGCTCTGGTGGTGCTTGTCTGCGTAGACGCCGAGCCGCAGCATGCCGAGCCTTTTCATTCATGTCAGTAGGAGAATCTGTGGTTTTCTTCTTTCTCTTTTTTTAAACAGACAGATGGAATGGCATCTCAGAACCCCTACTCCTTTTTTTCTTCTTTTTCTTTGAGCTTTTCATTCATGTCAGTAGGAGAATGTGTGGTTTTCTTCTTTCATCTTTTTTTAAGCAGACAGATGGAATGGCATCTCAGAACCCCCTACTCTTTTTTTCTTCTCTTTTTCTTGAGCCTTTTCATTCATGTCAGTAGGAGAATCTGTGGTTTTCTTCTTTCTCTTTTTTTAAACAGACAGATGGAATGGCATCTCAGAACCCCTACTCTTTTTTTTCTTCTTTTTCTTTGAGCCTTTTCATTCATGTCAGTAGGAGAATGTGTGGTTTTCTTCTTTCTCTTTTTTTAAGCAGACAGATGGAATGGCATCTCAGAACCCCCTACTCTTTTTTTTTCTTCTTTTTCTTTGAGCCTTTTCATTCATGTCAGTAGGAGAATGTGTGGTTTTCTTCTTTCTCTTTTTTTAAGCAGACAGATGGAATGGCATCTCAGAACCCCCTACTCTTTTTTTTCTTCTTTTTCTTTGAGCCTTTTCATTCATGTCAGTAGGAGAATGTGTGGTTTTCTTCTTTCTCTTTTTTTAAGCAGACAGATGGAATGGCATCTCAGAACCCCCTACTCTTTTTTTTTCTTCTTTTTCTTTGAGCCTTTTCATTCATGTCAGTAGGAGAATATGTGGTTTGCTTCTTTCTCTTTTTTTAAGCAGACAGATGGAATGGCATCTCAGAACCCCCTACTCTTTTTTTTTCTTCTTTTTCTTTGAGCCTTTTCATTCATGTCAGTAGGAGAATGTGTGGTTTTCTTCTTTCTCTTTTTTTAAGCAGACAGATGGAATGGCATCTCAGAACCCCCTACTCTTTTTTTTTCTTCTTTTTCTTTGAGCCTTTTCATTCATGTCAGTAGGAGAATCTGTGGTTTTCTTCTTTCTCTTTTTTTAAACAGACAGATGGAATGGCATCTCAGAACCCCCTACTCTTTTTTTTCTTCTTTTTCTTTGAGCCTTTTCATTCATGTCAGTAGGAGAATGTGTGGTTTTCTTCTTTCTCTTTTTTTAAGCAGACAGATGGAATGGCATCTCAGAACCCCCTACTCTTTTTTTTCTTCTTTTTCTTTGAGCCTTTTCATTCATGTCAGTAGGAGAATGTGTGGTTTTCTTCTTTTTCTTTTTTTTTTCTTCTTTTTCTTTTTTCATAATTTTTTCATCTTTTTTTTTTCCAATTTTTTTTTTTGCCCTACAGGAGCGCGTGAGCATGTGCACGTGATCTCACGAACCTACCTTTTTTTTCTTCTTTTTCTTGAGCCTTGTCATTCAGGTCAGTAGGGAGAATGTGTGTTTTTCTTTATCTTTTTTAAGCAGACAGATGAAAAAAATGGCATCTCAGAACCCCCTACCTCTTTTTTTTCTCTTTATCTTTGAGCCTTTTCATTCATTGTCAGTAGGAGAATGTCTGGTTTTCTTCTTTCATCTTTTTTTAAACAGACAGATGGAATGGCATCTCAGACCCCTACTCTTTTTTTTCTTCTTTTTTCTTTGGAGCCTTTTCATTCATGTCAGTAGGAGAATGTGTGGTTTTCTTCTTTTTCTTTTTTCATAATTTTTTTCATCTTTTTCTTTCCAATTTTTTTTTTGCCCTACACGAGCACGTGATCTCACGAGCAGAAGCACGAGCACCCGACGCCGGCCTACGGCGGACAACGGACGGCGGACGGACATGGCCAGCCCCTAAGGAGCTTCGCCCCTAAAAACCTTAGGTATAGAGCGGTTGTGGTCTCCGCTTCGCACGCAGCGGACCCAGAATCGACTCCCACTGGTGGCAGGCATCTTTTTCGAGGATTTGGCGACATCGACAGACGTCCTACATCGCCAACTACAATGTCGACATCAACAAACTACTACAACTACAACATCAACACCCCAGTGGTGGGAAGAGCCGACAACAACTATTGTTATAAAAAGGTAAGAGCGGAGCAAAAAGGAAAAGAGAAGTTAAAATCATTGCGTTGAATTAGTTTTTTAGATGTAACGACGGGGAAGGAAGATGCAACAAACAGAAAGCTATAACACCTATATTGCTTTAGGAGGCCAATAAGACCGGCGTTCGTGGACGTAAAAACAAGAAGAACACAAACAGGTAACTTTCCGACGAGGTTCTACTGTACAGATCAATGGTACCCTACCTCCTACTTCTGAAGGCAAAAAAGACTTCAAGCACCATTCCTGGCAAAAAAAATCCACCAAAACTTGTTCTCCCACTTTTCTAGAACTATGAATTGAGGTCTCTTTTTGATCGCATTTGAACTAGTGCTCAGCTCACCACCTTAATTCTCCAGGTCAATCATTGTTTCGGCTCGATTAAGGTCAATAACCTCCACAGAGCGTAGAACAGTGTGTGTGCACATTTTCTTCCTATCAAAGCCATGCACGAGTTCTCAGAAACTGCACTGCACTGAAATATACTGCAGAGTAAACAAGCCACAGAGAACACAGTTTTGTGTCGTAAGACTCTCAAAAGATTAGAAAAAATAAATAAATAAATAAACAGTGTCACTGCGTGACCTGTCATCACACTGTTTATCTTATCACCCCTTGCCCCCGTAAACGCAATCCTTTAGACCACATCTGGGTTCCGTCCAAGCCTTAAATAGCGGTGAGGCAATTCGGGTCGTCGTCATAACTACTATTTCTCCCTAGATCTCAGCGAGCAAGATATCTCAGGTAAAAGAAAAAACACTTTGGGACAGATGACGATAGGAAGCAACGAGTCTTTAAGGGCCCAACAACGGGGCACCGCTTCCGAGAAAATCACAATCTCAGAACGAATTGTAATAAAGCAGAACGCCCCATCGCTGTTCCCATTTTGCTCCCGCTTGAAAACAGCTCGCAAAAACAAAAGTCGACAGACGAGCTTGGACCCTCAAGCTGCGGGCGGGGGAACACTCGACCTGGTTCCTTCTTTAATAATTCTGAACACTATTATAAAATTCTAGAACATTCACGGCTGTCGTCGCGAGTTCTAGTTTGAAACATTTTTGAGCTAGCCGAGTGTATAAAAGCGGAGGTAAGGGGCTGCCTTCAGGACAGCCACCCTTCTTTCAAAGACTCAAGATGTTTTGAGCCTTTCTTCCTAAGTTTGTAGGCACAAGTTTGCCTCATTGAACGTTCTTTTCAGTTCTGAATTCATCTCGTTTTTCATTTGTGACAATGCAACAAGACCAAAAAAGTAGATAGACAAAAAAAAAAGCGTCAAACGATACTGCAACTCGGAAAGATCCGGGTTTGCAGGACGTCCTGTCATTTATATCCAATTGATTTTTTTCGGTTTTAACAGTACAAAGGCTGCCAAGGCCAAAGAAAGCCAAGAATGTTACCTATTACAGGAAGACGGTATTGTAAAAGAAATGCTAGGGTATACTAAAGATAAAAATTGATAGAGCGCCAATTAGTGATGCAAAACTATCTCGATAAATTGACTATGAATACTATCAATAGTTTTTCCAAAACTATCAATAGTGTCGAAGAACTATCGATAATAGACTATCGATAGTACTATCGATAGTTTTTCGATAGTACTATCGATAGTTTTTTTAATATCGACAGTCAGATTTCTGCCGACTATCGATACTATCGATAATACTATAGACAGTTTTGCACCACTAGAGCGAGCACAGTTGCCGCATCAGCCGCTCGCCTCCCTTTCTCCTCCCTCCGCCCAAACTCCCGTCTTCGTCATCACTGAAAGCTGAACCAAAGTGGGGATGGTAAGTGCTTGGGCTAGTTTGTGTCCCATTTGAAAAAAATAATGCGAGAAAAAGAAGAGGGAGCGACGCAAACTGCTAGTTTCGCAAAACTATCTATAGTAAACCGTGACAGTACTATCGATAGGATTTACGATAGTCGACTATCGATAATTTCCCGATAGACGATTAACGATAATTTTCCGATAGTCGGCTATCGATAGTACTATCTATAGCTTTTCGATAGTCGACTATCGATAGCACTATCGATAGTTTATCGATAGGCGACTATCGAAAGTACTATCGATAGACTTTTACTATCGATAGTCAGATTTCTGGGGACTATCGATAGTACTATCGATAGTTTTGCACTTTTAGCGCCAATGCCTACTGTAAAATATTACAATTCAGAAAAAAAAACAATCTCTGCCTGTTGCACGAATGAAGAGAGCATTCACGGATGAACAAAGGGTTCATTTCTCAGAAATTATATGAGTAGGCCAAATGACCACAGATGCCAACTGGCTTCAATTGGCTGAAGGGCCAATTCTGCCCGTAAGCTCGATCGTGTCATGGACTCCGCAAGTATCCGGGTGGCGACAGTGACGCGGCGGGACACCGTCGTAAGAGGGCAGCAGTGAATGCGGGGCTCATACCGTCGTTCTTGTCGTCGTTGAGCAGATTCTTGAACTCGGTGTAGAAGATCTCGAGGTGCTTCTCGATGAGCACCTTCTCGCACGTCTTGGCCAGGGCCTCCAGCGTCGTCTCGTGGAGGTACAGCTGCACCCGCCTCTGCTCCTCCGTCAGCCGCTGCTCCGCCTGCCATGGAACACCATCCTTTAGAATGCTTCAGAGTACCCCAGAATGTTCCGAGAACGTTCTGGGAGCCATAGTATGTGCCAGAATGCACTTCGGAATACATTCAAACACTAAAACACTGCTGGCAAAATAAAATTGAGTTTTGTTTTTGCTTTTTTGCTTAAAAAGTTTTTGGGGAATCTCTTGCGCAGCTGTTGATGCACTGATAAAAAAACTAGACTTCTTTGAGGTATTGTGTGGATCTGGGTGCACGTTAAAGACCCCAGGCTAGCGGTTGTACTGCACTGGCTATACAGCGAGTGACTCGTCGCAACATTATAAATGGCTGACCAACGACTCGCTGTATAAATATCCCCACAACTCCAATTATTATTATTATTCCACCCAAACTCGTGTGGTCCCCCCACACGAGTTCCCCAGAATAAGCATCAGAATCTCCCCGCTCTCTCTACTACCTAGGTGTTGGTGCTTCTCCAGCTAAAGCAGAGGTTAGGCACGACTAATGCCCTGTGGAACAAACCAACCTTCATTGAGAACCAATTGCAGAAAATTATAAAACTGTACAATTAACCCCTTGCCTACTCATTTTGTTTCTTCTTAGAACGTACAGCAACATTTTTTTTTTTTTTAAACAAGCAATTTGCATTAAAATAAGACAAAAAAAAAAAAAATTTCCTCTGCTTCCAGGTGTGGCATCTTGCTCTAAATCGGAACTTCTGGTCCGAGTGATGAGAACGATGCGAATCTCGCAAATGTTTGCGAGATTCGCATCGTTCTCATCACTCCTGTCACAGTCCATCAGACTATTGCCCGATTACGAAAAATTGGAAAGGCTGTAGGATTCGTCGTCCCACATGCCCGAGCAATAATCACTTTCAAAGAAAGGCTTTGTATCTCTTCGTCGGTTAAAGCGGACCTCCGCACCAAAACCACGTTGGTTTAGCGTGAACGCTTACAAGCGACTGCTTTTTTTTTTCGAGGCCGAACGAAGCGCTCCTTCTCTGCCAAACAGCGAAACAAACGAGCAAACAACCCAAGGTAAAAAGAGCAAGAGGGGTGGTTTTGCTATCTGCCGGAGGGCGTGCTAAACACGCACCGAAACTGAGACACAAGTCATACTCGTGGTCGGGTTCTACGGTTTGGGTGGACGAATGACACTTGTTATTAGCAGGCAAGGGGTTAAGGATAAACACTCCCTTGGAGGGTCTACTTTTTAAATATTCGCGCTATTTCAATAAAATTGGCAGGGTATACAAGGCATGCAGACTTACGAGGGCACACAAACTTTCGACAGGAAGGTCAATTTTTTGCCACATTACAGCCTCATTTCTCAAAGATATTACACAACTATACCCGGTTTCACCTCAAGAACCGCAGTAAGAAAAAGTCTGGCTCCTCGCGAAGCATTACTAATTTCTCCCTTTATGTCGATAATTAGGACGTATGTAGGTTCATTTTAGATTAGATATAAGTTATCTTATGAAGACGTGCACGCTCCAAACGCCAAAAGCATTGCCTTTTTACTCCGACAACCAAATCTCGTAAGAACTACTTTGCACCGCGCATGAACAATGCGCAAAACTTGCTTTTTACTTCAGGTGGAAACGGGTATAGTAGAAGCAAGGAAAAAAGATATGGTTACAAAACAGTAGTAAAATGTCACAATTCTTTTGCAAAAATATAATGAGGAGTGACTAGACTAATCGGTAGTGGGGTTGGAATAATTTTTATTGTCATATTTAGTTTACTCCGTAAACTTCAGTCCCAACTTGGCGTTTGACTAGTCTAGGAACCCGGTAAGAGATGACCGAGAAAATTGGTGGCCTCAGATCCAAGGAGCGAAGGGAGGAGTGGCAGATACCTTTTTCATGTACTCGGTGACGGGATTCTGCCTGAGGAACTCCATGCTCTCCCGGTTGTAGAAGCGCTCCGTGTCCTCGAGGAAGGTGTTCTCGAATGCGTCTTTGTACACCGACAGGTTGGGACCCTTGGCCGAAGGCTCGTCCTCGTTCAGGCCCAGCTCCACTGTTAAGGCACAGTTCGCACCTCATTTGAGAGCTTTGCTTTATCTAGAGGCTGGTTTACGCTATGTAGAATGGCAGCAGAAACATTTATACACTTTCCCTCATGCGGCTGCTGTGGAGCCGTCTTCTTGAGAGTTGGAACGTTTTTAAGTTAGTTGCAGAGTTCCAAGACTTTATCTGCGCCAATCGGCCCCAATTGAAGGCAAACCCGGACTAGTTGTGAACCAAAGGTTAAAATAGTGTTAGCTTGCACTGAACGACTGTTTCGTTCTTAAGGTATAGGTGCTGATGGAGGGAATGAAGATACCACGATGCAAACAAGCAGTGAAGCATTACAAATCAATTTAGAAGAAAGACTCTGGTCAAAAAATTATGAGCCATTCCACTCTGTGAAGGAGGATGACCAGCGAATCTGTTTAGCAGACGACACAGACCCGCCCCGAGGAGCCGGAGGAAACTAGACACGCGCGACGGGACAGTTACCCTGGGAGAGCGGAAGGAAAGAAAACTAGGCATGCAAGCGCTTGGAACGACGACAAAGAGAGGGCGGTGTGAGTGTAGACCTGGCCGACGCGGGTCGCACAGCGGCAAATCGTTGAGAAACCTTTATGATCTATCCGAGAGTCTACTGATCTTGAAAATGGTGCCCATTGATAACTAATCTACTGAATAGACCTATTGCAAAATTACCCAAGCATCAAGGAGGATGCAGGGAATGGTATTCCTAGCGCCGCACGCACCCGCGTCTGCAGCAGTAACTGTTCTAAAGCAAAGGCCTAAAACAAATGGCATCATGCACGTGCGACCGTCAACGCTTTATTTTGAATATTTACTTTGAATCTTTTATACGGGGGAGGCGTGCCCGTGCGGCGGTGCGAGCGTAGAGTTTTTAGTCAATGCACACGAAAAATCCACAAAACCCGAGCCATAAACAGCTTTGCTGTAATAATGCCTTTTTGTGCCCTTTCATGTAAAAAAGAAAAGAGGAATAATGAATTTTTAACTGATTCTGAAAATTCTGCATTTTTCCGCACCTATACACCGACCAAAATCCATTGATGCTCGTGCTCGTAACATTATGGCTGCGACAAAGTGAACTGTTAAACAGCAAGCAACTTTGTCTCTTCTTCACGCAAAGGGTAACAGTGACGTCATGTCACCGAGGTCATTGGAGGATTGCTCCGCACGGGTGTCGATGGCTGCCACCCTTGCAGCCTTGCCTTTTCTGCGAGTGCCCAGTTCTTTGCTAACAAGGACTCGGCCTTGGAGAAAAGGGGAGACGAAATACCCCGAAGGGTACATTGTTTTTGTAGAGATTACGGGGGTGCTACGATAAACAAAACGCGTAGCTGAGATGATGTTTACCCCCTAAAGAGAATGTCTTCTGCTGGTGCAAACATAATCTCTCTCACTGTTCTTGTACTTCCTCCTTCCTCACGTGCAGACAGGTGTCTTTTAACTGATTTGTTTGCACTAGAGAGACAAAACAAAGAGCTAAACTCAGTCTCTCTGCTACTGCAACAGCTCTGCACAACTTTCACAGGTTACTTCAAAGGCTAACATAATTTCTGACAAAAAAAAAACGAAACCAAAAAAACTCACCGTAACAGTTCATCACTCCACTGACAAGCCTCGTATTGATGAGTTCCCCATTGCGCTCCTTCTCTATAAGCTTCAGCACTGCATTAGTGACCTGGGGAGAGATGTTCAAAATGCGAGCTCTTGCAATCAAACTGCTTTTTGTATGTTCCACTTGCTCTCATTAAAAAGAACAAAAAGCAGAACACTATGGTCAAATTTGGAAATGATGCAAATAAAAACACATTACACTGTCTGAAACAGTGGAATGCCAGTTCTTCTCACTTAGTTATAGATATAAATGTTCTAGCACAGCAACTATGCCCTTGTCCAAAATGATTGTACAGTCAAATTTGTTCCAATTCGCTTAGTAGATGGTTTTATTCCATGTAGAGATGACCCTAACAAATTTCTAGCCAAAACTAGAGGCATGCAACATAAATGAAACAATCGGTAGCTTTCGTGAAGCCGTAACAGTAATGTGTTGCTTCTGAGGCAATGGAATGCGTGACGGGAACCAGTGTCGAAAGCGGGGAGGAACACTGGCGTAAAATGTGCAGGTCACCTACCTGCTTGTGCAGAGGCTTGAAGAAGTAATCCCTCCAGGAAACCAGCGCCAACTGGATGAGAGAAACAAAGCGCTCAAACGAAGGAAGCCACTCATGCAGGGGTAACCAAGGTTGCCACAGGGAGGAGCAAGTGTGGCATGCTAACCTATTTCCTGTAACCTTAAAAAGAAGAAAAAAGAATTAGGTTGGAGCTTTTTAATACTATTTGTACAATTATATTCTTGAGCTGAGCTGGGGTGTCGAGGAAAGAATGCAATAAAAAAACATTTTCCTCAAATTTTCTTGATCTCTGCAGTGTTTTATTTGCTCTCCCTCCACAGGGTCATTACGCCCCTTGACATTGGTAGACACCCTCTATTATTAACAATGCGGCAGTGGCGCAGTTCTGGGTGGCGACGTCTTACGGCTAGAGCATGACTGCATTCACATTTCGTGTCTGAATAAAACAAACAAACAAGCATTTGGTGTACCCACTGTCGTTCAGATAACCTACTGCCCACTGCAATGAGATTGGGTGTAAATGAGACTGCTGCAGTGATGGTTCCATCCTCTACGAGTGGGCTGGCCGACATCTTCTTTGTGCACGTTCCAAAGGCAAAAAAGCGGTCAAGTAACAGATATCTGCAGATGTCAACAGCAGTGAGCATACCATAGTAAAGATATGGCTATAATAAAAATAAATTACACTATACTGTAACTCCCCCCCCCCCCTCTACTGACCTAGTTAATATAACTTGTCTAGCAGGTTACTGATGTCGTCTGTTTGCCGACACTTTGGAGACTTATCAAGAACCACTGGAATATTTCGCGAAATTAAAGGTTCCTCCTAACGTGGCACGAGACTATGACCGCCCTCATGAATGGGACACAACCACCGACCCCTTTTGCATCTTGTACATGGCAGGTCAAGTGGTCTGCCCTATCGCCCATATGACGTGACAAGACCCCCCCCCCTGCTAAGAGTACCAAAGTGCAGTCCTTTCCAATCCTCTATTATTTTGTTTTGCTGTTTTTTATGCTGTCCGTATTATATTTATTTCATTCACAATTATTACCTGTTAGTCGGCAACCCTCACACTTAAATCTCATTCTTTAGATCCACCCGCACGTAATGCACTTCACTGGAAGTAAGGCCTCCAACAATGCGGAAGACCCACTCGAAGAGGCAGTTTCAGGCCCCTTGCACAGGACTCGCTTTAGCTAGGCCCACATTGCCTGGGGTAAGGAAATGAATGAACCTTTGCTCTATTCTCTCTCTAAAAATAAAGCGCCCCTGGCCAATGTGCGTCTAGCACTGCCGCATAAACTGCCTGGACGAATGGGTCTTTCATGTTGCCGGACACTGTAACTTTGAGGACTGACGAACTGAACTGAGCTGAACTCGTGCCAGCTGGACAAAATGTGCACATAGCAAACCACCTTCAAATGTCAGTTCAAGAGGCGATGCCACAGTCCTTAGATGAACTACTTGCTCGTCTAGAAACTTTGGCACTTTTGCCTTAACCAATTTTGTCACCACAAAAGGCACCAATGCACATAAAAAACAAAAGCATAAATAATTAATAATTTTGGTTCGAGGGTGATGTTGTTTTATGCGGCGTTTCAATCCTGGAATACTTTGATCCCCAAAATCTCAAATATAGATGGCATTCCCGATTGTCCATCTCTTCGACGTTCTATGGAAGAGTAGACATATCCTGCGACTTCCTTCACGGTGGATCATCCGAATCCATGTCTGTCCATCAAGTTCTCCGAGCGATCCGCTTCCAGACCCAGGTTCGGGACCCAGGGACCGTGGCGACGCGGCAGACAACCGTGAGAGGGGGAGGGAGGAAGGTAACTGTGGAAGGTCCCACCTGGTAGATCTCGTAGATGCCCTTGCGCCCTTCGTCGCACTCCCGCTTGACCCAGTGCCTGTTGAGGTAGGAGCAGATCCCGTTGAGCACCTTGCTCGAGAACTGGTACTCCTCCCACTCCTTTGTGTAGAACCGCAGCACATCCTCGTCCATCAGGTCGATGCCGTCCTGCGAGGAAGGAAGGGTACGTCCCTCCACAAATCACTCCCCCGCTTCGGTAGCAAAACAGAAGTGCATTTGTACCTCTGCCCAGGCGCTCCATTTTCTCACAAACACGCAGAACAGTGAAAATAGGAAAGTAGCCGAATTGTATGAGGGGCATGACGTATTGATTTATAATTAATTTAATCGTTGCACAATGATGTAACCACTTTCTGGAAGTGCCTCACACCAGTGCCTGGACCGCCGTTTTCAGCTTATCAATGACCACAAAATGGCTTCTTTGCAGGAGTCATTTTATGCCACCCAACGGGTGCTAATCACTGGAAGCCCATTTGGGCCATACCCAGGTACGACCAAACGTCCAACCTGTCAGAAAGAGGGCCGAACCTGATCGGGTGCCAGATGATTGCGGCCTCACATAAATGCATGTTACACAGTGATTGACCGGCACCCGAAGGGAGGGTCACTCGGCCAAAAAGGGTTCGCCAGGCATTCAATCAACAAGTGCTTGAATGGCTAAATTAGCTTCAAACAAAAAATGTGAACCAAGGGGGGCGAAAATACCCCCAAAAACAGAACAATATCATGCCTACACAAGTGTCTTAGGTGCATCAGAGGCTCGCTACACCTGAATAGCTGCAATTAGCCAATGCGGAACCTGAGTTTGTCCGCTTCTTTTGCAGGGGTTGTGGTGACGCCAGAATGCCGACCTCCGATTGGCTCTCATTGAAGGATAGTGGGAAGACCTCAAATCGGCTTGCTTTGACGTTTACCCACCAACTTACAATCAAAGCCAATCGGAACTTGGCATCTTTCTGAGATCACCGCAATTCCCACACAAGAAGCAGACGACTTGCTCTCCGCATACCTCTAGAGTTTGTATATTTCCCTGGGCTGCTCTCGTCTTCGTACAACGGCCAATTCGAGGGCACGAGGCCTGCCTCTATTGATTGCTCAGAATCCCTCCCGACAGCACTGTGCCATGCCCGGAGGGACGGGCAAATGACAAGCGGGAGAGCGGGGCCTCACCCTGAGCAGGGTGACCAGGTAGGTCTTGAGGAACTCCTTGAGACGCTTGTACAGCTCGTAGCCCACGAACTGGGCGCCCCCCACGGGCTGCCCCTTCTTGGTCTTGGCCGCAGGGGTCCGGCTGCCGCTCTGGTGCACGCTCGTGCAGTAGTCGTACACGTGCCTGGGTCACGGGGGGGTCAAGGGTGCAACGACCAGAGCCGCAAGGGGAACAAAGTGCACTACGATTCTGCCGACCAAGGTCGACTCTCAAAACCGTTTTCAGTATGCCCCATGCTCCGGTGTCGCATATTTTTTGCCACGGCTACTCCAAACATTGTTTTCTTAGCATTCGTGTCACTGGAGTCTGTGTGCTTTGGGCAGTTTTTTTTCTTCGTATTGAGCAACCTCGAGTGACATCCGAGGGACCCCACTCCACTGTGCCAAACAAACTTTGTCAACAGTACTACATTCAGTAGAGTTGTTTTGTACATGAGTACCATACTTTCTAAATATCCATTCACACGGAAGCATTTGTTTACGATTGCTCAACTCTTCCCTGACCGCGCCCATAGGCAATCGATCACCGGTGATCGATGGTTTCCAAAAGCCGTCGAGAAATGAAATTTAGTGCGGAGAATTATGTTCCACAATCTCGTAGATAGCCGAAGAACACTCGTTTCGGTTTCAAGGTAGGTTTAAGCTCAATCACAAGGAGATGGGCTGTCAAGAATAGTCCTGGGAATGGTGGTTGCACTTGTCTAACATCGCAAACTCCCTGCATCGGTCGTTGTAACAAAGATGGCATTACTTCCATAATTCAACCGTATTGTGGCACATTTTTTAGACGTCAACAGCTCTGGGGACACTTTAAATGATGTTACAGGTGTCGCTTAAACGATGGTTGTTGGTAAGCATAGCTATAATTTCCACTGCTATCCTGAGCTGGCGTGCACATTTGATGTTGCCAACAAGGTGGACAAAACTGCTGAATAAGAAGGAACTGCAATCAAGGCTATGACAAAACCAAGGCAGAACACAAAGAAAGCATTCTGCTGGGGATGTGAGGTGTGCTCTCTGTGCTTCACCATTATAAGCATTCCTTCGTTAAAAAGCACACGTGTTACGGAGGCTAACTCTCTGACGAAGCAAAAATAGACGTTAGTTAGAATACACTAACTTTCAGAAGTAACAGTTATGGGTGTGGGGCACATTTTCTATATTTGAAATTTTTCCTATTTGCCATTTAATTTGACATAGCTGTAGAAATTTCGGCATTGATACGCCTTCCGCACGCACATTGCATTTTCAAGAAATAAAATTTTAAAATCTTTTTTCACATTATACCAACTTCTGTTTCTTTTAAAAGAACAATTGGCCATTTTTATGCGTCCTATTGCTCCATACGCAAGTTAGTTAGGAAAATAAAAGCCTTCGCACGCATCCATTGATAACTGCTACTTCTCCCATGGTCAGGAAGGAGTTAGGCTACCTTACGGTATGACCGTACGTCACCATGACATCCATGCTTTGTATGCTGAGGTAGAAAGCTTCTGAGGTGACATGACGCCACCAGAGGTGAAGCCGGGTGAGACGTCCGGTTTGGAAGGACACACGCCCCCAACGAGGACCAAAAACAAATAAAACAAAAAGACACTATTGGACGAAAGGGAGAGCTGATTTGGCACCAACGGCCGTTCCCACCGACTGCGACCTCTACTTCTGGGTTCACATGGGATTTTCTTGTTTGGCTGGCTTGAGCCGGTATGTCGCCTCCTCTTCTGCATACCTTCATGTTTGTATGTCATGTGCAAAGCTACTCCTTGAAGTGGTTGCCACACTTCCAGTGATGCGATTGACCAGTCTTTTTGCAGCACCTTTTGGAGCAGCAAAAAGTACTTTTGGAGCACAAGCACACACTTCATTTTCATTCATACCACTGCGAATTTTATATGTTAAAGGAGTCATGAAACGCTTTTCCAACTTTTTCCTGTTTGGCTTTCCTCCTCAACTCATAAATCGCGCATTCTACCAAACAGTTCAAGAAGACGGAAAGGGGGAGTCCCCTCTTGCTTGGACTCTCGTTTGTCTAATCCGGACACATCCATTGTCCCCCTAGAAGATTAGCCGTCGCTCAAAATTCAGACAAAAGTTGCTTTCCCCACCCCGTTCACCCCGAAGCTGACAGTGCAGTGGAAGCTACGTGCTCCTTGGGCCAGCCACACTTTTGCCACGTGATCACGCTCTCTCGCGCATACCCACGTGCAGAGAATGAGGTGAGGTGATGAAAGGGGGGCGGCTGATTGGTCCGGCAAGCGCGTAGCTTCCACCACAATGTCAGCTTAGGGGTGAAGGGATTAAGTGAGCTCCGGTGTCGTGTGACGTTCGTTTGGGCCCGGTGACGCGCTGCGGGGTCCCGATGACGCGCTGCGGGGTCCGCGGATGTATCACAGAGAAAAGGCAGAGAGCTTACGAAGGGAAGGAGGTACGAAATAGTCCACCGTGTTTTTCAAATTTTCGTACCGAAAGTCAGGCTTTTGACTTTGTATCTTTTTTCTTTTGACCCACTGAACGATGCGCTATGAGTAAAATACCAATATAAATTGATTTATTGCAGCCCAAAATTCGTTTCATGGGCCCTTTAAGATTTGTGTGTTGGCCTATATAACTAAAAAAAACATGCATGATTTGCAAAGCATGCTTTGCATGCACTTGAGTGCAACGGCATGTTTGATTTCCTCAAACGCAGAACTAGCTGCTTAGTTCCACATAGAGGTACTAGGTGTGGCAACAAGATGCTGATTGAAGGACAGTATGGACTGCTGTGAAGGGGCATTTTAGGAATGAGATAAAATGTAAACCAAATAGTATATTCCACTAAAATAATGTTAGAATAATCTTGAGCACACGAATTGATGTTTCATTCAATTTTTAAAGGTTGTAATAAAGAAATTTTTAAGCCAATCGCTACCAAAGCCAATGAATCGCCAGGCGCGTCGTCAGGGGTCATATTGCTAAAACCGGCGATTCGCCGGGCTGCATAAATTTCGGTTGAAAAGGCCATTCATAGATGGTGTGCTATGTAGACTTGTGGTAGTGCAGTTAGATACATTGCCAACAGATGGCGAGAGTAGCTCTGTTCGCTGCTTGTTTCAGCTTGTTCTTTTGCGTGTCGTTTTTCCCGCCCGATCGCCGTCTGCTTGGAGAATATATCAACGTCGAGTACACGGCGTGGCCTTTCTAACAATGGAATGGTAGATATCCTCTTTGACAGCAATGATGACGGGACGTCTGGTGAGGATAGCGAATTTTCGGAGCCTTCTGTCGACGACAAGAGCAATTCCGACAGCAGTTGCGAGTCAGAATCACGACAAGATAGCCATGGTTGTGTGACGCCGAAACGACCGAGAATGAAGTGTTTCAAGATCTTTCATACCAGGAAGAATTTGAGAGGGCCTAGTAATTAGTAGACTTGAACAAACCACTTAAGCATGTAAATAAACATGTTTTCTGCATCGAGTTTCACTGTAAAAGCTCATTATACAAGCAAAACAGTCACACCTAGGGTAGCCCTCTCACACCTAGGGTAGCCCACAGACAACCCGGGCGCCGGGTTGTCTGTGGTGCGGGCGGTAGTTAAAGGGGCGGTGCAACGATATTCGTTTTGAGCGTTTTTCACTTTGTATGAGCTTACTGGCACTAGTGGGACCCAAGTACACTCGCACGCAACGCCACTGGCCAAGAAACCTCTTTGTTGCGGTGTAATTTCAAGGAGAAAAGCGAGCGTTTTCTTTCAATCTCCCCTTCGCAAATTTTGATGACGTACCCTGGTGGTAGCAGCATCCTCCAGGGACGATATTTGAATGCGGCTCATAGATTGGACCCGAGCATTGCGTGGGTACTCGATTTGGGCTCGTGATAATTGATAGCTCGAGAAGCATTCGGGTAGTGGCCCGTGTCCAATCGCTGCAACGACGACAATAGCCGAGCCATAACAATGTCTGGAACTCAGCGCGTGTCCTGTGCTTTGCCAACCCCAGCGCGTGGCTATGATCAACATTCGCGGCATATAATCGGCTCCAGATCACGTGACCGCTTGTTCTGGCTGAGAGTTGAGGGGGTGAACGCTGCTCGTTTTTCTTTAATTTTTTACTGGGACTTCTATTGCGTGGGGTGAAAAACGAACGCGTGTTTCATAGGTCATTAACGTCAGGGATCCGTTCTAAGCGGTATTTGCGCAAAGTACAAAAATTGTTGCATCGCCCCTTTAAAGGGACACTGGCACCCGCCAAACTTTTTTTTCTTTTTTTGTCAGGCGATTCATTATGGTGTCGGAATACTAACCAATTAATATTTTGCTACAGAGTCACGTATTTTTTCAATAAAGCCAAAAAAACGCAACTGCGCGAAACCAAAACCGAAACGGAGAAGTGGAGAGGATAGCGTGAGTGGCGGAAGTCACGTGGCTACACCCGACCGTGCGTTTTTTTTTTTTTTTTTCTCCTCTTTCCGCACGTAGCACCGTAGCAGACGAAATGCGTTCGCTCGCCGTAGTATTCCTTTGCAGTTATGTTTGTTCCGCTCGCTGTTCTGTATTTCAAGATGAGTTGTTTTGTACATTGAATTGGCAATTAGTGGTGAGTGCCCGAGTGCCGTGGTGAATTCCCGTGATCAGCTCCGAAAAGAATACTCCCAAGATGTTGCGTGAAGAGTTGCCTCAGATGTCCTGCATCTGAAAGTGGCCAGAGTTATGCCAGAGTGCAGAAGTTTCCGAAAGATCAACGGGTCAGGATCAATGGCTGGCTGCAATTCCTATAGAACAGTGACGCGAAGCTCGGAAAGCGGACGCTACCCAATTCATATGCTCCTTGCATTTTGTGGAAAGTGATATACATTGAGTTCGCAGGTGTCAAAAATGGAATCCATACCATTTAGTGCAGCGACGTATCGTCCACAAATTTTTTTTTTTTTCTGTGATAATTGTAAAAAAAGAAATGTAAACAGCGCAGAATGCTTGACAAAAAAAATAAATAAAAGGTACACCCACACCAGGTATCGAGCCCGTGCACTCTGCGTGTGAAGCGGACGTCTTTCCACTACTCTATCATGCATAGTTATGCAGCGGGTAGACTGTATGTCGGACGTTTGCTGTCGATTTTCCGATTTCTCTTCAATACATGCACTCCCGGCTTGAAGTCGAGCAGCACCAAGCATAGGGCACATTCGCACCTCGTAAAGTAACCGTACGCGTGCGTATTCAACTCGAAGTACGCACTTCGTGCTTGACGTTTGAGCGAGCGATGTCTTCAGCCACGAGAAGGGACGACGGCTCGGCGACGTCTTTGTGCAATCGGCTTGCTGGTCGGGCGTGTTGTACGGGATGAATATCAGTTCTTTTGATCGGTCCAAAATTTCTCTTTCGAAGAAAGACAGAATTCGCCAGTACCGTGAACGACAGTTCTGAAGTAGAGGTCCAACGCCCGTCGTCCGCTGCCATCCGCTAGTGCTAGTCCCACGATACGCGAAACGACGCCATGCACGCCATGTCGAGAATATGCAGTGAACGCACAGAAAGCTTCCGGTTGTCTGTGCTACCTTTTTTTTCAATCAACGTATTTGCAGCTTTTTTGAAGCCACAAAAAATGGGTTTCATATTTTTTTCTATTTTTAATATTGACTGTGTACCTTTAATGACCCACGACTTTGATTAAATTTGGTGGTCGCATCGATACCATACAAAAACGGCCCGTGACCACGGAAAAGAGAGTGGGCGAGACTCGAACCGGCCGGTTCTTGATCGGCGGTTTTCGGGCAGACAGAAACCGAATTTCGAGCCGCAAATTCTGTTCTGGGTAGTTGGGCTCTCATATGTCACGTACAACTAAAAACCTCGGCGAGCATAAATACCCTGTCAGTGTCCCTTTAAAGGGTTAATTTAGATTTTTAACAAACCTGTCATTAAATTATGAAAATCAATGACATTTTGTAGTAGAACCTCATAATAAACAAAATCGGCATATGAACGATAAGTATGCCTTCATGAAACAATCCAGCCAAAATCGTTAAGGTTATTCTCAGCTTCGTTCTACAGCTTCACCTACCGTATTTACCCGCATAATGAACACACTTTTTCCCCCGAAAAATTGACAATATTTGGGAAGCGTTCATTAGGTGGGGTAAAGTTTTTGCATTTACACACTTCGTACAAATGTCATATTAGGTGCCAATATGACACGGCAAGGTACTGTGGCACGTCTCCACTGATGGAGGTGCATCCGCAACTGATTGTGAATGCGCCACAGTAACCATGCTCTCTAAATTGCTAACCTTTTTAAGGCTCTTCTGGCGTGCCTTGTCTGAAAGCGGACCATAGACGACGGAGTGTTTGTTGACATCAATGCATCCGATAGGCGAAGAATGTCTGGGGCTGGGGAATTCCTCGACCCAAGCTTCGTCAAGTATGTGCGCTGCTCGGTTTCACAATTGATCGCTTTCGCAACTATGCACTTGCAGCCATTACGAGAGTGGCTTGGCTTGGCTTGATTTGGCCTGACCGCTTGGAGGCAAAAGAAAATTGGCTTGGGGAGTTGGACGCAATTCGAGACTCGCCAAGCCGAAAATTGGAAATGCGTCCATTACGGGGGGGGGAGAAAAAAAATCAAAATATTGATACTTGTTGTGGGGGTGCGTTCATTATGCGAGTGAATTAATTATGCGAGTAAATACGGTACTTTTAGTTTTAATTTATTCTACTGACTGTACCTCGAACATATAAAACATATATAAGGGTGACAACAGAGCAATGGAGTTCAAATGAAAATAAACCTACAGAGCAATTCAAATATTTAAGTAAGTCCCGAATTTGAAAAAGATATCTCCCAAATATCGCAGCCTATCATAAATCATTGCCGCAGTTAAATTCCAAATTTTTTACTGAAACTAAGAACTGTAACATTAACACTCACGAAGTTCCTTTTTGTAATAGACCCGACGCTTTGCATATTTAACGTCCCGCAGTGGGGGAATGCTTCCTCTTTAGCACTCGGATGCACTGCGGGGAAGCCAGATAAGCAACATCGCGAAGCTTACTTAGCGGTTGCTGCCTCACTGCAGTACACAAGTGAGCGGTGAGAAGCGCACTCAACAAAACTAAATTATAAGCCAGAGCAAAGAAATATTGCGAAATTTCCGAGTACTGTCAGTATTTGACACTGACAAAGACATCAAATAGGAAAGTATGTTATTAGTGGCTAAAACTGAAAGTTCTGAAAATTTTGCACAAGCCTACCATAACGATCCGGACTAGTATCGGGGCCTGAGCCATTCTATTTTCAGTGCCATATTTTCCAATGTATAAGTTGCAGTTTTTTTCAAACATTTCTCTCGGTGTGTCTAAGGCCTAAGGTACGGTGGTCGATCATCGGGGAGGAAATGTGGCATAAGGAGTGATTGATGTGAAACACGCTCGCAGTGGGTCATATCGTTTTTGTTTCGAAATGTGAAGACAAATAAAATGTTTTCAAACATGCAAGATTGTTGTCGCCGACCAGAACGCGAGCTCTAAGGAACGAAACAGTTATGGCGGCGCCCATCGACGCCGATCGTCAGCTACATTCGGTGATCGACGCCGCCACAAAGTACCAGTCACATTGGCAGTCACAAAGAGGGGGTTACAAGATTGGTGGTAGGCATCGAGGGAAGTGTGAAATTGCGCACTAAACTAATGGGTTATACCGGTTATACAGTCTTACGGGATACAAATGTTTGACGCAGAATTCAAAAGGTGCAGAAAGGTTTCTAGGCTTGGCGGCGCAAGCTATCACCCAATATGGAGAGAACAGCCGCCAGCATCCATCCAATCCATGTAGACACCGCCGGCAGCTCCGTCGCTGCTCGTTCGAACACTCCACCGTCCCTGCACCATCCCGATTTCGACACGACGCTGACGGCGCTTGCGCCGGGACTGGGCGAGAAGCCGGCCGTGTGAATGAGGCTTTATACAACGATGCGACTCATGAGTTGTTCTTTTATATACACGATACGACAACATTTTTTTATGCGCCGCGCGCCATTTTTCGCAGAGCACCGTAACTGTGCAGCCATAGGTGGTGTTGCCCTTTTCAGGAGGCACTGCTGTAGCCACACTTTTCTACACTTTTCATAACTGACTCAGAAAGAGAAAAATTTTAAGGTTTCCCCAGAAACGTTTAATCTAGATAGGCAAGGCAGTGAGAATGAAGCTGTTAGAGCATGTGGTGGAAGTCGCCTAATTCCACCATGGTCCCGTATTCTTTTGCTTCGGTCCAGTAACACTGAAAGGTAAGTGGGCTGGTTTACACGCATTGCAGACCATTTTCTCGCGTCTTTCTTGGTTTCTGTTTTATGAGCAGTTTTTATCAGCCATGCTCCAGCCAGGTTGTTATATGTTAAAGGGAAGGATTGCGGCCAGCCGATCTTTTAACGGCACCGAAAGAAGTGCGTCAAGGTTTATCTATCTACTTGCACGTTGATGCTTGTGTCGTCACAGTGACCCGGCCTAGGCTAGGCCTAGTGGTCTAAAGCCTGGTTCACGAGTGTCTGGCATGTCAAACCTTCATTTGCTCAGCATGTATTCGAATAAAGCTGATTACCTTCCCATTTTGCGCGTTTTACGTCCTTTTGCTGCAAAACACTCGATTGCCCCCGCCAGACAGTGCCGTGCTTTGGGAATTTCTCGCGAGTCGAAACGTCGAAGTTGTTTCACGTCAAATGGTACGTACAAACTAGCAAATTGAGCGAAACACCTATTTCACAATACCGATGTGCTTAAAACGAAAAAATTCATCGCGTGACCCGTGCAAAGAGATGCGACTTATACAAGGGTGCGACTTGTAGTCCGGAAATTATGGTATCAATAAGGTGAAATCAAGTTTCTGTGCCATGCAGGTGCAAGTTCTTCACCTTTGGGCTATGCTGGTGCAAGTTCCTCACCTTTGGGCTAAGTGTAGCAACATGTAGCAGGGTAAGCCCTTTGTCGCAGTTTGGCGCAAATGGCACAGCAATCACATCACTGCACTTCATACGAAGCACTGTCTTCATGACTTGTGGTAGTAACTCAATGTAAGCAAACATAATCTCCCGTAAATCAGCGCTATATGAGCAAATGGTCCTTTCAACTTCAATCGAATCACGACACTGTTCACAGATGCACCAACCACTATTGAGGATAAATACAAAATTTTTTAATCCAAACCTTTCAGTTTTAGCCATTTCATTTTTTTTTTTTTTTTTTAATTTGAGTTTGCTACAAAGAGTTGTAAACAACAGATGCCCCCTTAGAATACACAGAGTAAAAACGGTGGTGTTGCCTGAACAACACTGCCACGACCGCAACCCAGTGAGACACCAAGGAGAAGGATACGTGTAGAGCTGCATGTAGCGCGTCTTGGACATGTTGTCCTCCTTGTTGGTGTAGACCTGCTCGATGCCCTCCTTCAGGTCCCCCCATATCTGGTCCAGGTCGATCTGCTTCAGGCCGTGGCTGTTCTGGGCACGCGGCGTCTGGCTGCCAGACGCCATGGCTCCCTCCCTCTGCGCTGGACCCGCCTAGTCTCGCCGGTTCCTGCGTTCCCCCAGATGGGAGCAACATGAAATGATTCATCTCTTTGTGAATTACTTTTGGGTTTCATACACTCCAAGGATCAAGAAAAGTAGTTCTAGCTTATAAATTCAGTGAACAGTTCCAATTTTACAGTGCGCGCCATGCGACCACCAAGGGGGTGTCGCAACTCCCACTTTCCATTACTGTTTGAAAAAAATATTGAGAGTGTAAAGTTTCTAGGTGACAACATTTTTGCCAATTTCACGAATCAAGATTTAATGGGGAAGAATTTATGACAGTAATATACTAAACCCGAGTTCTGATTGCAAAATAATGCAAAAAAGTGGCACTTCGGTAAAAGTTTAAGACATTAAACCTGCAAACGTACTACAGTGGCATCACATAAATATCAATCATGTACTGCAAAACATTTTGGCGGTTACACTCGTTGACCTTCTGATGAGGGCTTCAGTGCCACCTTCCTTATCCGCCTACATCTTTCAATCGTACAGCCTTAGGAATATAGTGGAAAATGTCCGATACATAAAAGCTATTTATTTGGTTTAGTCGCACAAGAGGTTTTACACGAGCGAGCGGTCTTGGCGTACCAAGCCAACACTGGTTACCAGCTGCTGGAGGCAAAACCAAAACTGAACTTGTTTGCCAGCCGTCAGAAACAAAACCGAAACTGAACTTGTGTGATGTCCACAGGAACAGCCAACCGTCAAAGTGCAAAGAATGCGCACTAAAGTTCGGGCTGCCCTCTTGTTTTGTTGTACGTACCTACAATGAGTGTCGTGCAGCAACACCTGCATTCCTCGGTTTATAAAACTTTTTCTTGTGAACGACAAGCTCCCAGATCTGCAGCTCTCAACCTCGGTAGCGGCTTGCTTCATAGTCCTTCAACGTCTTTTCAGCTTGTACGCGAAACTACCTGCACTGAACTCACGATTTTCCATTGTGGTAGTAGGGCTATAGAAGCCTAACCAAAGCTGCCTCTTGACAGGAGTGTCATTTACCATTTATATGGTGTGAAGCTGTTTCGTGCATACCCTTTATATAAACTGTTGAAAACAAAAAAGTACTAAATTTTTACTACCTAAGAAAGCCTGTTTTGTACAGATCCCTTACTTACGTTAGTTGTGTAGCTCTTCCATACAAGAGCGATTTTATTTGTGCTTGCAAGCGGACATGTGAAGCAAACAAAGACACAGGCAAAGCTCTTAAAACCAGCGAACCACTGCTCGAATGAAGAGTTAAAGATGATGATCCCTCTTTGAGGTTGCTGGTTGTGTCTAGATTCGGGCACAACTTACACCTAGGAAGCTGAACAAGTTGCTGAATTCTGGTAGAGAACCCCAAAGTTGCTCCAACCCCCTAGTGCTGAGACTGATGCACCACAAATCTACCGTAAAATCCCGTAAGGGCGCCCTCCCCCGAGAGATCGCCCATCCCGTTTTTCTGGCTAAATATCTGTAACGTAAAAATTCCGAAACATCGCCCACCCCCCGATTCCCGTTGGACGTCATGCGATGTCCGACGGGAATCGCGCATCAACGGCGCGATATGCGGTACCGGTATGTCCGAAAAGCGAGTTCATAGCTGGTTCCCGCGTTTTTGTCTGCAATCTGCGTGCGATATCGGCTCGCGTAACATGCGAGTTGTTCCCGCGTGTATATTGCATCGTGAAATGCGAATCTGCCGCGTTCGCGATTTGCGGTATCTGTTCCCGAGTTCGTAGCGGATTCCCGTGTTTTTGTCCGTAATCTGCGGTATCAGTTCCCGCGTCACGTGGTTTGTAGCAGGTGCCCCGGCGCTTATCATTAAGTTTTTAGAAAGTTTTGCTGTGGCATCCCCAAAGATAGCCCACCCCATGTTTTTCACCATTAATCTCTCCATTTCGGGTGGGCGTCCTTACGGGATTTTACGGTATACAACTAGGAACATATAGCTAATGTCACAATAAAAAAAAACAAAAAAAAACTGAATATTTCCTGAGCTTGCCCAGTAAGCCCTAAAGGACATCTAACAAGGTGTTGTTTATATATACCTAGATTTTGATTAAAATACAACACATGAGGATGCAACAATCAAGAAAAACAATATTTGCAAGCCAAGCCGTCGGAGTTTAGACACCTAGCTTTGGTCTATCTTTGTTTATCTCAGTAAATATGGAACTCTGCAATGAAAAATTAATAGTGTGGTATGTGTGAAAGGGCTACTCATTCTTTGGGGGTCACTTTCTAATCACATATTTCATATTGAATTTGTATTTTTAAAGAAAAATTATGTGTGAGCTATGTGAGCCTGAAGAGACCAGGCATCCACATTACCTTTTTGGTCTTCTGTGTCTCCGACAAAATGTCAACATTTTTTATAAAAGACAATCGTAAAGTGACAAAAACTCCATAGGCGCATTCCTTATTAAATTTCAGTCAGAAAAAGTGAAGAACGAGCCTTCCCTATATTGCCATTATCAAACGATAGATTGACTAAAATGGAATTTATACCAAAAAATGGAACGGAGAAAAATGTGTTCAAAGTGCTCCAAACCCTACCTTTTCTTTAGCTTCGGTGGACAGAAAATAATTTATAAAAAATTAACTATGCAGTGGAAACCCGTTGAAAATTTCTGGGAATACTCTCTGGATGTAGATGGATGTAAATATGTAATTTTTCAAAAATCATTGTTTTTTGCAGAATTTTTTTTTCTCTGGGTAGTGTCCCCCCTTAACAAGTACAGTAAAATACCGAGCAAGCGCCACTCAAAATTTGAAGATAATCGCGAAAAAATAGGGGATAGGCGCAGGTGAGGTCCTCAATTTTACATATATATGTACTGTGCATATTTTTTCAGATGTTTAAAATTTTGGGGGATGGGTGCTTAGTGCAGAATGGCCGGCCGGATGCACGGTATTCTACGGTAATCAATTTCTGAGCATGTACTGCTGCCTGCTACATTCGGAACCCACATATGAAAGGCATAGATAAGCCTGAACAATAAAATGACGACCTTTAACAGTGTCAAGGGGTTTAGTGGCCGAGCACAGTTACATCATCACCCGGCATCACACGACGTGAAACCTCGCACCATCGTGACACAATACCCATCATATCATGATAGTGTGCACCATCATTGAGCTGATGATGTCCATCACTCAGCCGTCATATACATTTGATTCTTGCTCTTGCCAGTTTGAACATGAAATGGTCTTGTATAGCCATGGATTTGTAACGATCACTACTGCTCGATGAAGGTTACGAACTGCCTCTATATAGCAGAAAAAATTAATAAAAAGAAATCACCTTTTACTCTATAAACATTTGTACAAAATTAATTTTTTTAAAGCAGTTTTGGCAGCTCATCGCAAACACAGCTGAAAACCGTTCTGTGCTAGCATACGTGCTAGCATACATGCTTGCAACGATTCTAATTTAAACGCCCCGCTGGCCATACTGTCCAACTAAACAGAAAGCCAAGGCATGAAAGGTGGCCGTTCCCAACGTATTATGCATTTGCACTATGGTAACATGCAGCCAGTATTAGCTTGCATTAGCGGCATTCACTTAAGTCAACTGACAGCGTAAGCTATATTAGAAAGACTGCCTCAGTAATACACATTCCCCAGAATAACCTTACCTCGGGGATGGTGTTACAATTGCCATTGATCCGCGGGGTCTAGACAAAGAAAGGAAAGATAATTAGAACGTGACCCAAACTAAAAGGACATTTTTAAAAGTCCCGCAACATTTTACAAAAAAATTCCTGCAGAACACCTTATGCGAGACATTACAAGCATAAGAACTTCATATAGCGCAGTAGCTTTAAACATAGCAACAGAATGTAGCAAATAAAGACGTTATGATAGCCTTTCCCAGTCAGGATTCTGTCATGTTTAAGTGAGGCAAACATACTTTATTACCAAAACATAAAAAAATGGCAATTTTATTTTTTAAAACTATACAACCATTTAAACAAAAGCTGGCATTGGCGAGCAGCACTTCTTGATGCATTTTCACGGAAAAGCTGATTTTACCAAGCGTGTTTCACAAGCCCTAAAGCCACCGGTGGTTAGAACACTTGCCTAGATTCTCTAGACTTTTCGATGCTCGAGAGGATGCAACAATTTCGTGCCTGCTAAATAGCTACCACGAAAATTTCGGCACGTCTTCTTTTCCCAACATTTAAACATCATCCAACTCAAAATTACCAATCCCTAGAGAGAAAAAAAAAAAGTAGAATTGGTTAATTGGTTGGTTTCAAGGGTTTCAACTGCAGGGGTGCCCATGCAGGTACACCTGCAGTTGCTTGAATAATTACGTAGACACCGCAACATTGTGAGCAGGAATATGCGACAAGTAGCTTTACATATTTTTCTCTCGGGCCACAATGAAGGCCCGTTCACACTCTTGCGACCTCTTAAACCTGGGTTCCTTAAAACTTCTTAAACCAGAGGACACACTGGTGCCATCTATTGGGTAGCAGTGTAAACTCGGCGGTCCGGCATATTTTTTTATTTCTCTCGCGCATTATCCTTTCTTTCTTGGCTCGAAAAACTTTTGTCGATGTTATAAACAAGCCTTTCTATGGGTATTACGCACATTTGACCTTGGAAATCCCGCAAAACCTTCGCTCTTGTGAAATGCAGTTCCTGGGTCACCGCATAGATGGCGCCACAAAGCTGATGTGTTCCCTCGTTCTAAAAAATTTAAGAAATTTTAAGAGATCTCATCTCTCTCAGTCGTACTCGGTCGCAAGAGTGTGAACGGGCCTTGACAGTCGTCCAAATCGCCAGTGCAGTGGAACATGCTTATGTGTGGCCCTGACTTAGCCTGTAGAATTTTATGGTCGACACTATCTTGTGCGAGTGACACGCAGGGAAGCAATAAGGTCGTGTTCATACTAACTGTATCACGCAGGGTACCACCACATTTCAAAAGTCCTGAACACAATCAGCTCATAATTTGCAAATTCCTCATATTTTTACATCATCCCAGATGTGGCATATTAACAGTGCTGTGCACACTTTCCACAGCTCAGGCTGTGGAAAACTGAAAGCCACAATGTGACAAGATTAAAAAAAAAAAAAGGTTACACGATTGGCGACAGAATGCATCATCTGACAATAACAATGAAGGTCTCCCAAGCAAGCGAGAGCTGCAAAGAAGCAGCAAGTTCAACAAGCATATTTGATACAAGAAAAGGGTTCAGTTCAAGTGTTGACAATGTAATGCCTCCACTATGGCAGAAAGCCTAGACTGTCTGTACTCTACCCAGCATGTCAGCAACAGTTTTGAGCATGCACCAATAGCCCCGAAAGGTTCTGTTGTGTATCTGCTTATGCATGCACCTAGCCTCGGCTCTCATGCAGGAAGAGACAAACACAGTGTGAAATGGTGCAATCAGAGACTACTGTGTAATGAATATGAGTGTTGCTAACAATCATGATTTGGAACATCTACAAGGTAACCAGCTATTTGCCCAACATAGTAAAATGGGTAACCTATTGTCTTATCAACTTTCTAAAAAAGATATTTTGATTTGCAATATTGACGTTGAGTTTCTCAGAATTGCTAACAAAGTACACGTTGCAGGAGGAGCTAGGCTTGTCTTTGGCTGCTAGAGGGTTTAACTCCAAGAAAGGACCTCTGGTTGGTAGAACAATAAAAAAAAATGCTCAAATTTCTAATAAAAGAGATATTGTGGACATTCTAAAAGTTTCTTGGCATGCCTCGTGATAATTAAAAAAATAAAATTTTATTTTAGTGAACAAGTTTCTGACGAAAAGCTGACTGTGTTACGAAGATAGCAGATGTCCACAGCCATGATTTATGCTAAGAGTGCCGTATCCACTCAAATAAATCACACTTCCAGATTTGCATACTGCTCTAAATTCAGTGGCACAATGACCCAAAGGTTACAAGGTTCCCAGAGATTTTAAAGGAAAAGCTTTTAAAGGGGTCATGAAACGCTTTTCCAACTTTTTTCTGTTTAGCTTTCCTCCTCAACTCATAAATCGCGCATTCCAACAAACAGTTCAAGAAAAGATGGGAGTCCCCTCTTGCTCGGAGTCTGGTTTGTGTACCCGGACACAGCCACTGCCCCCTAGAAGATTAGCCCGTCCCTCAAAATTCAGACAAAAGTTGCTTTCCCCAACCCGTTCACCCCGAAGCCGACAGTGCAGTGCAAGCTACGTGCTCGTTGGGCCAGCCACACTTGCCACGTGATCACGCTCCTTCACGCATACCCACGCGCAGAGGATGGGGGCAGGTGATGAAAGGGAGGCGGTCGATTGGTCCGGCAAGTGCGTAGCTTCCACCACAATGTCAGCTTAGGGGTGAAGGGAATAAGTGAGGTCCAGTGTCGTGTGACGCGCGTTTGGACCCGGTGACGCGCTTTGGGGACCGCGGATGTATCACAGTGAAAAGGCAGAGAGCTTACGAAGGGGAGGAGGTACGAATTAGTCCGCTGTGTTTTCAAAAATTCGCACTGAAAGTCAGGCTTTTGACTTTCTACCTTTTTTTTCTTTTGGCCCACTGAACAATGTGCTATTAGTAAAATCCAAATCTAAAATTATCCCAACCCAAAATTTGTTTCATGGGCCCTTTAAGGGTCTTCAAGATCTTTGACTGACACGCTCAAGCCTTTGAGCATGTCAGTCAAGAACCTCTCTGACATGTCAGCATGTCAGAAACGACAGTCTTGTTTCTGCTTTGCGATCAATTGTTGCACGCTGCCCCGACGATTTCCTACTTGCGCCGTCCATTGTCAAAAGCGTAAGCATAATGCCTTCAAATTTTTTTTAAAGCTTTACATGAGATGAAGTAAGTAATGACGCTTATTTTCTACCTTTCTTTTTTTATGAGCAAAGTTTTGATGCACACAAATTCATGCATTCTTTATCATGGCAATTTTTTCTCTATTTGCTTTTTACGGAAAGGATGTTAGCAATTTAAGCAATGCTGAAGGTGATTTTAGCGGAGAAGACAAGCTTGAAGAGGACTCTGAATGTTTCTGCGATGAATCATCAGATGATTGTGACGGTTCCGTGGACGAGAGTGATGTAGAGAGCCTTACAAACATTGCCATTTCTCAAAGTTTGGCGCCATACACAGATATGGACCAAGCTTCTCAACCTTCTCCAAGTACACTAGAAGATGTAGCACTTTCAAATGTTTTTCACGGAGGCTTTGATGATTAATTTTATTTTACGACTACTAGACAATTGTATTGCTATTAGAGTAAAATAATTCGGACCTGGCTGGGCAACAAGGAAAAAAGTCAAATGACCTAGAGTTGAAACTTTTCAATGAACTCAAAAAATTAAATCTTATTGTTTTGCAATAATCTTATCAAGAGAAACTTCGGGGAGGCTCTTGGAGCCTCCCGTAATATATACCTCACAGAGATGCAGCCTTCGTCAGGCTGTCCGATATCAAATTATAAGTGATGTCGCTCGCCCTTTCTGCTAAAACAACCAAAGTGTTGGTTAGGAGATTAATTTCTGTTTTGCTCCTTGTGTTATCGACTTTCTCAATTGGTAGACGCCTCTCCGAACACACGATGGGAACCAATCCGAGGCTCTCTCATTGCCCAAACCAACCGAATTGGCTGCAGACTTGCACCCTGCAAATTTATTGATGTTGTATCAACTGAATTAAGAGGCAAAACTGAGTGGTGTCACAGCGGTGAATGAGCTTGTCAATCAAAGACATGACCCATCATTTGTCTCAATTTTAACGATACACTTTTCTTCACATGACCCATTGTCACAATTTTTAACTCATTTCAGTTCTTCGAAAGGACAAAAAAGCTTTCATTAAAGGTAAACATCGGACCAAAACATCAAACACATTGTGTGCTTTAGAGCCTTCACAGTAACAAAAAACATAAAAAAGTCTGACCACCCTTAACGTTCCTCACATGTGGCATATTCCCTTCCCGTATGCCCCATTTGGGAGCACATGGGCCTTCCACACTATGGCGAGTTTACACTCCCATTTTAAAAGCTAACCTAAAAATGTTTTCAACAGGGGAAGTATCCCCTTTTGTGTTCACTTGGAGAGGCAAGATATTCTCCAACAGGAACAAAAGCAACATCTGGGGAGGGACTAAATGAAGAGAGTCCTATGATTTGACTGCCACTCGTGACTTCCTGAAAGAAGGGAAAGGCAAGAGCAAAAACTCGCGCTGAATCTCATATCTATAAAGGGTCGCCCGGCCAGTTTTGAGTTTGGAGCAATTTGGGAAGCAGAAACAAATCTTGTTTTGTAGCACCTTTGTATAAAAAAACGTCCATTTTGAAGAGCTTTAGAGCAGCACATACGCGAGTTTGGAACAATTCAGCTCAGTTTTTTATTAGTGATACCAGCATGCATTAATGCCATCCCTACTAGCATGTGATGTCCGCTAGAAACCTAAAGTTACAAGTTATACTGTGCTTGCCAAATTGCCCTTTGACGGCTGTGAAGCTGCACCATAAAGATAGTTAAACTTGCGCTTCGTTTCCATTAGCAGTGATGCGATTGATTCGAGTCATTTTGGAGCAATAACTTACTTTGGAGCAGTAAAAAGTACTTTTGGACCATAAGCGCACATTTCATTTTTATTCGTACCAGTTCGAATATCATGTTTCATGTTAAGATTTAGTATGTGTTTATGCCTTCCTGCTTCTGTGCAACCTTTTGATGGCATCAACAGCACGGCATGTTTGATTCCCTAGCTAGGAGTATAACTGCGCGTAGAAGCACGAGGCACGGTAACAAGGTGCTGATTGACGAACTGCTGTGCGTGGTTATTTTAGGAACCAAATAGTATATTTCATTGAAACAATGTCAGAATATGATAATTTTGAGCACCCAAATGTGTGTTTTCTTTAAGTTCTAAACGTTGTAATAAAACTGCCATTCTCAATGTAGACAAAAAACAAAGCTTCTGTCATTTCATTATGAAGATCAATTACATTTTATAAGCATAACTTCATAAAAACAAAAATCAACATGTAAACAAAAAATCCCACCAAATTTGTTTCGGCTATTCCCAGGCTCGCATTTATAGCTCCAGCTAATTTAGTATCAATTTACTGTATTCACTGTGCCATCGATTGGATGGAACCTATATAAAGGTAATAGCTACAACACTCAAGTATCCTTGATGAATCTCGAATGTGAAAAATATATTGTCACATAACCGCAGTCTATCATATACTAGCCGCAGTTTTATTCAGAAACCGTGTAACGTCCCACTCCGGAAGAGTGCTTTCCCCTCAGTACACGGGTGCGCTGCGGCAAAGCAAGGTATGCAAAATTACAATGCCTACTATACAGTTGTCGCCTCACTACAATACACCACTGCGGCATGAGAAATGTTGCCAAACCTCCAGGTACCATCAATGTTTGATACAGATATCAAATGAAATATTATATTATTCGACGAAATAATCCAAATTTTGGAAATTCACACAAGCCTACCATGACAATACGGCCATGTAGCGGGACCTGATTTGCTATATTGTCAGTATTATTAAGTGAAGTTTTGGCTCAATGTTGGCGCAAATTCCTCACACCTTGGCAAAATGTAGCAGAATGTAGCAGGGTATGTGCCTTGGTGCATTTTGGCACGAATGGCGCAGCAATCACATCACTGCATTAACGCTAGTGGACAAAGTTTAGCAGGATTGATATAAGTGTGCTAACTCTCACCATTGAGAAGTTGATGAAAAGTACCAACTTAAATCTCTAGAAAATAAAGAGAGGTAAGTTGGCACTGTACAAGGTTTCCTCATGTGACACAAAAATTAGCATTTTCTGGACTTCATTGCTCCTAAAAACAACATGCTTCAAAACAAACATGAAATCAATTCCTGTCGACCTCCAGCCGTATAAACATTCAAGGTCTAATTTGCTTCACTTTTACTTGGTCATGATCAGAATCTAGCTACCCAAAAATCTTTAGTGCATGACAGCTTAATAATAGGAATATTCTAGGTTCCCTAATGCACAGATATGGTAACTGCAAGTAGGACAACCAAGGAATCAGACCATTTTACATAAAAAAAAGGCAACAATCTATAACAAAGTAGTCCCGACCAAGCATGCTAACGAAATGAAATCCATTTGCAGCACATTTCTACAAAACAGTGTACACAAGAAAAAAAGGCTCAAGGTACACTAAGCACTGCTTATGAATTGTAAAGGCGAAAGCATGAATGTTGTTCTTGCGCGCGTTCTTGTGAAGTGGCTGCGCCGCACACCAGAGTATGCTCGAGTGGGCTCTCTCTGGGAGGCCCCGCCAGCCAAAGGCTCGCTTTTCTCGGCACGCTCTGGCGCGGGCACATAGCGCCATAGGATGGCTCTCTTTGAAACTAATGCGCCTCGGCCAATGGGAGCCTCGTCCCTTGAAACTATGGCACGTGCCAGCCAATGAGTCCTATCCATCCTATTCCGGCTTCACTTGGAGAGGGAAATTTAGTTGCTGTTTGGCTCAACTTTTTGTGCGGCTTCAAAGCTGGGAGCCTTCAGATGGCGGCTTCACATCGCTCCATTGGGAGAGGGGAGTTTAGCTTCTCTCTGGTGCAGCTGATGACGTCTGCTCGCTCCATGGGACAGTTAATGCTTTCACATTAAAAGAATGATGTGTGCTTTTTAATCTTTAATGGTGTGCTTCGAAATTTCACTAAAACAGACTAAACTGCCCTGCCCTTGGTCGGTTCGTAAAATCGGCATGAGACAATACGGCGGAGCCGGAAACCTGGACTGAATTGTGATGGCTGAACCCCACTGGAATCCCAGATTAGCCAGACGAAAACGAAAATTCTTTCAAAGGTCAATTTGTTAGCAGATAAAATGCTTTGGCACAGCTGACCACATTTTTTGTCCTTTGGGCACAGCAAGGCAAGGGCAAAGAGGAATTTGTCAAAACAGCACAAATGGTGCAACTAGATCAACCCTGCATATCTATGTATACCGCTAAGAGCTCAACAATGCCATCCTTTCTACCTAGAGGGTCGGGTGCCACGAACAAAGCTCTTGTGGACATCCTTGTAGAAGAAATATAGAAGAGGGCTGATGATTAAGGTGGCTGGGGATTTCTCAAAGAAAAATTGTCTGTCATTCTCTGCCTGACTGTTTTCAAACAAGTGCAAGAAATGAGCCACCTCCAGACTAGAATGGACTACTTATGTCAGCCATTGGACACAATTTAATGAAAAGAGGGCCCTGAAACCAAAAAAAAAACTGCAGAAAATAAAAGTACCAGCAGTTGAAAACTTTACTGGAAGTTTAAATTCTGTCGACAAGTACTTCCCTTCAGCCGAGTGACTTCATAATGAAATAACGCTTAGTACATGTAAAGGTAGTACTTAGTACATGCCTAGTACATGTATGCATTCTGAAACTAATCTCTGTTCTTTTTACTACATTTTATGAGTATCAATGTATGAACTCATTTATCGGATGTATGATCTCACAGAACTTTAATATGCTGTAGCGGAATGTTGTAAGGAAAAGACAATAAGCAAATGTAGCCGAGACCCGGCTTATGTTGACCTTTACGTGCAAAACTCTTGTACCTTGTAATCTGCACAGTAGACAGCGAGTGGGCAGAGGAATTAGCAAGTTACAAAACAGTGTGTTACTTAACCTGCCTCTCTAATCATTCCATTTGATTCCACATGTCTCTTGAGCAACACAAACTACAATTTAAAACTCTGTAATTGAGTTTCTCTTTGTTTTCACTCTACTACTTGCTGCATCAAATCGATAAAAGGCAGAATTGATTTTTCCTCAGTAACTTCGTTTTGAGAGTAACCAGATTACAAGAGTTGCACCTCAACACACCAAGAAATGCAGTTTAACCACCTGCTATACACTGTATACCGGAAGTCGGAAGAGTATTGGTAAGCCAATCGTTGAAAACCAGTAGCTTACCAAACCAAATACAACAAGCAAACAGAGACTGTGTTAAAATCCACAAGAAAGGTTTCCCAAGAATAAGTCTACACATTAAAATCCACAAAAAAGGTTTCCCAGAAACAAGTCTACAAACAGATAAATAGTAGATAGTAACAGACTTGCGGAACAACTACACTAGACTTAGAGCCCCAATGATGGCGTCAGCGTCTTCCTCCCACAAGTCACTACAGCATAGGGTGACCAGACGTCCTGTTTTGGTTGGGACAGTACCGTTTAAAAGGTTAATTTCTACCGTCCCGTCATTGTCTGAATATTGCCAAATGCCCCATTTTCGTGGGAACTTGCTTGCGAAATAAATCAGTACCAAGCAAGTGGAAGAAAACAAAAAATTATTTACTCGTGACAGCGTATTACGATAAGCATAGGTAGTACAAAAATGTTATCTCCAATGGGGTACAATTTTTAGCTTTTTCAGCAATTCCACTTGCCACTACTCTTTGTTCACACAGATATGTGTATGGGGCACTTTCCTGCATAACTATATTTGCCATGCTTAGGCTTTGCAAAATGGGCAATTAAGTTGCTGGTGTACTCAACAAAAAGTCCCAGAAAAGTGAGCATTTTCACAATAAACTGAATAGTAGCAGAGCTTTTTTTTTTTCTCTGTCTCGCTTTGCCTTGCTTTCTCTCCCCTCCCTCCTTTTCCCCTTTTTTCATCCTACGCTTCCCTTCGATGTCCTGTTATCAACTCTGAGGAGTGTGGCCACCCCACCATAACACCATATTATTACTCTGAGAGCGTTCAAAACCATTCAAATTATTTTAGCCTTTGCAAAAGGTGTTCCAGAAACTTTTGGCCTTTAGTTGCAGAACTGAGGGACCATGTGCAAGAACTGAAGTACAGGACCAAGAGGTTGGCTGGTTTAAAACATAAAACCATTCTGCACAGGGGTGCTATGCTTCCCACACCTTGTTCTCGCGTTCAGTTACTTTATTATTCTAAATGACGGCGAATAATTCCTAGAAATTATGGAGTTTGACAAAACTGCCACAACTCCTGGAACATGGGCTCCAGGAACTTTTGGCCTATAGTTGCGGAACCGAGGGACCATGTGCAAGAACTGAAGTAGAGGACCAGGAGTTTGGTTGGTTTAAAACACAAAACCATTCTGCACAGAGTGCCATTCTTCCCATGCCTTGTTCTTCCATTCAGTAAAATTCATTACTCCAAGTGAAGGCAAATAATTCCCAGAAATTATGGTGTTTGACAAAACCACTACAACTTCCAGAACATGGGGGTTCCATATGACACGTCGATTTGAAGCAGTCATTAAGATAGGCTTATCCCTCATCACAGGATGTAGCAAGACCCAGTTTAAATTGCAGCTGCTTAGTATGCGATATCAAATTTCAGTTTCCCCACTTAATTCACTTTTTTCGAAATAAGTGGTACCCACCTGGGTGCACGACTGGATTTGATATTGGAGTGGCTGGGACAAAATGTGTCCGCAAGCTTCTCTAATCTGTTGGGCCACACTATTTGGGTACATTTATAGTTGGAAATGTCATCTACTCTAGGGTGACCATACTCCTCAAGGTAGAAAACGGGACATTCCAGCCGGAGGGGAGGGGGGGGGGTAATAAAGATTGAGATTGGGTGATAAAATTTAATGAAATAACTGCTCTTCTTTTACGGTAGGTAAAAACAACCCAAAAATAGTTTTTTTTAATATCAGAACCCCAAGATACTACAGGTCATACAGAACATATTCTCAAATCGGTGCGCTCGTAGCAGCACCAGAAGTAATTTAAAAATGGTGTCATCAATATACTATCTGCACTTAAAAGTGGGCGTGGCTTTTGAAAGCTTTGTTTACATTGAAACTCTCACTGGAAAAAACAATGCAACAGGAAAGAAACGTTTTTAGCTGATACTATTGACAATACATCATGAAAAATTAGTTTTTCTTTTTCAGTAGTTCGGATTGTTGACGGTACTTGGATGAAGAGAGGGCATTCGTCGCTCTATGGTGTTGCAACAGCTATTTCTGCTGACACAAGGAAAGTTTTGGACTGTGAAGCTGAGAGCAAGTTTTGTCTTCTTTGTGCCAGGAGCCAGCATACTGGTGAAAACAGGCACCTCTGCAACATCACGCACACTTGTTCCAGTGGAGCTATGGAAGCCAGTGGCGCAGTAAAGATCTTCACTTGCTCTTTTGAGACCCGTGGGCTGAAGTACACGTCGTACATTGAAGACGGTGACAGCAAAGCTTTCTTGGCTGTTAGGGACGCGAAACCCTATGACAGGGAGGTAGAGAAACATGAATGCATCGGTCATGTGCAGAAAAGAATGGGGACAAGGGTTCGCAACATCAAGAAGTGCCTGAAGGGTGAGACTCTCGCTGATGGTAAGGCTTTTAGTCGCAAGCGACGTCTGACTGAGAAAGATATAGATTCACTCCAGTATTACTATGGAAAAGCCATACGAGAGAATACCCATAGTCTTGAAGCGATAAGAAAAGCGATGTGGGCTATTTATTTCCACAAGCTGTCCACTGATAAAGATCCCAATCACGGCCTGTGCTTACCAGGGGAAACTTCGTGGTGTGGCTACAACCGCAGTCTCGCGCTGGGCTCTGCAGAACCCTACCAACACAAGAACTCTCTCCCGGAAGCTGTGATGACCAGCATCAAGCCAGCTTTTCAAGCGCTTGCAGCACCGGAGCTTCTACGAAAGTGCCTTCATGGGCGAACGCAGAATGCTAACAAGTCCCTGAATAACCTGATCTGGTGCAGGTGCCCAAAGACAACATTTGTGGGCGCATGCGCAGTAAGAGCGGCCGTGTATGACGCAGTTAGCTTCTACAACAATGGCAACCAAGCAAGCAAGCAAGTGCTTGAGGCTCTAGGCGTCATACCTGGAGTGTTTTGTAATGTGGCCCTCAACAGGATGGACAACGCCCGAATGGTCAAGAGTGACTTTTGGATATCTGCTCAGAGCAAGCGAAGAAGGAAGACCAAGGCAAGTGCCAGGAAAGGTTTCGCAAAGAAATCTGAGGAAAATAATGCTGAAGACTACGCCCCAGGTGCATTTTAGGCTGGGCGTTGAACAACTGAACTTTCAAAAGTGATTTGTGAAAAACACTGCTTTGGCTCATATAAGGAACATTATCTCTGCAACAAATGAACCTTTTCTTATAATATTTTACTAATTTCTTGCTGCATAACCTGTGCATCTACTGAACTAAAAAAACAATATTTGCATGAAAACGTTTTTTTTCTTTACAAGTTTCTCAAGGCAGAAAGCACCTAATTGAAGTACCCCAGTTCAAAAATGTATTTTGAAGGAACTAAACATTTTCAATTTATTATTTTAGTTCAGTCAAATGCCAATATTGTGTAGAAGGTGTGGGAGAAGTTTCATCCCTTTATTGGCATTAGTTATATTTTAAATGTTCCTTAACTAAGGTAAGAAAACTATTATTTCATATTTTTATAAAATCACTATATGTCATTAGTTTTACATACTATTTTGCTTGGTATAACTAGAAGCACAACAAAATATGCCTGGAAAGTTTGAACCGTTTTTATCCAGAAGAATTTGAGATAATGGCAGAACATCTCGAAGTCACATGTCGGGGGTACCATCCCCCCTTAAAACGTTACCGTATTGCACTAAGCCCCAGGGCCAGTCACTTACAGTTCAGTTGCATGCACTCATTTGGAAGGTGTTTGTGAGCAAGAACAGTTGTAAACTTTACTTAGTAAATATTTTAAAGTACCTACCTACGGTAATTTTTGTAATAATCTTGTAACGAGTAAGCATAGTTTCGGCTTGCTTCAACTCGCTTGGTGCCAATTTCAAAACTATGCACACCTGCCAAAACGGGACATGATTTTTTTGGGGGACAAAAAGACGGGACGGCAGAAGCGGACCTCAAAAACGGGATTGTCCCGGCCAAAACGGGACATCTGGTCACCCTACCAACTCATTGTGGCTCATTGAGGCGCTGAGACCTCGGATGGCTCCCTACAAAGATTGCTATTGTCCCCAGTGTGGACTATCTTTGACTGCAAAGTTGATACAAATAAGCAATTTTCTGCTCTGCCAGCAGAAAGTGGGGGAGGGGACCAAATCCATTTAAAACCCATATTTCTGAAAAAGGTCCATTACCAGTTAACTCTTACTTCAAATTAAATATTAGCTTGGAGCTTTTAATGTGCTCTGAGGCAGAGTAATCTTATATTTAGCAGCAAAGAATATAAAGGCATTTCAACACCAGAACATTCCTGCCTCAAGCTCAAATTGTTTCATTTGTTTTCAGCAAGTTGTCTACGCATGCTGAATTAAAAAAAAGAAAAAGAAAGAAGAAAAAAATGACTGCATCTCCACATGGTGAATGATGTTGATTGGGGCGAAGCTCTGGTGGTGCTGATGATACTGATTTTATTGTTCATAGGTAGTGCTGAAGGTGCTGATTTTTTTTATTGCTCATAGGTAGTGCTGAGTTCCGGGTTGCGTTTCGACTTCATTATTACTGCTTTATGGTCGGTGAAATGCAGAGCCAGTGGTTCTTCTAGCGGATCAGCTTGGATCCGCTAGAAGCCGTGGGAACGCATCTCCATTGCTTAAGTCAACGGTCCATGTCAGAAAGAGAATGTGTGGTATGGAACGTGGTTATATACGCATTTGACCGCAGCGCCCTCTCGTCTATAATCGCGTTAAACAAAGTTTAACGCGATTATATATGCATTCGACCGCAGCGCCCTCTCCTGTATAGACATTGAGAGGCTACATGCAATGTTTCATCCATGACATCCCCAGCTCTTGAGTTACTACCACAACTCCGAGCCCCCTACTCGTCTCGCAGTCGTGGCCGAGTGGTTAAGGCGATGGACTAGAAATCCATTGGGGTCTCCCCGCACAGGTTCGAATCCTGTAGACTGCGCAAACATTTTTTTCTTTTTTTTAAGAAGACAGATGGGATGGCAATCAATGTGAGCACGGACGGACGGACGGACAAGGCTAGACCCTAAGGAGCTTCGCCCCTAAAACGTAAAAACTTTTTTTTTGTGTTTTTTTTTACATAATGTAACGCATAGAGGCACTCCGAAGTACAGTTTAGGACATTGTAACATGAAACCACACACAACTTCCATAGTACTACCAACACCTACTTCAAGAATAACAAAAAAAAAAAAAATAATTTCCTGCAGGGACTCTAAAAATCCGAAGCACTATCACTAAACGAAGCCACAGTTGGTCCTACCGGGACCGAGCTCAGCGATATCGTTTTTTGCGCGCTCAACTTGACGAGCCGAACGTCAAAGGCATAAGTTCACCGACATGTCTCACACACTAACAAAAACTTGCGCCGAATATACTCTACTTTAAAAAAAAAAAAAGGAAAACGATTTGCCGGCTAAATTACATTGCAACGCGACGACCTCTAAAATGGAGAATAAAAAGTCGGTATAAATCTAGGCCACTCGTCGCAAATTCCGGTCATTGTTTGCAAGCGAGCTATGCGGCGATCCACAGGTCGGATTACCGCCGATTCCGGACCTCGATCGAACGATCGAGTAAACCACTTTGTGGCTCGTTTACCCGCGGCGCAAAAACCTACTCGCGAGGAAAGCCTTTTTAATTTCTATAGGTCAGTGCACTGACTGGTACGGCGGCAAGCGCCGAAATCACGGCAAACCCTTTAAACAGGTTTCCCACGAATGCGTAATAATCGTGAGCGTGACTCACTTCAGGCCCGCTGGGTGTACCAGGTACCGAAGTAACGGGCACGGCTTGGGCACACCTGACCAGGTCTCATCGCCACGACCTAACCGAATCTTTTGTGTTCGGTCGAGACTACGACGTTGAACACAACCATTTCATTCGCAGTAAGCGCGGGACACGTCGAGCACAACGACCGAGCGATGTGTAGACTTCTCCTTTCGGGAACGACGCGAAGTGTTCAGGTACGCAGGACACTCACCCAGTTAGAAATGACGGCCCAGCGAAGAATACATGCCGAACTGCTTCATTTCACTTTGACACAACAGTATGTGTGCACGGCAAAATGGCGGATCGCTAGTTCTCCTTTTTGCTTTTGTGCAAGTAAGTGAATCGATGTGCGAGCGAAACGCTGCGCTTAGGTTAGAGGTCACTCTGGGGTGTGTTCCAGGAGAAACGAGAGACGTTTGGAAGCGGGTACTTACAAGAATGGACACGCGCACGCACACATACACACACAATTTGTAGAAATCGCGAGGCGAGACGGACTTTCACAACCACTGCTCAAAATTTTACAATTTTACTTCCTACCTTCTTTCATCAGCCTGGCGGTCTAAGATTGAACCACCGAAGACAAAAAAAAACATATTTTATTAATAGAAGAGCATTTAATATAATTATAAATATAGTTATCCTATAAAAATAATTCATTAAAATAACAAAAATATAAAGTAAAGCAAAAATAACCCCAAGCGAAAGTTCTCAACAAACGCGAAACAAATTTAATACACAATAAAACGTTAAAACTCAACAAAAAAGTGAATAATTCTTTTAAAAATGCCTAAGTTATAAATGATAGTTTGCTTAACAATAAGCATAAACTGATTTTAAAAACGTTTCGGTTTCGTTTTTGACGTTTTAGGTACATTCACACCGTGGGTACATTCGATAGCGCAATCCTTTGATCCGCGTGTTTTGCCGACAACATGGCCGACAGAGCAGCTCGGCGCGAGTCACGTGGTACTCAGGGTTCCAGGAGGCGGCCCGCCCTATGGGAGAATACATGGAGATCGACGCAACACGGCTAATTAAAATATAAACAGCAAGTTCACACTTTTCAAAACTAATCTGTCGTGAAGTTGGTAATTCACTAAACACTTTATCAAAGTTTTAATAATATCGGATGTGTGTGCAAATTTTGAGAAGGCAATTTCCAAGGCAATGGCGTTTGAAGCAGACGATTTTTGCACGCAGCGGAGATGGGCTCTTTGGGTTGGCCGGAGCGGGTCACGTGGACGCTGTGACGTTGCCGCGTCGTCTGCTGCATGATGCCGCTCGTGCAATTTTTAAAAACAAATTACGTCTTTACTTGGCACAAAACTCAGCGCAAATGATTCTAAAATGTTCCTTTATTATGTCAAAAACTATTGTCGTACCGTACATCTCCACAACATTGAAGAAACAACGATTTTCTCACGTTCCCCATGCATTTCTGACCGGAGTTGGAACCTCCGGGCGTTCGCCGCTAGTCGCCGAGAGACGGCGTTCTAGATTGCGCTACTCCAGAGCTACTCTACTACTCCAGAGCCGTATATTTGCGCTACTCTGCTCCGAAGGAGCTATATAGTGCTCTAGCCAGGGCCATAGAGTTATTATAATGTACGCTAGAGGTTCAACTGGCGCTACAGAGCCGTATATTAGGAGAGTTTGGACAATAGGCGGAGCAAAGGCCTCCGCCAGCGCCGAATATTCCCCCCACGCTTAGAGCGTAAACTAAATTTGGGACACAGCGTCGACCAATCAGGAGACCTCTACTCCATCTCACAAATGTCTGCAGTGAAGACAAAGGCACAGGCGCGTGAGCCTAGCTCAGCGAAACTCTTTTGTTTGTACGAGACCTCGTGCATAGGAGGCACTTTCCAAAGCCACGCGCTCGTGCCCATGCCTTTGTCTGCACTGCTAGAACAGCGTCCTGAGACTGGCTGAAAGAAAGCAGTGCAAAGGGTGGGGTGCGCGAGCGTCTTGAGACGCGGAGTTCCGCTCGGCACGGCTCAAATTATATTTCGTTTCACTTTATCTGCGAGCGAAGCCAAAGCTAGAAGCGCGAGACCAGCGCCTTTTGCATTTCTCCCCAGCTCGCGCGCTCGAGCAAAGCCTGAACGCACGAAGCTTCCGTGCTCGCGCTTCCAGTTTTGCCTTCGCTCGGACATAAGGTGAAACGAAGTATAGTCGTGGCACAAATTTAGAGCACACGACCACCGCTAGGGGCTCTTTCGCGGCCTGTGGTTGGCCCCGAGATGCTCGCCTATTCAAACCAATGTATGGCCAAACTCTCAATAAACGGCTCTGTGGCGCTAGTGTGCTGCTGCAAATTGAAGCAAACAGCTACCAGACCGAAATTGACTTCCGGTTTTCTCTCTGCGCTCGATTATAAGAGCAAATATCACAAATAATTCGTACGTACTGGGCACATTCAAACATTTCTCAGTTACGCAGACGAAATAATTGGTCAGTTACTGCATTTTTATTTGAAATTCGTGGCATGAAAAATGGTGCTTAAACTGCTTCGTACGTGTATTTATGTGCACTGTCGGACACTATTAGCGCGAACAAGGCGTCGGCGCTTTTTAGCATGGCTGATATACGTGCCAAACGAACGAAGGATATGTGGAAAACCAAGAGAGACGGTAAGAACTATGCAGTACCACTGGATAAGCACCTCCTGTGAATGCAGACGATCAAAATAAATTGAAAGCCACGTAATATAGTCAGATTTGCAATAAATAAGTACTGCACTCTTTCTGCTCATGAATATGTGCGAAGATGCTTGTTCTGGGTTCAAATCATCACCCGCACGCTCCAAATCTTTGCAAATAGGAGAAGCCAGAGAACAAGTGCCCGATTACTGCCCGACATAAGAAAACATGAAAATACACACCTTTCGTAGCCCACATACTTAATTTTTTTAACAGATCGTAAAGATGCATGACGGAGTCAGAATGGGCATATTAGCAATATATAAGTGCCACCGGAATGCTAGCGAACCTTGAACGCACTCCAAAGCCGGCCTTACATCAGCAAGCGCCCTGGGCGAACTCCGGCCGTGGCGCCCCCCCCCCCCCCCCCCCCATACCCTTTTTTTTTTATACGCCCCTATCTACTGGGTACGACATCAGGTTGGTAGTAAACATGTGAGCAGTGGCCCAACACGAGCGTTTCGTCAAGCGAGAACCGCACACAAAAGCGCCGTGTTAAAAAAAAAAAATTAAAAAGGGGGGCGCGGCGGCGCCCCCTTATTGATGGCGCCCTGGGCGATCGAACAGGTCGCCCACCCCTAAAGCCGGCCCCAGAGCCGTTTATTGAGAGAGTTTGGCCATACATTGGTTTGAATAGGCGAGCATCTCGGGCCAACCACAGGCCGCGAAACAGCCCCTAGCGGTGGTCGCGTGCTCTAAATTTGTGCCACGACTATACTTCGTTTCACCTTATGTGCGAGCGAAGGCAAAACTGGAAGCGCGAGCACGGAAGCTCCGTGCGTTCAGGCTTTGCTCGAGCGCGCGAGCTGGGGAGAAATGCAAAAAGCGCTGGTCTCGCGCTTCTAGCTTTGGCTTCGCTCGCAGGTAAAGTGAAACGAAGTATAATTTGAGCCGTGCCGAGCGGAACTCCGCGTCTCAAGACGCTCGCGCACCCCACCCTTTGCACTGCTTTCTTTCAGCCAGTCTCAGCACGCTGTTCTAGCAGTGCAGACAAAGGCATGGGCACGAGCGCGTGGCTTTGGAAAGTGCCTCCTATGCACGAGGTCTCGTACAAACAATAGCGTTTCGCTGAGCTAGGCTCACGCGCCTGTGCCTTTGTCTTCACTGTCGACATTTGTGAGATGGAGTAGAGGTCTCCTGATTGGTCGACGCTGTGTCACAAATTTAGTTTACGCTCTAAGCGTGGGGGGAATATTCGGCGCTGGCGGCGGCCTTTGCTCCGCCTATTGTCCAAACTCTCCTAATATACGGCTCTGGCCGGCCCTGACGCACTCTACATTCCTTTCGATTGTTATTTTGCTTAGAATCGTCGCTCATTTTTACATAACTGTCATGAAACGGAGGTTTGGGCCTGAAATATAGCAAAATATGCTGTAACTAAATCATATACACTTTCACAATATCAATAAAGGTACATACTATCCAGTACAACCGATATAACAAAAGTTATTCACGTTATTTTCCGGCGAAGAGACAAAATTCACGCGCGTTTTCCCATAGGAATGCCTAGGAGCACCACAAAAGTAGACTGGTTGCTGTCTGCTTCAATAGACCCTTTCCGAAATTCAGTCTGGCCACTTTGATCACTACCATCATCTGTGGAATGGCATCTGTGCCATACCAATGGCGGCCTTCTAGTGACTGATAAAGGAAGACGTTGAAGATGCTCGGATGATGCGAGGCCTGTACATTCGGGGGGGTCAGTACGACGCGACGTAGGAATGGAACACAAGAGCTACGTAAGCGTTCATTTCTAACTTCAGTCAATTTGTGGGCGGCACACAATCGTCTTTAAACCCCTTTGGTGGATAGAAATTTATCGAGGCATCTGTGTGGGTTGGAGCTTTGTTCTCATTGCAAGTTCTTGGTCACCATCAAACTGAAAGTGGTCGAGAAAGAACTCACATTGAACAATGATCACGTGCCGTTGACTTGCGAAAGTGACGGTGCCTGATGAAATACAAGCTTATTACCGCCATTGGTATGGCAAAAGCTAAACTGCTATACTAACCACCAGATGGCACTGAATTTCGGAAAGGGAGTCGCATAGACACTAGCGCCAGTTGAACCTCTAGCGTACATTATAATAACTCTATGGCCAGGGCAACTAGATGTGTGGTCCGTCCTAAAGCCCCTTCATGATTTAAAAGTAGCCGCGCAAGGTGCGTCGATGCAAGAGGCACGTCATGGGCCTCCTGCGTTGCCCAGGGGGTGCTGAGAAAAGGGACTTGTTAGGCCTTGTTTTGGGTAGTACAAACTTTAGCGTCTCAAACTGTCACGCATGCAGAAGCGTGCCTGCTCTGGTGCGGAGTGCGAGATCACGATAAAAATACAAAGAAAAACAAAAATTTGAACGCCGTCAAAGCTAAGACGCTAAGAGCGTGAGCCAGAGATGCCGTTTCACGCATTCCAAAGTAGACATGACAAAGAAAAAGAAAAATGACAACGTTGCGACACAGGTGTTTTGACGTCACCCCCCAGAGATTAGAGACGCGTACCCTAGCGGTGGTGCCATGAATTTGTCACTTTTGATTGTCTTGCGGCGTTGAGTCTGGCCGATTTCTGCCGTCCAAAGGTGTTTTTTCGTTCTTCAGCACCAGACAGAATTAAAAAAGCTGCACCAACGTTCCATAAGTAGTGCGGGCTCAATCAGGTGAACTTGTACTACCCAAAATGAGGATGCTACAGTTTGTTCGAAGCTTCAGCGCAGGAGGCCTCATGGCGGCACAGCACAGCACTGAGCTAGATTTCAGGCGCCACGTCCTTACCAGAAGTGGCACGTTTCTCAAGCATATCCACAACAATGAATGCCACCACTTTCCCAGGATAAAGGGACTTTAGCCAGTGTTCACCCCTCCAGTCAATAATAATTTAAAAAAAAGCCGACCGGGTTTATTTGTCGTCTTACCATGCGGCTCCAATGAAATTCACCGCGCGCGCCGTGACCCTGCGCTTTTGGCCTGTATGTCTGCTAGGCTTTGACAGAAGGCTAGCAACGCAATCATGAAATAGTAATAAAATTAGGATGTAACCCAGGCGAAAATCAGTCCACTTCCAGCTGGATTATGGAACTGGAAATAAAGCAGTCCAGCTGGATTCCAGCTGGAATCCAGCTGGAATCCAGCATGGACTGCCTCATTTCCAGTTCCATAATCCAGCTGGAAGTGTTCTGATTTTCGCCTGGGAAGGACTACTTCCTTGATTTTCCTAACATGTATCGTGCAAAACAAAGGTCTGCCCCATTTCTTTTTTTTTTAATTTTTATGTGAATGTAATGGTAAATAAATATGATGATCCTCCACCTCACCCCTGCCCTGAAACAAAATCATGTCTGTGCGCCTGCCTCGAGCATCAACAAATAAAGCTTTTATCTGACGATCCCCGTATGAAAATGTCAGATACAGGCCGGAATGAAAAATGCCAGTTCCGCCTAGACCCAAAATTGGGGCACCAGTTTGTATCCAGCCTGGAACCGCGCATTTCCAGCCCCAATTTTAGACCCAGGCGGTGAACCGCCGAAATTCCCGCTGCGCTCACCACTGGACTCTACAAAAGAATTTCGTGCTATGCCCTTAGCCGTTACAACCAAGAGATTGTCGCGATTTTAGACCCAGGTGGAGTGGGTCTGAAACCGCGACGATCTCTCGCTTGTAACGGCTAAGGGCATCGCGCGAAATACTTTTGTAGAGTCCAGTGGTGAGCGCAGCGGTAATTCCGGCGGCGCACACGGTCGTCCAGGCGTCGTCACCAAACACGGTGCACGGAACACACACACAGCACGCACAAGCACAGTATCCAGTGTTGAGTGTCTCGGGAAGTTTCGGCGGGCAAGCGGTATCCGAGTTGTCCAAGTATTGTCACCAAGCACACCAGCACATCCAGATGCTGAGCCAAAGTGCAATAGGTCGGCAGCTTCACACTATATAAAGATTCAAAGCCGAGGTCAGTGGGTATCCATCCAGGGCAACGATAGGCGCGTCAGTATCCGTGCGCCCGCAGCGCGAACGTCGCCGCCGGGCGAGCGCCGGCCGACAGTCAGACGGGAGCGGAGAGAAACCTAAACTCTCAAAGCGCTGCCCCCAACTGCAACAGACAATGCAAGGCGCGCGTCGTCACCAAACACGGTGCACGGAACACACACACAGCACGCACAATAACAGTATCAAGTGTTGAGTGCATCGGGAAGTTCCGTCGCCGCCGGGCGAGCGCGTCCGACGAGAGCGCAGAAGAAACTAAACTGACTAGACTCTCGGAGCGTTGCGCGGCGCCGATTGCAACAGACAAAGCGAGGCGCGCGCGCGGAGAACGCCCGCTCGCAGCGCCTCCGAAGCGGATGCGCCTGTCCTTAACACGTGACCTGCGAGGAAGTTCCCCGCTGACCCCCCTCCCCCCACCCCTCTCTCCCCTCCTCCAGTCACGCGTGTGCGCGCCCGCTGGCTGGGAGCAGACCCTACTGGAACAAGGGGAGCGGATCGGATCCACCCATCACCGTGCGATTCCAGTGCGTTGCGTCTCACTGGATCCGACTGGTTACACCCAGAATCCAGCGGATCGGAACTGTCCACAAGTTTAGAACCGCGCGGATTTGAACTGAAACCGCTCCGATCTGACATTTTCATACGGGGAAGGTAGGGACCCCGGGCGGGGGGCAACGGGGGCTTGAGTACCCGCTGACATTTTGCAGGGGGTGCTGGGCAATATGCATGCTGAGCCCTCGTGCATTTGGCTCAAGGCCTACTGAACAATGCCCGTGGCCATCCCCTCCGTGATCCAGTTGCTGCTGAGTTCCGCCAAGCCATATGTGCTTGGTTAAGGGCAAGCACATGGCTCTGCTTTTGTTACGGCTGGTTACCCACGAAATCACGGGACTCTTCTCCAACGAAATTCCAGAAAAAAAAGTTTCAGTAAACCGCGGACAACGCGACAGGGCGCCAAGAAAATGGGGAGAAAAAAAAAAGCCAGCGCTTGCATAGCACAGTCAGGGAGATCTCATCTATTCATCTGCTTGGTCGTTTTCCTTGGACCCTCTCAAACTGCACTTTTTTCCACCCAGCCAGGTGGCTTTGAGCTTTTTCTTTTTTTTTGGTTTCGGCGGTCTGAGCAACCACGACGGTCGGGTAATTGCTTCTTTGGGGAGAGCCAAAGCGTGAGGCGGGGAGATGGTCTGCGCGAGAAGAAAGCCCTTTTTCAACGAGGGACTGCCTACAGATGTAGCAAACTGAGGGAATAAAGTATACCCCAACACCCAAGGCAAGAGGAAGCATAGCAGGCGACACAGGTTGTCAAGGGAAAGACTGCACTGCAGTCTGTGTTGAAGCGCCTCTATCATGGTGGTCCCTCGTTTTGTCGAAACTAGTTTCGTGGACAACTTTTCGTGGGCACACGTTCCATAAACACACCTTTCGTCGACACAATCATTTTGTCGACACTTGTTAGGTAAATTGCTCGCTGTAGGGACATTTCATTACGCATGTATCCTAGGGTATGTGTTGGTTTTTGGCGAGCCAGCCTGCAATGTTCAGGCGGGCACCCTATTATGCACCCAGTCCGTTTTGCCCTCTTTTCACAGACGACCATAGAAACAGGAAACATGCTGAAATAAAAAATTGGCCATCGCCAGTGAAGGTTTACCACTGAAGGACGACCGTGTACACCCGTGGTAATTTTTTTTTTTTAATTTTCAAGAATGCATTGTTATAACTTTTCACGGGAACGGAGTTGCGCCAAGAAATTTCACAGGAATGCGTACACGATTAAAATACACCTTTGAAAATATGAACTTTCTATGTACAGGTACCCGATTTTCCAGTGCATTTTACATACACACCGTAGATCGATGCCACCAGCCACCGTACAGCTATGCCACCATATAGTACAGCTACTACTATTGAAGAGAGTAATTAAATATCAGTGCGTCATATTTTAACCGGACGACGCGGAAACCTTCTCCACCTACGAGGGCGACCCGCGTTGCCGAAAGCGCGCGAAATGTGACGTCTTTGGTCCTGGGCTTACTACTGGTCAGAGCTGCTAAAAGCTTTTTTTTTAGTCGAGATACAAAATATAAGTGTCGCGAACCGTTTCAATTATGTATGAAACTAGTTTTTGTTCAGTATTTTAGATCAGAAAAGAAACAAATGCCATTTATAAAGTACGGAAACAAGAAATGACCCGTCGACATACACGCCACCAAGCGGCGGAAAAAACGGCGCATACCAGAAAGGGCTAGTGGGATGAGGCCCCGACGAACGGCGAGCGTAGAAAGGTCCCAGATGTACACGGCGGCGCTGCGATTGTTTACCGGCTCGAGGGTCCGGCCGGTTCCGAGTGTTGCGAAGGCCTTCGGCGTGGGCTTAGTTGGCGATTTGGCCATTTGGCGGTATGGCAGCGCGAAGTGGCTCCCGTTCTGAACTGATCTTTACCCCATGTTTGCTGTCGTTTGTGGCCAATGAAGTGTTATGCCGAATTAGTCTTTAATCGCGCAGCAAATGCAATGCGAGCCGCCCTGGCCGCCCGCTTGATACATCCTATCCAACACATGCTTTAGTGGCGCCCTCTCGAGGCGTCAACACGGAGTGCGGCAGCCGTGAACACTCGATGAGCTCACTACCCGTCATCTAGTTCACGGCCACTCAAGCCAGGACCTATGACGTCATGAAAGAGGTTATTTTTTGCTTGTTTTTGTAATTTTAATTTGCCTATAACTTTTAAAATAAAGCGAAATTTGAGAAAAGAAAAGTTTCATTAAGTTACTACGTTCAGTGCGCTCAGGTTCGGTGCAAATTAAAAACCAGTAAAAAAGTCATTGCAGGGCCCCTTTAAGAAGCCAGAAAATATTTTTATTCTTTTTATTTTTCTATTTGTACTGCTTCCCAATACAGATCCTCAAAATTAATACTACCACAAGTGCCCAGCATTCCTTTGAATCTCATATGCATACTAATAAATACAAAATGTAAAACTGCGTAAATCTGTACATCTCAAACCCTCAGCCTCCAATATTTACACATGCGCACAATTGAAAAACTGTTTTTGTAAGCGTGTGGGCTCCATACCCAACCACCTCAATGCACAAAATCAAACATTGGCTAGACGATACGTAAAATATGCCTTGCCAGAACCAAAAATATGTCGCAATAACCATTTCCTAACCCAAACTGTACTTCCAACACAAAAGCTGAATATTTCTACAATGCTCACTGACAAAATGCAAAGGAAGGCTATCCAGAACTCACCTCCTAATGCAACAGCCATGTGGAATAGAAGACATGCCTCCATAATTACACTGGCATAGTGAATGGCACTAGTAGCTGAAGCTAGTCACAACTGGTACCTTATTTCTCATGCTGTCATGAGTCAAGTCTTTGAGCCAGGTCACATCAGTGAATTCCCTCCTGAATATCCTCGAAAACAGTTCACTGCCCACCACCCCAGCAAATGGTGCACTTTGCAAACAGCTGTGACACACCTTCTGTTGAAAGTTCCAGGAGGATTACAGGAAATATGTCAATTTTCGTGGTTCAACCTGTAACACTATGGTCAAATAAATTTAGGAACCCGAAAGCAATACCAAATACCAGGACACTTCATAGCATGGCCACTTCATTTGCATAGGATACATGACACAACATCGGTCTTGTCTCTTAAATTTGTTTTAGGTATAGCAGCAAAAGAAAACATAACTACCTAGTTGGTATTAAAACAAGTTTTGATAGTTGCAAAACTGTCCTTTGATGGACAGTGGTTGGCAGAGCCATGCTCGCAAACCACCAAACGCTACTCTCTTGTACCACGCCAAAAGAGGAGATGGCACAGCCATGGGTGGACTATTAGTCATGCCGATGCCCGTGATGCAAAACATTAGTAACTTTCACCTGGTGCCAGCCCTAGCAGCCATTCCCAGGAGCAAGAGATCTATTTGAAAGAGATGCCCCAAACAAGCGATTCAACCCTCGCTAAAATCCTAAAGACATTCCTTCAAAAATCCCCAGGCCCCTGCACACCTATAAGGAACCACAAAAACTTTGTTTTGTTTTCTGATATTGGAAAATATGAAGTTTACTCAAACCTACAGAAAGAATTATTCTAAACAAACTACTAAGTCATTTATTACCCACGTCACATGAGGAATTAAAATATTCTATTAGTTTGTCAACCGAAACCAGTCAAGCCATTAAGAAATTTACCTTGTGTTCCAAGGCCTGTGCATTTTTCGTGGCATGCGCTGCCATGCTAATGGCTCAAACAATGTTTCGCATAAGAGTTTCTTATGAAGTCTGGACATCAATATTTTGGCGGGATTCAAACAAAGAAACGAGTCACCAAGCAGAAATGGTTACGAGGCTCCCAGATAAAGTATTCATCTCGCTTGGCATGAGCTGCTAAAATGAGGGGGTGTCTTAGCATATTGTGTTTAGCAGATCTCCAGTACAAAGTGTTAGTTCTTGTCCTGCAATGCACAGTAATCACGAAAGACAAGCTTCTTATGGAAACCGCCATCTGCGCGGCAGCTGTGGCAGGTAGTGAGCACAGCTCAACTGCACATGCAGTTTATAGCATTTGCAATCGCTTGCCACCGTGAGCCACCCTCGAAGGACTGGTTTCAACCTCTCAAATGAAGTAAAGGCTACCAGAATGAGAAATCGCCTTCCGCTGTCCTAAGCAAACGAATCACCATCGCATTCAGCTCCAGAAGCCCAAATAGTAGGGATGGGCGAATATTCGGTTATTACGAATAGCCAATCGAATTCTGTTCTATTCGGCATTCGCTTCGAATCGAATTTAAGTATTCGACAAGTATTCAACAATATCGAATTATTCAACCTTTCTAAATACAGTCAAACCAGACTATATTGAACCCGTTTACATCGAATTATTCCTTATATCGAACACTTTTTGTGCACAGTAATGTTACAGTGATAATATACAGGGTGTTATTTTTTATTCGAAACAGATTTGTTTAAAAAAAGCCGTGAAAGTTACACTTATGCCGCTTAAGGAGGTGAGTTATACGGCCAGGGGGACATATTATAGTGGGTTAATCGTAATGATCAGTCGGCTAATTAATTAAAATTCGTTAATTAACTTTTTAATTAATAAAAATAGACATATGGTTCCAATTAGAAACTTGCTCAGCGTCATCAAAAACCCCTAAATCAGTCATTTTCAGAAAGACTTTGAGCGCGTTAGAAGCGTAGTAGTGCACTAAAGTTACCATACTTGGAGCAGGTACAAAGCTAGAGGCTGCGATTAGGCGCCCGCGCGATTTTTCCGTCTCTTATCTAGTCCCAGCCTTGTACCTGCTCCACGAGTGGTAACTTTGGTGCACTACTACGCTTCTCACGCGCTCAAAGTCTTTCTGAGTATGACTGATTTAGGGGTTTTCGATGACGCTGAGCAAGTTTCTAATTGAAACCATATGTCTATTTTTATTAATTAAAAAGTTAATTAACGAATTTTAATTAATTAGCCAACTGATCATTACGATTAGCCCACTATAATATGTCCCCCTGGCCGTATAACTCACCTCCACAAGCGGCATAAGTGTAACTTTCACGGCTCTTTTTAAACAAATCTGTTTCGAATAAAAAATAACACCCTGTATAGCAAAAAGTATGGTTACATCGAACAAAAAATTGACCGCATCTCCACGTGGTGAATGATGTTGCTTGAGGCGAAGCTCTGGTGGTGCTTGTCTGTGCAGACGCCGAGCCGCAGCATGCCGAGCCTTTTCATTCATGTCAGTAGGACAATGTGTGGTTTTCTTCTTTTTCTTTTTTTAAGCAGACAGATGGGATGGCATCAGAACCCCCTACTCTTTTTTTTTCTTCTTTTTCTTTTTTCATAATTTTTTTCATCTTTTTTTTGCCCTACACGAGCACGTGATCTCACGAGCAGAAGCACGAGCACCCGACGCCGGGCCTACGGCGGACGGACATACGGACATGGCTAGCCCCTAAGGAGCTTCGCCCCTAAAATAGCAGCCGCTACCGATATATCGAACTGCCAAGAGCGCCGTTTTGCTCTGCAAGCTGGCTTTCCCCCAATGCGAGCGGCCACATTGGGGAAAGCCAGCTTGCAAAGCACACTGGCTTTTTTGCTTTTTTTTTTTTTCCGGGCGGCCGCGTCGATTGCTTGGAAGAAAAGAAAAAAATATCTCTTGCAGAGGGAGCGGAGAGAGGGTGCTCCCTGCTCCCTCTCCCCGCTCCGTCCGCAAAAGAGAATATTATTTCTTCTTCTAAGCGGTTGACGCATCCGTCCGGAAAAAAAAAAGAAGCCAGCTTGCTCTGCTAGCTGGCTTCCCCCAACAAAGCCACATGTCTTAGGGGAAAGCCAACTTGCAGAGCAAAACGGCGCTCTGCAGGAGAAGGTGCTCCTGCTCGGACGTACTCCGTGCTCTCGGCATAGTTCGGCGCTAATGCGCGAATATAGAAGGCAGCGGCCTCAGCATTTTGGAGTCCGTCGATAGCGTAGAAAAATACCGTTATCGCGGATGTAATGAAGAAAAAGCAGCAGAACATGCAAGACTACTTTATTGTGTAATATTTCAGCAGAAAGTGGATTTTTGAGAGTCAAATTCATTAAAACTTTTATATCGAATTACCCGCTATATCGAACTGGTAGACTTTTTTTGTGAGTTCGATATAAACAGGTTTGACTTACTCTGGCTTAGATTTCCGGCCAGGTGGTGCAAGCTTCCGACCATTTCGTACTCCCGGACTCAATACACTTAAAATTAAGAATTACAGTACTTCTAATACCAAATAAGGGCAATTATAAAACTATAGTTTAAACATATCTTGTGGTATTTGTTGCTTGTACTTTCCGAACTATTCGATTTGAAATTATTCGGCCAAAATCACTATTCGCTTTGAATTCGATTCGGACCCAAAATCCTCTATTCGCCCATCCCTACCAAATAGAAAAACATTCAGCCTTTCCACCTCGTGAAGAAGGAAGACCAGCGGAGCTGTACTCGATACACTGCTGCTTCTTCTTGTCCGACACGCCGCCGATCGTGGATACGTCTCCGGCGAACCAGAGTCGGTCGCACACGGCGCATGTGACGCCAAACGGGTTCTCCATGAACTCCCTCCAAAACCTCGCCATCGCACCCGGGAACTGTTCATCCGGCGTGGAGTGCAGTCATCACCGGGCCTCGAGCTTGCGCTTCGCCTCCGTGGCATGATCGTCGTCCGTGGCGTTGGCCCGCCGGCGCCCTTTACATCGCTAATTCTGTTCTCGGCGGCGGCTTCCCAGGCGAGTGATGTGCTCTTTGGCAAGGAAATCTCAAGCGCTGGATGCAACGGAAGTCGAGGCGACAGCGGCTTTGCGGCGGTTGCGGACCCATTCGCACTGCTGCGTACGTCGCCGCTCCTTCCGCAGCCCGTCTCCTTTCCCCGAAAGGGCGCGCGGCCGACCCATCGTGAGTTCAAACCGAAACTGATAAGAACGTAGGAGCGTAGGAAACGGCGCGCAAAACAGACAAGGACGAAGAAACAAATGTGAAGAGCACTGCGCTCATTACGTATGCTTCTTCTTCGTCGTCGTCTGTTTTTCGTGCTGTTTCCTACGATGAATTCCCACCAACGTGCCCAACTATCAATTCTTCTATGATAGCTGGAAAGGTTGCCGCCATCTACAAGCGACGGCGGAAACCATACTGATTGTGTGCTTGCCGCCGTCTCTTATAGATGACGGTAGCTGTCCAGGTAAGTTTGTGTCGACATACCGGACACGATACTGGGGAACCTAGCCCTTAACAGCTCCGCTGTAAAAAAAAAGGGGGACCAAAGTCGTCAAAGATTCACACGTGCATGCACGGCGGCATCGGCAAATCGTTTGGAACCGAACCGTTTATGCCAACATGATTCGGTCCCTGATATCGTCCTAGTTTTCCTTTCATATACCAACGAAGCGGCTAAAGTCAAGCATAGCACTGTAGCACAATAGATAAAAAATTCAATCTTTGAGCTCAGAAAGGGTCACACACCTCTGTACCGTTCGATTACCTATCAAAGAATATTTTGAAACATTCCGTGTTCTGACATCTCACCGACAAAGCAGCTGGCGGTTCATCTCCGGTCGGAGATAAACCCGGCACCACGTGCACTTTCACGACGGCCGGTGGGTGACGCTGAGCCGCCAGTCCGAACCAAAGGTGAAACGCGATGGCACTGGGCGAATTTCGAGCATGTTCCTTGGGTAGTCTTGCCGGTTAAATTACGTCGACGTCATTTAAACCTATTCGAAATCCTACGTTCAAAAGCAACTTGCCGGGCTCCCAACGTAGTCCGGTAGCCTGGCATACACTTCTGTCCAGCTCATCGGCGGCTTGCAAAACTAAGCCTTGACGGCGTACGAATGGTACACGAGTCCGACGACGCTCGTGGCGAACGACACGGCACACAGCCACCACGTCATGAAGCTGAGCACCCCCTTGAAGAGCACCGGTGTGAAGACGCTGCGCAGCCCTGCCAGCGTCAGCGAGAACTGCTGACTCGTCGACAGGATAGACTCCGCCGAGCTCTCTGCCGACCGTGCTGCCGGGGTTGGTGCAACGAAGACGGCACTGGCCTGTTGTACCCCGCTAGGCCAGAAGTATGACGTCCAACTGTGGTTGCCTGCGATGGAAGAGGTTCCGAAATGCGTGCCGCACTTTTGGACGTCAGTAGATACAAAATCGTTCATTGCTTCGATGCTCTACGCCCCGGGGAAGCTGATTCAAGCACTTCCCGGCGAGGCAGACAAAAGATCCAGTTACTACGTGCTCGGTTTCCAGTACGGGTTACCGTTTTGGCGTAAATTTTGCATCTGCATTGTAATTCGCCGTGCTCGTTCGTTAGATGTTGTGTTTAATGCATTACGTATGTGCATGTCTGCATAATTAACCGGATGCCGGATTAACTTGAAGGCGACGGCTGACACTGCAATGTCATGTCAGTTTTGGCCGAGCTTTGATTTGGTAAAGCAGGGGCCAGCCGAAGTGCACAACAACAAGAAAAGGGGGACCAAAGATGCACAGCACGCCACCCAAAACAAAATTTTCAGATTTTTCTATGAAGCACCGTGTCTGTAAGAAATATTCAGAGAAACCAAGTCTTCAAGAGTTAAGTGAACGGGTGCGTTAGTGTACCATAGCTGGGAAGCATGTGGAGTGAAAGCTGGCACAGCAGACTCGTAGAGTCGATTAACTCGAGCCTCACTTTTGCCACTTCTCTAAAATTCCCCACTGTAACGGCCCGCATTAATGCACTCACAGCTTCACGACGTTCATGAAAACCCCAGGCTAACAGTTGTACTGCACCGGATCAATAACAATTCTACAATAAAATATAGGGTGCCATATTTGGAGGCTGACCAACTCCTTATGGTATAAGGACCATATAACATACATTTTTCTTTGAGATGTTAGGTATCCTCGAGATGTGTAGGGAACCAATAATTGAACGGCCGACCGTCAGGATAAAAAATAATTTACTGGCTACTATCGCGGTCTAAGCTCCTTGCCCGAGCTTTGCAAACGTGCGTTCACGCTTCTGCTTCTTTTGTCTGACGATATTCGTCCCGAAGGTCGCTACAGTAACTGCCCTCCATCAACAATTAATTCCAGAAGGGAACATGTTCATGATGCCTCGGAGTGTGGAAGCAGAAAGCGTGTTCGATGTCTTCGTGGTTGTGGCGGTTTGTCTCAGTGCATAGGAACTTTCGGAGGTGCAAAGCAAGATCTGGCCTCGAAAAGATGAATATAGTGTGTTCCTGGAAGTGAATTACTGGTAAGCTGGTTTCAAGCAATCAATGGACACATTATATTTTTTTTTTTTAAATTCTTCGTCAAGGGAGGGGAGCCATTGTAGCAATCTCCGCTACCTGATGCAGTACCTGTTGACATCTCACGAACAACCGAAGCATCAACTGCCACTTCAACGACATCCCAAAGGTTTCCCCTCGCAACTGCTCCATGCAGCAGACATATTGCGCGCCTCTAATTACGCTCCATCGCGCAAGTCGGCTTGGTGGAAAGAACTGCCGATTCAAAAAGCCGACGTCCTGTGCGCACGGCGGTGGTGAATGTTGGGGGCTCCCCTCACCGAGCGTCTTGAGCAGGAGGGCGGTGAAGGCACACGTGAGCAGAGGGGCCACGTACTGCAGCGCCACGACGCACAGGTAGTAGAACACCCGCACCACCTGCCGCAGGAGAAAACAGACGCGACTGCAGCTCCCCGGTCGGACGAAAGACTCTGTTGCGGGTCAAGCTCCGCTCTCTCCACTTTGCCAGAGCTGGAGAGGTGAGAGAGGAGGAGAGTCCACCTGCCTCCTCTCCAGCATTCACTCAGCTAATGTGGAAAGAGTAGAGGACTCTCTGTCAGGAGCTTGTCCCATTTTTCTTAACCCTCAACAGAGTGTAGGTGCATCCCAGCCTTACGGCTTGCAGCGATGGCAGCAAGCGGTACCCAAGAAGATGCGGTGAAGATGCTACTGCGGGGTAGAGCTGTCTCTGCGGACAAACCGGCAAGTTTTGTAGGCTTTATTCTGAGAACAAACATTTGCGTTCAAATTCCGCAGGAAAACCTGAGGTATGGTTGGCGGCAATATACAACATAAGCCGAAACAGTTTGGGGATAGCTGAAAGGGCTAAAATGGCGCATGGGGTGCCTCCAGCATGCTAGGCTATTCAACTGACTGCCATATTGTGAACGTAGAAAATGTGGCGGTCCATTATGTCTTTTTTAATGACTTAGCGTAGCCGGGTGTCCACGCGTGGCTTTCGTGTCACCTCTGCCTGAACGCCGCCAAGCCACTTCATACCTCTGCACTCTGTACATTCGGCCCTCTAAGCTGTTCCCCCCAAAAGCGACAATCTCAAGTTTAATCTTGCAACTATTTTCAACGACCCCTTAAAGGGCCCCGAAAAGAAAGAAAGTTTTTTTTTTTAAAACAGTCTGGTTGGGACATGAGTGCCAAAAAATTAAGCTTACGCGAAAAAATTATTTTTTTCGGAGCAATATTTACGGCGCGAGACGCTATTTAGTCGGCAGTCACCTCCTTTCCACTTGTTTTCTCTCTCGGCATTTCGGGTGCGTGGAGGAGAGGTGGACCGGCTTCGCCTTCACGACCGAGACGGTCACTCTGGAATGACTCGTGACGTCATGAACTTCAAGCGCAGAATTTCAAATAAATCTCTCGCCGTCAATGTTACTCTAAAAATTTTTTTTTTTTGCGTAAAATTTATTTCTTGACACGCGTGTCCCAATTAGATTGTTTAAAAAAAAACTTTTTTTTTCTTATCAGGGGTCTTTTAAAACAGCGGCACAATGATTTTTGGATTTTGGCAAATTAGTTGCAAGGATTAGTCGCATACCTATAAAATAAAGGACAGAAAACAACTTTGTCTTGCGCGCGCTAGTTTTCGTTTAAAAGAATGAAACAAATCAACATTTGGGAAGCTATCAACTCTCGCGCCGTCATTCGAGTGACGTTGCGGGAGGTACCAGGTGGTTCCCCATGCCAGAGGTCATGGCAAGCGATCGGTATAAAAGACGGTTTGGATGGGGAGGGTACAAGTGGAGAGGGCGTGGTTCGGTCGACTTCCACTAGATGGTGGCACGGAAACTTGCACACTCCCAATGACGTGACACCGTGCTTCTCACGACCGCCATTAAGGCTGCAGAACGCTAAATAATGCATTGTTTCTTTCACAATTACGCGGCGGAATAACGGCTATTCGGGGGAAGGTGGTGCATTTTCCCTTGCGTGCGTCAAGATGAGCGACATAAAATAACGCAAGCTGCAAGTCCTTTCGACGATCAATGCAATTGTACCACCCTTTTAAAAGACTCAGCTAAAAGAGGCAATGGTAAGGACGGCGGATGTTGGGGACCTTTCGCTGCAGCTCGACGTTGGAGATGTTCCCGGCTTCCTTGCGCATGTCGACCATCCGCTCGGGGGCCAGGTTGAGGTAGGACTGCAGGTAGCGGGGCATCAGCAGCAGCCGTAGCAACACCACCCCCAGCACCAGCAGGATGCGCGTCGTCTCAAAGGCCTCCCCACTCATCCTGAGGAGCAGAGCCAAAGGGACCAAACCAACAACAGAACCCAAGGTCGTTTCAGAGGTCGCGCGCAGAAGCCAGGCATTGCTGCGCGACTGTAAAGCATGGCGAAACCTTTCGGAATCCCCCTGGGGTAAATAAGTCGGCATACCTTCCAGTCTGGGTGATTTCACAAAAAAAGGTGGTATATAAGTTGCACCTTTGTGTAAATTGAACTTTTACATTTGTACGGTCGGCGCGGCAAAACTGTATAGATGAACTCGCATATTTGTGTTGTGATCGCAATATATGTACGCACAAGCGGGAACCGGTTTCAATGTTCTGATTGGCGAATTGAACGAAAAATATAGCCCCTTGGCATATTTGTGCAGTTACCATACTCGAGGGAAAAAACATATACCATACTTTCCAATGTATAAGTCGCAGTTTTTTCCAAACCTTTTTGCTTGGTGCGTCTTCGACTTATATGCTTTTTTTCTTTTAAATTCAAAGGTGCGACACCATTTATTTTATGCGCCATGGACCATCTTTCGCAGAACACCGTAACTGTGTAGCCATAGGCGCTGTTTCCCTCTCCAGGAGCCACTGCTGTCGCCGCACTCTTCTACACTTTTCATACCTGACTCGGAAAGCGAGGAATTTTATGGTTTCCCCGAAGTGGCTCGATGTGGATAGGCAAAACAGTGAGAGTAAAGCTTTTACAGCATGTTATGGTCGTTGCATAATTCAGCCATGGTTTCGTATTCTTTTGCTTGAATCCAGTAACACAGAAAAATGAGTGGGCTGGTATACACGCCTGAAGAATATTTTCTCGCGTCTTTTTTAGTTTCCGTTTGATGAGCAGTTTTTTTTCTGCCATGCTCTAGTTCTGTTGTAACATGTAAAAAAAAGGATTGTGCATAGCCAATTTTTTAAAAGTACCGAAAAAAAGTATGTAAAGGTTTACCTTTCTGCCTGCGCATTGATGCTCGCGTCGTCTCTGGGACTTGGCCTAGGCAAGGCCTAGTGGTCCAAAGCTTGGTTCACGAATGTCTAGCTCGTTAAACTTTCGTTCGCTTGGCATATGTTCGCTGGAATAAAGCTGACTACACCCTCATTTTGCGCGTTTTACGTCCTTTTGCTGTGAAACAATCGATTTCCCCCACCAGACAGCGCTGTGCTATGGCCATTTCTCCTGAGTTGAAACATCAAAATCACACAGGCGCGTCAAACGGTATGTGCGATCAAGCCGAGTGTGCAAAACTCAGATTTCACAATACTGATGCGCGTAAACTAGAAAAACTCATCGCGTGAACCGTGCAAAGAGGTGCGACTTATATACCAACTTTTCCACGAAAACAGCTCGATATATGGATGTGCAACTTATACAAGGGTGCGACTCATAGGTTGTATTCACTGGCAGTCATAGCTAAACTCGCTGCTGCTTTCGAACCACTGGGGAAGAGAGAGGGGAAAGCTGCTTTTGTACGAATTTCGAGTGAAAGTTAATCTTCTATAATCTTCTAGAGGGAGAATAGCGATGTCTGGGGAAACCTGGGACATACAAAGGAAAGTCCTGGTGAGAAGAAAGTTTCCCCTTCCCTTCTTCTCTTGTGATTGCCCGAGAACTGACGGGAAACTCCTCCCAAGCATGCGCTGTGAGCAGTTACTTTAAATATGGCGTCCAGTGAATACCACCTAGTCTGGAGAATACGGTACACAAGTCACAGCGTTGTATAAAATGCATTGACGGAAATTTTGTAAACAAAAAAGTGTAACTTTTACATAGAAAAATATGGTATTTTCCTGGCACAAAAGAACATCGTTCTTGAGATGCTGCTCCTTACACGCCTGGTTCTCGCACGTGAAGAATGAGACGTTTACAATTCCCTGTAATGCCGGATTAGAGCGCAGCTCTTGAGGAGGAGGAGGGGAGAGTACCCTCTCCTCCTCCTCAACCCCCTTCCTCCCCCTTTCCCCTTCCCCCTTGTGACGTCACTTCGTGACCCTAGTGACCTTCGTGACATCACTCGTGACCCTAGTGACCCCCGTGACGTCACACGTGACGTCATGTGCGACGTCCTTTTGGGAAACATCCTATAATGCAATGCGCTGTTACGCCCAAGGTGTCCAGCGCCACCACTCAAGCCGGAAACGGGCGCCTAAGAGCTGCGCTCTAAAACTCAATTCGGGCCAGCTGTAAATCTTTGAAAGCGTATAATTGAGCCTATATCCTTATTCGACCGAGGGCTTGTGATATCTGCCCAGATTCAGGGTAAGTAGGTTTTCTTTAAGGGGTGTTGTTCGAGGTTAAATGACGGCACTTTATAAGGACATAGTTTGCGGTGGCACCTAACAAGACCACTCCATTTGCAACGCCGTTGAAGCTGAATAATTGGAGATGCCCCCTCCTTGTCTGACAGGCAGCAAAATAGGCACACACGGCGTAGAATAGACTTTTTCTAAAACTCGAAGCGCCCCATCGCGGTGAATTGCCACGCAGTGCACTCTGGGAACTAGTTGGCCACCCAGTTTCGGTTTCAATTGACAAGCTTCAATTCATGCTATCATGCCGTGACCGAATGCGCTGCTTGCGCTTTCGAGTGTCCGACTTCCCACGAATGTACAGTACTCTAAGCATTCTCGAGCGATATAGAAGGAACACCGGGGCACTTTTCTTGGTTCCCCACATGCCGGATATTGTGCGTGTGTATGCAAATGTAGTAAGACGTGACTTAGTCCTCTCACCCCATGATTGTATCTTCGAGCTCACTTTCAATCATCTTGTCTATTACCGGTGAACCGCAATTGAAATTTGGTCACTTTGAGCCCTACACATATTTTGTTTGCCAAACCTCCGCTTCGTGTTACTTCATTGAGCAAACAACAAGCCGCATTCTCACAGGATACTCACAGTTTATCCCAACGTTGGCGCATGAACTTTTAAGGAAACGCAATAAATTTGCACTCACTACTGCACAGAAGTTACTATGAAGTCCTCCTCGTGTCATCATATATCTCCCACTCAAATTTTATGCCGATTAGAGATTAAAGGGATTGTCCGGTCAAATTTTGTATTCGAGAAAACAATTGAATATCATTGTTATTGCCTCGAGACGCATCATACACGCAAAATCTGAATTTTATATGCCCCTCTGAATGAGTAATTGAATTTATAGTGCTCCCATCGCTTCCTAGCGTAAACGTGGCTTTCGTTGGCAACATTGAAGCTCTGACGTCACACAACGCAAAGCGAGCATTCCCGTCTCGTTGTTTGCCTGCGAGTGAACACCGCAGCGTGCTTCGTTTTTGTTGTTGCGCTCGACTTGTTTCGTGAATGGGTGAGGTTTTTGTTGCGCGGTTGGGTGCCACAACCACCGGGCAGCACATGCGAGCCAAGACGTGACGTTCCACACTTTTCCGCGAGACGTGCAGTGACGAGCAAAATGGATCGTTGACGTGCGTAGGAATTGGGTTCCCGTCAAGATAGAGATCCCGCTTATGCAGCGATCATCTCACGGGAGAGAGCTACGAGCTGAACTCTAAGCGGACAGAAGGCTCGTAAGCTGAGGTGTGATGCTGTGCCAATGATATTCAACTAGGTCCACCCACTCCTCGCCCAAATTGGATCAATCGGTTTGATTATGTGACGAAACCGAAACCAACAGCGAGGTCATTTAAAAGTTGTATTTACCACGCGTGCAGCCCGATTCTGTTCGAACTGCGAGTAAAAAATAAAGCGTGGTTACGATTCACCAAGCTCGTCCAAGTCAAGTGACGCCATGCATTTGAACGATTCGCCGTTTGCCTTCGACTCGCGGAAATCGCCTCTGAGGGAACGACCCGTAGCCTCATCACCGATCCAGTAGATCCGCCGATATCTGTACCCAAATGCCGCTTCAGAGGCGAAAAAAAAAAAAAGAAAAATCTGCGTCCTCTGCTTTGCAAGAGCTCCTAGTTCCATCGGTGGCCGTTGCAGTTGTGTTTGCGCGAAACACCATACGTTTGCTTGAAGCTTATGACTGTTTTCGAGTAATATCCTGCTAAAAGGCTTGACTTTTTTTTGCACACACTTGGGAACTGCATTAAAAGAAAAGTATTTCAGTAGGGTACAGCCTAGGAGACTAAATAATTTGAAACAAAATACAAGACATCCATCGACCAACGCTTGTTACCCCGACCATCCGACAAACCTTTGCGTTTTGTGACATCACGCAGCAGCTACGGATGTCAGCCATTGACACTGGCGAAATTCGGGGTGCAGTTTCGTACGTACGCTCTTGAAAGGTTTAATTAAGAAGGGGAGATTATATCTTAAAATAAAAATAATGTTTGTCTATATGAAGGCACCCTCAACGCAACGAGCGCCAAAACTTAAGTACTTCCGGTTTCGACCGGACAATCCCTTTAAGTTTTCGGAAACGCCGAGATCGGCTAGCTACGACGGAGTCCCTAACAAGCGTCCCCTACTCCTCGCAAAGCCTTTTTTGACGAGCCTTTATTGACGTCCGAGACCTGTGTCTGAACGGTGGTTCTGAAATTACCTCGGCATACTCAGTCAGGAAGAAAGCAAACATATAACAATTCTTATGGCCATTAGCAACAGCCAAATGCGCTTGGAATTCTTTAGTTCAGTTGGCGCACCGCATAGGGGTTGACGGCGTATATGTGCTGTCCTCCGAACTGTGCGGCATTCTTCACGCAAGTGCTCGACTGTTGCTCTCTTCAAAACGGTTTGTATGTGTGAATGTGCCTATATGTTGCAGGATAACTTCATGCAATATCTAATTAGTCGAATCCAAGCGTGTAGGGACTTCACTTCCTGCATTGCTGCGGGTCAGTACAGCTATAAAGGGATAAGAAGTGTTCGATTTTAGCTTTTCAACGGCGTCTCCCAGTTTTACCTGGCGTACTCAGGTGTTTTAAGAGAAAACAGTAATTGAAAAAAAGAAAATTTCGTAAATGGACTGCATAAGACAAGTAACAAACTTGCTGACCAGCAACACTAATGTAAAGTTGCGAGCTCGGTGTACGCAAACTTATTGGTTGTTACAGCGGGTTGACTTCTACACAAGCAAGATCTCCGAGCTTTGCAGCGTCGAGATTCCCAGCACTGGCGCGTCCACATACCTCGAAACGCTAACAGAAAGGCTCGAGTACAAAAATAAACACTCATGTGTCAAGACAAACTTCACGTATGGTTCGGGCTTCTGCTAAAGCTTCGAGGTCTGGCCATTTAGGATAGTTTAGAGACCCAAAACGATGCGCTGGGGACCAGGAACCATGAGATAACGGCTGTTTCTAATCCACGCTCTGTGTATGATCTCTTCTCGAAGTGTCGATCGAAACCGAAACCATGCCGCTTTCCTCCCTGGCCAACTAGTTCCCAGAGTGCAACGCGCGCAGTGTTGCACGCAGGGATATATGGAAGCAGTCTATTGTAGCTGGTTCGGATCGATGCCTCCGACACTGTCACTGCGACGAGGTGGAATGCCAAAATGAAACGTTTTCTGCCTTCCGAAATTTGAGAGCTGCAAGAAGGCGAACAGGAGTACTCACAGGTTTCCCCTCATGCCCGGAAAGGACCGCTCGGTGAAGTACTCCCGCGCAATGGGCTTCACCCAGAACAGCACAACAAACAGGGGTGACACGAAGCTGAGATGAAGCACCATTCTGGAAAGAGTGGCACCACACTGGCTCAGCACTGGTTTACGAAGAAGCCGTAAGTGTAATCGCTACGCAACCCCGCTTAAAAAATCGGTTTCTTTCCCGCATTATGGTGGCGATAGTGCAGTATTTTCGACTCTGCGATGATGCTGCATAGAGGAACTTGGGACATATTTTATGCCTCGACGGCAGAAACATTGCCGAGTCTAGTGTCTTTGAAAGAAATCCCTGCCAAAGCTAGCGCTTCAGTGAGTGTGGGATGCGCCAAGAAAGAAAAAGTAGTCTCCGACCCTTGTTTGCACATTGTTAGATAGTAGCATTGGTAGCATTGGTAGCATTGGCCTCACGCTCCATTCTAGAGCCACGGGACATGCAAAGCATACCATTTTTCCTATGCGATGTACTTACTCTGCATCACTCATGTAATGTACAGTAGGCTCGTGATAATTCAAACTGGGATACCGTATATCATACTTCTAATGAATTCAAACAAATTTAAAAATTTTGGTTGCCCCACTATGTTGTTTACATATTCATAAGCTGCTTAATTCGAAAGACGGTTTTGTGTAATTCATACTTTTTGTTCTCACAGCCCTGTTGAGTGCGCTTCTTTCCAAGCACCGGCGCACTACACAGAGGCAACACCCGCGGAGCTCGCTTTTGCGGGTGTTGCTTCTCTGCTGCGCACAGGTGCTCGGAAAGAAGCGCACTCAACGGGACTGAAGCACGGCACGCTTTAGCTATGAAAACGGGCACCACGCAGAAATTTTTATAGCGACATGCGCGGATGACGTGACGTGGCGGCACGGCATTGGTCCAAGTCACAACGTCCGTGCAAGTTGCCTTGAAAACTGCCGCACGGTGCCTGTTTTCATTGCTCATGTGTCCCCTGCTTAATAGCTCACATTAGACAACTTCTTGGCCCAATGAACAAACATAATTTTGTTTTAAGTTGTCATGTGCTGTCTCAGTAGTCCACAAAGACAACATTTTTGAAGGATAAATAAACTTATGTCATACATTTCACTAACGTTTCATGTGTGGCATACTTGCTTATGAACAGAAGCCCATGTAGAAAAAATCAAGTATCTTCTTTGCATGTGTCGCCATTTATATGGTAAATCATAATTTTATCTTGCATCATATATAGATGAATTTCTGATAATTCAGACAAAATTACAGGATGCTTAAAGGGCACTGACAGGGTATTTATGCTCGCCAAGGTTTTTATTTGTACAGGACATGAGAGTCCAACTACCTAGAACACAACTTGCGGCTCGAAATTAGTTTTCTTTCCACCCAGAACTGCCAATCGAGAACTGGCTGGTTTGAGTCATGCTCATTCTCTTTTCCGTAGTCATGTGCCGTTTTCTATGGTTTAGACACAACCATCAAAGATAATCAAAGTCGTGGGTCATTGAAGGCACACACTCAATATTAAAAATAGAAAAAAAATTATACCTATTTTTTGTGGTTTCTAAAATTTAATAATTTAATAATCAATGCTTATTAAGTTCTGATTGAAAAAAAAAAAAAAAAGTTTCACAGCCACGTGACTTCCGGTAACTTTCTTTTCTACCCCTATTTCTTTTCTTCCTCCCCAGTCCAGGTTAGGTTTTAGATTGGAGCAGTTGCGTTTTTTTAATATATGTCACAGTGTAGAAAAATATTGATTGGGTAGCCTTCTGACACCATAATAAATCGACTGGCAAAAAATAAAAATTTGTTGGGGTGGTGTCAGTGTCCCTTTAAGCTTCGCCTATAAGAGTGGAACGCGTTAGCTAAACATATAAGCCCCCACTCATTCTTAAGCAGTGCGTGCCTGGCTTGTAACCGAAGGGTAGTAGGTTCAAATCCCGCCTCCGCCCAAAATTCTTCAAATTTGTTCTTTAAGGCAAATGAATTACTTTATAAAGTGAAATAATTTGAGACATGCGGCGACCTTCAATTCGCATTACATGTCACATTTTAATCACTTTCATTCTATGCATGACGTCAAGTTTCACGCAAGTGTTGTGGGTTGTTTGAAATTCCCGCACGAGGTCACATGGCCGTGACGTCACAACCTGCCGATGCCAGACTTCCTGCAACACAAGCTCCTAAATGCCATCGCAATAAAATTAGTGGTTTCCTGGAGCTCGAATTATTGAGACTCTACCATACATCACGGTGCCCTTGTGAGGGTCTTCGGGGTCAGCGTCAGTCTTTATTTTTAGCAAATCGTTTCTGAATGAATCGTTGGTTGCCTCTTCCGTTGCTGTGACGCGAGGGTCCCCGTGGAGGAGGGACGGGCTCTTTGGCTTTCAAGATCGTAGGAAACGAGCTACGAAGTGTGCTGGGTTTTCAAATCGAGCAACACTGTCCGTCATCGAATGCTGTTGGAGATCACTCGAAGAATTTTCGCTCCCTTCTCGAGCAAAAGACCTTGCTGCTACAGTCGTCCGTGATCATGGCAGCAGCAGAGCATATCTCGTCAATGCTCACCTAGATGGCACTGTCTGCAACCGCAACGACTAGTGGCCCTAGCGACCCACAAACTTCTTGTTCCGCGTTTTTTGGCCGGTTCGAGGGGAGAACTTGTGGGGCGGGCTTCTCCGTGTGCCATGCCCTCACTGCCACTTTGCGACTCCGCGCACCTCACTGGGAAGCCCCTCCTCGCCGGCTGGCGGACTCGTAAAAATGTCCTTATATGTGTTGATTCAGATGTGGAAAACTCCTTTGGAACCCTTTTTTGTTTTACTCCTTGTACGGAACCGGTTCTTTGTTTTATTGAAATGGTAGCAAAGCTAACTTGGTTACATTGAGCGTAGAACCAGTTCTACGTAAAACACATAATGAAAAGATCTATGCTTTATTAAATCGAGGATTTAGTTCCATTGAAGTTTGCTATTGGCAACCCCGGCAAAATCTACGGCACCTAGAGGCTAGAACAGAAAACTGTGGTAGCAGGTTTGCCATTCGGCCTTTTCGGCTAAATAACATACTCGCGGCTCTTGGCGGTCAAAATGCGAAGCCGTCAAAATAGGTTGAAAACGTGCGATGAAAATAGCTAATATTGTGGTTCGATTGCAATTTACATATAGAGCAAACTCTCACTTGACCGAACGTAGGTTTAGCAAATATTTCAGATTAACAAACTTTAAAAAAATCCCCGGATATTTCAGTTCAACGAACTTGATCCGTGGACCCAGGATTATTTTTGCAATCAGTCCACGCCGCCGCTGCCTCTGCAGCGGCGGCGTGTCATCGCTGGCATTTACAGTGCCGCCGAGGCAAAGCGGCGGTGCGGTAGACAAAAACGAACCAGGTGGTGTGTCTGTTTTTTCTTTGTCATCAGTTCCATTCGGCCATCTTAGTTCTGGGTAACAACGGCAGGACGGCAGTTTGTGCGTTCACTTTCGTGATGAGTACGACAAAACGGAAGCGGTCGTCTCTATCAGACAAGCTCAAAATCCTTCAGCATCTGGACAACGGTCAAAGGCAAGTGGACGTAACGAAGGACTATGGGCGTCCACCGTCGACGTTGTCAACAATAGTGAAGCAAAAGTCGAAGCTTGAAGGAGAAACTGCATTCAATCCCAACAGGAAACGACTCTGCATGGCATATTTCAAGCCAGTGGATGGTGCGGTTGCGGTATGGCTTTGTCACAGCAGCAAGCTGCGCCGGACAAAGTGCAAAAATACATGGGACTTTCTCGACAGCTTTGTTACTTCATGTGCTTTAAGACCGCTGGTGCAAATGAAAATAACAGATTTTTTTTCAGAATGAGAAAGGCAGCAACTTAACTGTTATGCACCTTGTATATCTCGATGTACACGACTCCATAAATTCTAGAATTCTATATTCTAGAGAATCTATTTAGTTTAGTGAACTTTCAGTAAAGTGAACTATTTCCTTGGGTCCCTTGAAGTTTGCTCAATTGAGAGTTTACTGCATAGCCGTTTCACAAAATGCCGGCGTATATTTACCAAAGAAAACTACCAATCACAAAGTAACAATGGTTGACGACCTTGACTTAGAGATGTGCATGTTGTCCAGTACAACAAAGTTCTTAATTCAGGGTGTCTAGCAAAATATTATCTTGAAATCCCCTGACTTTTCCAGGTTTTTCCTGACAATTTCAGGTGAAATTCCCTGACCACTGTAGAGGCGTCCGTGCCCGCAGAGGTGTGGGCCAGGAAGCATGAAGTAAGGTACTGCGTCTTCAACAGTGCCATTGGTAGTGTCGTGCCAATATTCGACAAGCACATCCATCTGTTGCTTCTGAGTCACTTTGTTGAGAGACTCGTCAAACGAAACAACAACGAAATGCACACTGGCGAGGTTTGATAGCAGCTTATTCCGAAAGTAGGGCACAATACCATGGCAGACGGTATATCCTACCTTGTCCTTCGCTAACTGAAGTTTTGCAGCGACTTCCCACGCGGGAAACATGAGAAGGACGACTGAGGCCGATGCTGCTGTAGAACAAAGGGATCCGTGAATCGCTATCGAGTTTAAGCACCAAATTATTTCGGCCTTTGTCACAGCGCTCTTCAGTAGAAAGCCGCTCATCAACGTCTTCACACTTCTTGTGGTGGCTGCAGGCTCCTCAGGGGCACATGTGCGGCCTTCGCTACATCCGGCCGAAACGTTCGTTGCTGCCGTAAAAAATGACAGAAGTCCAGATTGGGAACGAATTGACTGCAACTTCAAAGCAGCAAGGTGCTTTTTGCTCGACGCGTGACTGGAAACTGCCGTGTTTCCCATGTTGCTCAAAGAAAACATTTTGCGGCACATTGAGCACTGAGCACTGTGAGGATCACTTTGCAAGGGCTTAATCCAACTTGCATATTCCGATATATTCGGATTCGTCCAGTCCGGATTAAACAAGCACTTTCTTGCCGCCGACATCGTCAACGAAGAGGCCACTTCCGGAAACACGACGCTCAGCGACACACGTCAATAACCAAAGGTATGGCCGCATGGCCGCCAGATGCGCACCACTGTGATGTGCACTTTCGGATACTTTCGGATCGGATTGGATTGAATTGCAGTCTTCGGCTTTCCAATTTGTTACTAAATCTAGTGGCTTTAACTGGAGCTAGCCTAGTGTCGTGCCCTTAATCCAATCCAATGCATGGCTTGGACTGAATTTGTCGGCTGTTCCCTGTGCATCGGGTAGCACGCACTACATTGGGTGAGCAGAGCCCGCGTTACGCTCTAAGCAGTATTGCCTATTTTTCTGCCCCCCAGTCGTCGAGCCTTTGCTCAGGGAAGTCGATGGCGTTTCCGGCTCATTTTCCCTGACTGGGCTCGCTTTTTGACAATTTCCCTGACGATTCCCTGATTTTTCCCGGACAATTACAATTTCCCTGACAATTCCCGGTTTTCCCAGTCGCTAGACACCCTGTAATTATGCTCGAGAGATTAACCTTTTATTTAGTACAAATAAAGGCGATAGTTTGAATTGGAAACATGCAAATCATTACCGAAAACCAATCAATAAGTTGCTTTTAGAAAGACTTCAGACATAGGGTTACCAACCATCCCGGATATTGTGGGACTGTCCCGACTTTTCATAAAGCGTCCAGAGTCCCGCATCGTCCCTGTCAGGACAGCTATATGTCCCGGATTTGGTCCAGACGGTCGAGTTAGAAATCTCATATGTGATCCAACGTACGCCCAACAGTTCGCACGAAGCAATGCTGCGGTGTCTAGCTTTGGCTGGGAGGCTTTAACCACTTTAGCATGCAAGAGCAATGGCAAGCCAGAAACCGCGACAAGCACCTGTTATCATCCTCATTTGTATAAACCCCTTTGTATCTCCCTTCCCCTCCCTCGCGCTTCGCGCTGCACCCTGCACCCCCCCCCGGCCCGACTTCCTTCATTGAAGAGTTGGTAACCCTACTTCAGACACAGGCAACGAATCACTGTGCCCCCCAAGAAACTCCAACCTGAATGCACCGTAGAGGTTTTGGTTCCCCGTTGGTCATATTTCACTCTCCTTACAACAGTGTTTCTCAGATGGGGGTCCGGACCCCTTGGGGTCCGCAAAAGCAATATTATCTAGGGGTCCACAAAGCCCTGCCTCATCAGTCAAGCCAGGCAATAAAAGTTGTATTTTTTCATATTGAGAAGAAACATTCCAATTTACGGGTGAGTTTTCTCGTGCGTTATGTCTATGAGAGAAGTCTACTTCACACTAGTCCTTAGTTATATCCATTTATTAAATCATTATCATAATTAACCTATACCTTCCCTTTCCCCTTACCACAAACAGGGTCCTCCACCATCTCCGCTAATCCACAAGGGGTCCGCAAAAGATCAATGGTCGAGAACCACCGCCTCACAAAATTGAAATCGCAGAAACATGTCCTAACAGTGGCATGTTTTGCATTACCAGCCAATAGCAGACGGAGACCACGGAGGAGCATTTAATATTTTATACGATTTGGGAGGTTTCGTAATGCTCCACGCTTCTCAAAGCTTTAAAAAAATTACCTATTCTGTAGTGGATTAGCTGATATTCATTGAGTTAGTAAGTTAAGACATACTTTTAAACTTAAAGGGGTCGTGAAACGATTTTCCTACTTCTTCCTCCTTAGCTGTAATCCTCAACTCAAATGCGAATTGTGAAATCACGTCCTCGTGACATTGTTCGGCACCAGTGCGATGACTCCTAGCTTCCACCGTGCTTTTTATGCACACAATAGAACTTGTCATTCCTCAGTGACGATAATCCAAATCCAAATATTGGACACACAGTTCTCGTGTCCAATGCGTGAGCTGGGCTCAGCTGACGTCAGGCTGGCACCGCTGACGCGCTTTGGGAACCGCGGATGTATCATAGCGAAAAGGCGGAGAGCTTTCGAAGGAAAGAAGGTACAAAATAGTCCGCTATATTTTCAAATGTTCGTACCGAAAAACTGGCTGTTGACTTTCTACCCTCTTTCTTTTGGCCAACTGAACGATATGCGATTAATAAAGTCCCGATTTAAAATCATTTATCCCAGCCCAAAATTCGTTTCATGGCCCCTTTAATAAAGTCAATTATTCAGAAATAGGTAACAACTTCATTAACACAAGCGCTATGCACATCCCTAAATAGGTCCTTCTGCAGTGACTAATACATGATACACATCTTTTATGCCAAATGCATGGTTTTTGAAGAAAAAGATTGGTTGGCATTTCACGAAACGACCTGTACATACAGAAGTAGCGACATTACGCCACGGGGAGATTAGTGGCCGATTATGCGTTAGCACACCGCAGCTTGAAGCACGTGGAGCGAAAGATCGAGCTGCAGAACCCAGGGATTCTTGGTTCAATCCCCACCCCTGCCCCTTTCAACCTAGATGAGCATCGTACCAGCGAGCGGTCGTGAATCACTACTGCGTGATGCACTGGCTAAAATTCTCAAATGAATGGATGTAAAGGTGTTAAGATCTGTACCCTTTATAATGGCCAGTAGCTTGCACCACCAAGTCTAAAAACTTAAAAAAAATACATAATTCCTTCCTCGTTACTAAGCCCATGCATTTCTGTAACTATCTCACCAGACCGTGTGGGTGATTGCCAGGATGACCTTTGGAGGATTGGGCAAAAAAAACTAAGAACGTCACCCCTTGCCTCCTCCCCCGGCGAGAGAGTCACCAATTTTCCTCCGGTCAAACCTCGTCGGCGTCACCCCGGGTCTCCAGAGCATAAACCAGCGTCGCTGCACCTCAAAGGCAGAGTGACCTTGTGCCGCAAAAATACGAAAGTCAAATTTGTTTTGTCGTCTGACACGACGCCACCATCTTGTCCTAAATAACCGACCGAAGCACGCTGGTCGGGATCTCTGCAATGTTCACACCACTCCACATTGACTCGGATTTCTGCACCACCCTTTGCTTCTCGAGATCAGGACAGACACCGAGAAGCATATATTTTTGCCCTAGTGCAATGAACGCCGAATCGTGTCGCAAGAGAATGCCGACAACAGCACGGGCCAAGGCACCAAGGCGTCCCGAGGGGGGTCTCACTTGAGGAAAGGCTGTCCCTCGCAGTACTTGAAGGAGTCCCAGTGCATTCTGGCGTACCGTAGCCCTGGGAAGGTGAAGAAGGCACCGACAAAGCCGCACCACACAGCCAGGCCCAACTTGAACATCAGCTGAGAGGTGGGGCCACTTCGTGGGGAAATGGACAAGGTGGTTAGAGGCAGACGTGAGGAGTCGTCTTCTGCCGGGAAGAAAGCCTGTTCCCGATTTCCCGCTCTCCCTTCCCTCTCCCACCCTCCTCCTCTCCCCACGGGAGCGGGTACCCAAGCTTTTTTCCACAGAAAGGAGGAATTGGGGGAGGGTTTCCTCCTTTCCGGTTGTTCATCAGCCTTAAAAGGCAACAGATACGGACGATAGATTGATTGTACTGAAAGAGACTTACTGTGATATCCTGAACGTAAGCCCCTCAAACTTTGGCCCACCCCCCTTTGATGTCAAGATACCTATGTCAAAGTAAATCCTGATATATCGCGACCCGACCCCCCCCCCGACCCCCCCCGCCCCGCCCCGCCCCGCCCCGATATATCGTTATAAGTGGTATCGTTATAAGTGGACTGCACTGTATGCACCAAACAAGAAAGTTGCACAAGAGCCAGCTAATTGTGATTGGCAAGGTGCCTGACTCGGCCCGAACCAACACGATTGCCAGCTTTACCACTTCCCCAGCATTGCGCTTCATCGCTTCTTTCGTCCGGTCGCTCGCTCGCTGGTTGCACTCGGTTGGTTTTTCTATCTTTTTGTTGACTTTTTTTTACTCTATCTTTTTTTTTAATTTACAGATCAGCAAAGGCACTTCTTGACCAGCCTAACAAAGGAAACAGAGCAGTTTTAGAAACATGTTTTCACGGAACAAGCGTTCGTGCTGTATGCCGATTGGCAGAGCCCAGTGCCTGTATGGAAGTAACAAACTTCACAATAGTAAAACATTCTTGCAAAAAGGCAGGTGGGTTAATCTCAAAGATTCGACAACCCGCCTTTTTCCCCCCAATTATCTCCCGTGAAAAGGTGGGTGTTCGTTCAGGATATTACGGTAAGTCATACTAAGCATGTGCCAATGTTCTAAACTTTAGAATATCGGCGTGTATGTGCTTTAATATTTGAAACCATTGGCGCTATATAAAAAAAATATCTTAAAAAGAAAAAAAATTAAAGTAATATAATATAATTTAGGTAGGTTATTTTAGAAGAATCTAGACCATTTTAGCCTAATTTCAACTATTTCCCAAAAATTTAATAGTGTATTACTGTATTTTAGTTTGTGCATGTGCTCTCCCTCCAGCAAGTGTGCACTGGTGTAAAGTGACACTCACGGCGATGACGTCGCACTAGATGCTTTCTCGGAGGAAAGCACTTGTTGACCAGTTTGTGCAGTCGCACGTTTCGACAATTGTGGGTTTCTTTTTTGTACATCTTACAAAACTATGCTTTTGTCTGAAAAATAGAAAAGCTGCTATCATGGAAGTGTCTCAGTTGCTCCGTTGCCTTGATGTGAGCAAACGTGTGGATCACAATTTGTGTTTGTCAAGTCTAGATACCTGACATTAGGATGCCCGGTCATAGGTTCAAATTTAAATCGTAATAATTTGGCCGTTTACTCGTTAAATGTCCAATTAATCTACGCTAGATAAGATTTATATAAAGAAATACCAATAGCTTTTGGAAAACACATGAGGGGTGCCACATGTTATTACGGTATATTAAGAATACTTGACTTGGGACACTCAAGGTGGCCCACATAGGCACCCCTTTCTTAGTCAATTACCTCCAGTGCTCATCAGCTAGTGCTGACGACTGCACAAGAGGGAGAGATAGCTCGACATGGCTCGCAAATAAGTCAAATCGGACTCACCTTGAACTGAGCCCTTGGATCTCCAGAAACTGGTGTGAACTTTCATTGAAGCTTAGGTACGCTGCAACCAGAAAAAGCACAAAACCAAGGAGTTGGGTGCAACACTCAAGTGCCCCTGACCGGACTCCCGCCGCAGCAAGAACCCCAATTCCTGCTTCGTCAAATCGTCACTCCAACTTCCTCCCGACAAAACGAAGACTTTCAAAAGGGAAACAGTAACGAACCGGGCGTCAGTCTCTAGCCAAAAGCTTCGGTGCTTCGACGTACGACCAAAATCTCAATTAAATGGTGCCTTCTCCACGCAATAAGCCTTTGTAAGGTTGCGGGCACCTTGGCCAGGCTTCGAATTAGCCACCTGGGAATCCGTAAGCTGGAGCGTTTCCTCGGAATCACCGTAGCGGCCGAGTAACGTAGGAATTCGGTTCAGCTGGTACAGTTGCTGCCGCCACGTGTTGCTCACCGTCCCTGAGGCCAAACTCGAGGAAGTCCTCGTCAGCGATGAGCACGACCATGGCCAGGACAAAGAAGGAGAGCCCCGAGACTAGGCAGAGGGACCGCTCCCCCACGGGCTCCTCCCCCCGGAAGTACAGGGCCGTCAGAGAGAACAGCACCTTGCTGGGATGCCGAGGGGTCAAGGAACGGCACACCAGACGGGCGGGAAGACGTAGGGTACGGCGAGGTACTTCGTTCATGTCTTGCCGCACAAAAGAAAGAGAAAACCTCGCCTGCCAACTCTGCGGTATATTAATTTATATGGGTGCGGTAGCATACCTGCCCCATCATTCTCATCGCTACAGTGCAATGTGTATAGATAGATAGAAACCAACGTTCGAGATGAAAGTAATTATGATACTAATGGGAATCGAAAGTAACGGTGAACACAAAAACGCCGGCAGTAGATGGCACTAGCCACCAAACATTTGCAGCTGCATTTCCACATGTGGCTGTACTTCCACCGGCCCGCAGAAGCTTCTACGGTACTTTCCTCTTCTGAGAAACCGTCCTTGTATCTGCAAGTCTGAGATTTGCACTCCTCCGAAGTTACCGAGGCCATATCACTGTCCACAGTGATACGAAAGACCAATCGCAAGCGCGTGGCCACAACGGTTGCCGGTGGCCACGCCAAGCGCGCACTGGGCGATTCCACGTCGCTCTCAGGGAACTCAGTGCGGTCATTTTGGTCAAGCCGTTGCATTTCCGTCCCCTTGGCACGACGAGAAATCGAACGAAACAAGCGCAGCGTAGCCGTCGGCACGAGCAAAAACGACCGAGCCAAGGATACGTGGCGAAGCCGAGGACGAGGAGGCACCAGACCAGGCTGAGGTTCACCTCCTCCCTGCCGGGCAAAAAGTGGTAGTAGGCCTCGGTCAGGGCATACACCACCACGGCGCAGCCCGCAAAGTCCAGCAGCCACTGGTAGTCCGAGTAGAAGCGCAGCTGGATGGCCTCCCCGATGCCGATGGGGGCCACGTCCAGCTCAAACTGCAGGCTCTTGGGCACCAGGAACTCCTGGTAGTCCTTGTCCTCATTCAGGGTGCCATTGCGACCGCTGCGGGTTCCCGGGTTGAAGAAAAGATATATGGCAAATTGCTAGGCAACTGTGTTGCATGCGTGAAACATTCGAGCATCATAAACATTTATAACATCGTTTAGCGGCACATGTAGTGTGTTCAGCCAGATGCCTACTTTCACGGCGCTCTTCATCGGATGATTTAGTGTGTGGCATGACTACACTTAAAATGATAAAAATGGTGGTCTTCCAGAAACCTCCCACTTCGCCTCCCTCTCCTCCTCACTCCACCCCTGGTCACATGACCTCTCCGTTTACCAACTAGCGTCGAACACCTCACTCCTCCTCTCCCATTTTTCAACCAATCGGTGTTGAGCATCACGGCCACGCTTTTATCCGGGCTTCATTTTTGGGCTTCATGAAATGCCAAAAACCTATACTCCGTTTCACGACAACTTGGCGAACTAAAGGGGCTACTGCCTCTGCGACCCTATAAGAGTGTTGAAGCGAGGCGCGTGTCACTACGCCAAATGCGACCCGGAGGAACCGGCTGCCGTCTGCTGGCCAAGAGACGTCTGCTGCGAAACGAACCAACTTCGGATTTGTAACGTCCACCGCCTCAACACTGCTGTTCGCTACAGTAGCGAGCTCTTTGGGAACAGTTCATGAGACAACCTTACACTCAATTTGCCCTCGAATCTGTGGAAGGTTCTAATGCCAGGGCGATGTTACGGCCGCAGTCGTTCAAACATCGTTCAAAAGCCATGCTGTTCTCGGAAAAGTGTTGGTCCATAGTAAGTATCGTTAAAAAGTAACCTGTCGTCATCTCCGACGCTCATATTGGGTCGGGGGGGCCGCAGCCTCCACAGTTCGTCAAGTTATCGTGGAACGGAGTACAGCCAAAGGATGTTTCACGTTGAAAGGGATTGATGGCGAGGGTTGATCCTTGCCAAGCGCAAACTTGTGTGTGTCTCGCCGACGAAACTACAACACGGAGATGGCGTCCCGGCACCAAACAAGCTCAATTTGTTGGTGGACTTACGGTAAATGACTTAATTTTTTGCAAAGTCCTCAGTTTTGTGACTGAAAAATATACCGAAAAATTGATCACATGAATGTATTGCCCTATGCTAATGCTTTCTTAGCGTACGACCCCCAATCGCAAAATGTTGTGCAAAATTTGCAAAATATTGAGCCTGCAAAAATGAAGTTGTAAAGTAAGTTCCTTGCTCCCATAAACTGTTTGATTGCTATCTGCTTGATGATAGTACAAAACGAGCAGAAGACAGAAGGGGGGACTTGGTTTAACTTAATGATGTTCAGCCAGAAGAGAAAGGAAGATGCAATTATGATGTGGAGTAAAGAACCGGAGAAAGCGAAATGTGCACACTTACACTTAACATAAAGTTGTAAAGATCTGTGGAATAGCACTGACATGGCCTAAAGCCATTTACGTAATAACCACAACACAAATCAGACATTTTTAATAATTTGAGGTAACATAATTATTAAGATTCCCATTTATCATGCTACATTGCCCTTCACAACGTTTTTTGTAACCGCCCTTTACCATACTTCTTTATTTTCGTCAGTTTCAGGTTTATTGCAAAAATATGTACAGCTCACTTAGTTTTAGTATCATATAACAATTATATGACTTATCTGCTTTACCATCCTAAAATAAAATTTTTGCTTTCACACTGCATTTTTCGAGGGTAACATAGATTAAAGGGTCCATGAAACAAGCTATTGAATGGAAACCCAGGCGATCCGTGATGTGCTCCTTACTTTCCGACTGACGCATTCGGTGGTGCAGAAAGTCGTTGGCTGCGCGAGTCTTTTCTCTTTTCTATTTTGCATGACGCAACAAGAGATGAAACGAGATAATGATATGGAAGTAGTATGCTGCTCAGTCTAACGTCTAATACCCACGTCCGTGTCGCCATGCACAGTCAAAAGGGTGTGACTGCAGCGGCATTATGCAAGCAACTAATTAGACAACCACTGAAGGCTATCGCATCAAGGTGGTACACGGATTACACATACTGAATTACCTGTGTCATTCACCGAAACACATGCTCTTGCTAAATAAAAGAATAGATTCCCATATTAGAGAGACAAATTTCCTTCACATGCAATACAAAGGCACAAGTACTTGAAAGATAATTTTGTCCCTAAATAAACATTTAAACAGACAACACGACAAAGAATCCCAAGAATCTTCGGTTCAGTCTCTAAACTACAGTTGGTAACAGGTTAAGAATTCAGGGGAAACTCCTCCCGCTTCTTTCTATTTCAGCAGAGTGGACGCTGGAGAGGAGGCAGTCTCTTTTTTAGAGGCCACTCTGCCAGAATGGAAAGAGGTAGGAAGAGTATACCCTGAACCCTTAACCTGCCACCAACTATAGTGAATGGAAGGCACACCTGATTAAGAGACTTTGTACCTCCTCAGAGAGCACCCCTCAACATCACGTGCAGTAAAAACCCTGCCCCCAGTCCCTTTCTATTTTGTCCAGAAAGGTGCTCACTCCCTACAATTGTGGTGCGGAGAAACTGTGCAAGGTGCAATGGTCTGCACATGTCCAATATCCAGCCTGTGATCTCAGGAACAAAACCTTGACAATGATAAATATTAAAATGCAGTTAAAAGGATGGCTTTTTATTACTACTTGTTTCTTCCAAACAAATTTTAAATTAGGATTACAATTTAGGAGGTTCATCAGTAACCAGTTCATAACACCACTTCCTCCCCCTACCCCCCTAAACAAATTAAGATAAAGCCAAACCCGTGCCCAGTTTAAAAATAAAACCCAATTTCAACCACTTTCCCGATAAAAAAAAAAGAAATAAAACCTAGAAAAACATGGAACTTTAGCCATTAGGCATCTATTAGGTAGTCAAGAGGTACTACGAGCCTAGAAAATAAGTAGGGTACATTTCCAAAGCAGACAGGACCGAGCAGAGAGTATTCCATGTCTTGTATAAAGTGGCATTAACAAATCTGCTCCAACATCAGTTCCTGAACTGCGGGGCTACAGCATGATGAACTGCCATTAAAGAGGTACTCCACAGCTTTTTTGAGCTACCTCAACTAACTATATTTTCTGACTCCCCGGCCTTTAGCCTTTCCGGTATGCTATTTAGTATCGCGAAATTCGTAATAGGTATTGTGAAATCGGCAAACGAAAATGATGCAAAAACTAACATTCAAATATATGCACACTTTTCAGTGCCCATGACGTCAGTGGCAGGCAGGCTTGCCAGTCGAGCAAGCAGTCCAAAAATAGAATATGCCAAACATTTGTTCCGTGCTTGAGTGCGGATACTGAAGCGAGCTTCCAAAGCATTCATTTGACACCATGAAACTGCATCGAATCTGTTGGGAACAACTTCTACAGTCCAAAAAGTGAACCCCTGCCTTCCACTGACGTCACTTTTTTATTGTTGCCAGTAGAGACTTTCAGTTTGAAAAACACGGTGAGGACCAAAACTGTAAATTCAATAACTTCGCGAAAAAACAATATTTTGACCTAATATTTGGGATACTATTTTAGCGATGTTTGTTGGTTAGTTTAGCAAAATTTCAAGCAAATCGGAGTCAACGAAAAAATCTGTGGAGTACCCTTTTAAGCCCAAGCAATGCGGAAAGTCACTCACCGGTCACGCCACTTGTCCCTCTTGCCTTTGCCTTTGTGCGGCTTGCCCGAAATCCCGGCCAGAGACTTGAGCTCCTCGTCTGTTGGATGCAGGTAGCGAACGAGCCTGCGAGTGGGGCGTGGCGAGAAATCGGAGGAAAGGTACATTCGCAGGGTCGTGCAAACAACGCGGATAGGCACAGTAGTTCACCAACCGTTTTCTTTCCGATCGAGGCCGAAGCTATGAGCTACGCACACTTAATCCCGCGTTTGAAATCGGAGAGGAAAGGTACATTCGAAGGGTCGTGCAAACAACGCGGGTAGGCACAGTAGTTCGCCAACCGTTTTCTTTACGATCGAGGCCGAAGCTATGAGCTACGCACACTTAATCCCGCGTTTGAAATCGGAGAGGAAAGGTACATTCGCAGGGTCGTGCAAACAACGCGGGTAGGCACAGTAGTTCGCCGACCGTTTTCTTTCCGATCGAGGCCGAAGCTATGAGCTACGCACACTTAATCCCGCGTTTGCGTGACGTCGGTTCACTTGGGCGGACCTTCACCGGTGGCGTCGTGCGAAACGATAGAAGCTCGAAACTGGTGCAGATGACTCGTAGCTCCTCCAATCAGAGAGAAGGGGACAAAGTGAATGCAGAGCGCAAGTTTGTCTGCTTCTTTTCAGGGGTTGATGGTGACGTCAGAACACCGAGCCCCGATTGATTCTGAATCAAGGACAGTGGGAAGATCTCAAGGGAACTTGCTTTAAGGTCTACCCACATTCCTTTCAATCAAAGCCAATCAGAGCTCGGCGTCCTGAAGTCACCGCAACTCCCGCGCAAGAAGCAGAAGACTTGCTCTCCGCAGCGCATATACAGGAAACACAATTCAGAAACAGTTCCGGTATAGTGCCAGGAGCGCGTCTCCGACTGGTGTGTTTAGCGTCCTGTGCTGCCCATACATCAAAAGTGGTCCCGAATTGGCAACAAATGACCTCACAGAAGCCGGAGTGTCACGCTGTTGCATGTCGTGATCCTGGCGGTTGGTTGTTGAAATGCTGGTGAATAGCACAAGAGAATGTAAGTGTCGCTGTCGTCATGGCATCCCAACTTCCAGCTGCCGAAGCTTCCGTGGACTGTCACATAGGAGAGCGACCGGCAGCAGAACAGGCGTATGCCATGCCCGCCACAGCCATTGGGACACCACCAGGATCGTGAGCAGTGAGAGCACGACACTTCTGTAACGTCATCAGGCAGAAAACAAGGGACCACTTTTTTGGACGCAGTAAACACCAGTCGGGGGAGGTGCGTTCCAGGCACCATAGTTCCGGTTTTATGCGAAGCGCAAGTTTGTCTGCTCCTTGTGTAGGGGTTACACTGACGTCAGAATGACGCCGAGCTCCGACTGGCTTTGATTGAAAAGATAGTGGATAGGCTTTAATGCTAGATGCCTTGAGGTGTACCCACTATTTTTTTTCAATCAGCTGAGAAGAGCTTGTCGTTCCGACGTCACCGCAACGTGTTCTGACATCATCGCAACACCCGTGCAAGAAGCAGACAAACTTCCACTCCACATGCAGAGCGTAAGTTCGTCTGCCTCTTGCACAGGGGTTGCGATGATGTCAGAATGCCGAGAGAAAAGTGGTTATGACCTAACTATACTCGTGGCGGCTCATGGGTGGGGGAAAAATAAAACTAAAGAACTGGAAGTGCTTTATTCCGACGAGATACAGCGCGTCCATCATGGCGCCCCTGCCCGCTCACGCAGACCGCTCACATTCGGATTCCCCCTCACAGTCTCTCCCGACTCCTGCGCCATCTCTCGACCCACATGGAAGGTGCCCTTGCGATGGTGCGATGGTAGTGCCATTCAGTGAAAGTTCACGCAACCCTTGCATGCATTACCTAACAGACCTCAAGGCATCGAGCATCGAGGTCTACACACTAAACTTTTCAATCAAAGCCAATCAGAGGTCGGCGTCGTTCTGACGTCACCGCAACCGTGCAAGAAGCAGACCACTTGCTCTCCGCGTAAGTTCCTGGCTCCGATGGGTCGAGTGACGCCGCAAGCACGTAACCCAATAGAGTCACAACGCAGTGACTTGCACACTTCCAAAGTGTGTTTCTTTGCAAGTTTTCGCATCAATTCGCACAAAGTGCTCTAGCAGTTCGGTGTCGTGCAGCTTTATCCCAGAGAAACGATGAACATGCTCTTACCTCTTGCAGATGATCCACCTTGAAAAGGAAAACTGGTACGACAACTTTTGCAGGACGCTTGCCATAATCATGGTTATGACAATCTGCACGCCAAACAGGGCCTAGAAAGGAAGGCGAGGAAAGGAAAAGGTGAAACGTTAGTCTTTTTTCAACAGCAGTAAGGCTTTGCTAAGGGGCACGAAGCTGCTAGACAGACAGGTAAGAACCTTTACAAGAGTGTGCCTGCTGGGCGACCCCCTCAGCACGTGAATGTGGTGAACATCATAGGTGCGGAGCAATCCATGAAAAGAAAACAATGTTCGTTCAAGCTAGCACAGTCTGTCTGATAAACGCGTGACAAGACGCCAGAAAAGTGGACGTTTCAAAGCTACACGAGAGACAGGAAAAATCTAGAACCAGACCACTTCCGATCGCAGAACAGTCAAGGAAAGTCAAAACCACTTGTTTTAAAGCAGGCAGGGCTCACAATCGGGCGAGCTCGGCCAAGGCAGAAAACATGCGGCAGCTGCACAGAAAACGATGTGGATGGACCAACGGTTGTCCCCGGGACATCCGTAAAATATGTTACGCAGTCCGTGGAACCACGTGTGCCATTAAGGCTGCTTCATGCATTTGCATGCGAGTACGACTGACCGTGTCGTGACCACGAAAATCACGACAACAGACTGGCGCACCAGTGCCGTCTTTTACATAGCTCCGAAACACTTCCGACCTACATCTAGGAGGAAGGTTTTAAAGTATTTGCAAGATCAAATCTACACATCATCTACCAGAAACGATTGCTTATAACATTATCAAAATTGCTTAAAGCACACGGTGAAGATGATGCACAAAACATACGCAGGCTGGGAAGTGTTTTGGGGCCACCAGATGAACGTCAGTAGGTTCTCTCGTAAACGGTAACACGAGCAGTCACCTAGCAGTCGATCCCACTCAAACGTAAATGTGCGAACCAGCCCTTAGGGTACACCGCACACTCGGCCGACTCGCACAGGCGAAAGAGTATTCAGGGCAAGGTACACAAGGTACCGTCAGCAACAGGACTGCTGGAGTCACACAAAGCCGAGAGGATGCATACCCCATAGCCGGCGACGAGCCGAAAACCCAGATGTTCTCCTCCCACCATATGCTCGTTGGCTGCACGTGCGAGCAAGTATCATCGAAGGTGGATGGCACACGCTCGAGGTGAAGCATCTACCCAGTTCTTGACCCGTCGCCGACCATGGTGTCCGATCACGGGCGTCCGGAGAGAGGATTTCGGGGACGTCAACGACGAGACGTAATGGTGGCGTACTCTTAGGCCGCAGTCACAATGACGTTGTTCAAAAGATGGTCTGCAGGCATTGTACGATATGCGTTTCTTCCTTGTATGATGTCACATTGGTCATAAGAAAACTGTCTGTGGACGCGTGCAAACCATACGCGAGCGTACCGAACAAATACGCCTCGAAGATGCTCGAGGCGCGTGAGCAGATACTTCCGTCATCGTGCCTGCAGCGAGTACCGCGTCTTTTGCACAATGCAGGAGCAGAGTGAGTGTGTCTTTATGGTTCTTGCTCATGACTGTGTGACTAGGATTATTAAATCATAACGATAAACTCAACGGTATGGGTGACAAGCACAGCGGAAGCTCGGAGCCATCGTGTTCGGGAAACCAACACCATCGGATTTGACAGTCGGACGTCACTCTCATCCCCGTCCATGAGGGCAGAACAATATGACCAAACGACCATGATCCGGCTAAAACTGTATAGTTCCCATTTAAACAATCGTGGTTGTTCGCATCCAAGACAAAATTGCCACCCCACCCCCCTGGAAAAGTAGAGTCTGCCCCCCTTGAAAAAGTTCTGCGGACGCCCGTGTGTCTGACCCCCGAACAATGACCTCGATAGCACCGCGATTAAATCTGCCGGGGGTCCCTAGACTCGTCAAATACAAAGTTGGAGCCAAATAGTTTGCAGAGCGCGCCGACCGGAGTTAGCCAACAAAAGCGCGGCGGGGCCGGGATCCAAAAGGTGTGCTCCAACAACTTCGGCCCCAACTTTATGTTCGACGAGTCTAGGGCTTCGGGTCGGGAGTGCCAGAGGCGCATGTACGGGAGGCGCATCTTGCAAAAGGGGCACCCACTCTCGAAAGATCATCCTCCAAGCAGTTTTAAGTAGACAGCATCATAGGTGGTCCAAAGAAAGGAAGAGTTCAAGGAAACATCCATAAGGTGTTTTGGATTCCTTATTGCAGACCTTTGATGCACTGGACCAGACATTTCGGAGACAGACACCATACACTTCAGCAGGGTGCATTCTACAAAAGTTTCAGTGGCTCAGGACTGCAACACTAAGGGTGCCCTGGAAAAAAAAGGCTCTCGAAGCATAGTCGAAGACGTGCCGAGGTCTGGGTGAATGTGGCTTCGAGTATGAGCAGGCTGTTTGTTGCTAGCAAGGTTGCATCCTGCTGTGTGCAGCAATACGTGTCAGTATACTGGAAACAACAAAATTTTCGCAAGGACCTAATTTTCGCGAATTTCGCGAATCGCCTACAATTTGCGAAAAATATGTCCCGCAAACAATTCGGGCAATATGTGAATGCTACGGAAGCTACACTCGATTCGCGAAAATTAGAACCCGCGAATAATTTCAAATTTTCAGCTTTGGCCCGATTCGCGAAAATTAAGTCGTTTACAGTAGTTCTCGCTGCTTGTCGTTGGGGTTAGTAGTAGCCTTTTCGCAAGAGATCAGTGCTACATCTTTAGTAGGACATTCTGGAAGCAACTGCTCTGCTGCAGACGGGACTTAGATGACGTGGGCCGCAGGATTGACATATTGTCCTTGCATCGCACTATTCTGTAGGTTGCGACTGTCATACGTTCCTTACGTACAAACAATGTGAGACCTAGAGTGTTTACGCAGGAATTTCAATATGGGGGGATGTGACAGATTTCCGGGAGAAAGCTCTCGGTTTGGGGGGGGGGGGGGGGGGGGGGTTGTTAGGGGAGAGGGGCTATTACAGGCTTGTGTATTTTGTGTAAGAAATCCTGGGGGAGGGGGGTGGCATGGAGGACTGGTAACACCAGCGTATTTCACTTATTTTATTTTTAGAGTGAAAATTAAAATTCTAGTATCGCCAGCTACCGCCAGTTAAGTTTTGGGACGCGGCAGGGTCCGCAAATTTCGTCGCTACAATCAGGAGAAACGGTAACAAGATATGGAGCTATTTTGAACCGTGACTCCGCGGCACCGCGGGTCTTCATGGAACGGGCTGTCGCTTTTCTGCGGTGCCGCGGCTCTCAGCACATAAAGATTACTATTATTATTTCCACATGCGTGAAAGATGCTGACCTCGCCAGGTCATCAAGCCGTTGCACAGCTATTAAACGCGAGTGAAACATTCGCGGGTCATGTTTACGAGGAGGTCCACACTTTCGGAGCTCGGGGAAACGCACATGGAGTATTCGCAGGGGTCACTTACCATGGCTCTCCAAAAATCGTCGCTTTCACGAGTTGCTGCACTTCGACCAAATCACGGAGCGGATAATCGCAAAAACGGACGTCCGGTGCACTGAATCGAGGATCCAATCACGCACGCTGTTTAAATTCTCGTCCATGGCACACGGAACATTTTAAAAGCAGCAACCGAAGCAGACCAACTTGTTTTTTTCTTCTCTTTTCGTGAAGGTCTTCGCGAGTGCGTTCTACTTCTTGCCGTATAATGATTGTGTGTAATTTGTTTCTCTAAATAAAGAGTAAGTTAGAGCACAGCAACTGGACAATACCTAACTAGCAATTCTGTAATTATCCTATCAATCAATCTTTATTTGCACAAGAAAGTCTTTATTTGCACACAAGAAGAGCCCATATGAAAATGTCGGATACAGGCCGGAATGAAAAATGCCGGTTCCACCTGGACCCAAAATTGGGGCACCAGTTTGTATCCAGCCTGGAACCGCGCAGTTCCAGGCGGGATACAAACTGGTGCCCCAATTTTAGATCCAGGCAGAACCGGCTGGTTCTAGTAGTTCTGCAGAGCCACTGGTACTGCGCGGTACCAACCGGTGCCCCAATTTCAGACCCAGGTTTTGTGCCGCCGGAATCTCCGCTGCGCTCACCTCTGGACTCTACAAAAGTATTTCGTGCGATGCCCTTAGCCGTTACAAGCGAGATCGTCACGATTTCAGACCCAGGCGTGCCGGAATTCCCGCTGCGCTCACCACTGGACCCTACAAAAGTATTTCGTGCGATGCCCTTAGCCGTTACAAGCGAGATCGTTGCGATTTCAGACCCAGGCGGAAGAATCTGGGTCTGAAATCGCGACGATCTCGCTTGTAACGGCTAAGGGCATTGAGCGAAATACTTTTGTAGAGTCCAGTGGTGAGTGCAGCGGGGATTCCGGAGGCGCACACGGTTGTCCAGGCGTCGTCATTAAACACGGTGCACAGAACACACACACAGCACGCACAAGCACAGTATCCAGCGTTGAGCGCATCGGGAAGTTCCGGCGGGCAAGTGGTATCCGAGAAGTATTGTCACCAAGCACACCAGCGCCAAGCGCATCCAAATGCCGAGCCAAAGTACAATGGGTCGGCAGCTTCACACTATATGAAGATTCAAAGACGAGGTCAGTGGGTATCCATCCAGGGCAGCGATGGGCGCCGGGCGAGCGCCAACCGACAGTCTGACGAGAGCGAAAAATCTAAACTCCCGGAGCGCTGCCGCCGACTGCAACAGACAAAGCGAGGCGCGCGCGCGGAGAATGCTTGCTCGGAGCGCCTGCGTAGCGGATATGCCTGTCCCTAACACGTGACCTGCGAGAAACCGCGCAAGTTCGCCGCCGACCCCCCCCCCCTCCGCTTCGCTCCTCCAGTCACACATGTGCGCGCCCGCTGGCTGGGAGCAGACCCTACTGGAACTAAGGGGAATGGATCAGATCCACCCATCACCGTGCGGTTCCAGTGCGTTGCGCATCACTGGATCCGACTGGTTACACCCAGAATCGCGCGGATCTGAACTGTCCACAAGTTTAGAACCGCGCGGATTTGAACTGGAACCGCTCCGATCTGACATTTTCGTACGGATGTGCACAGCTGGCAGAAAGGTCATGAAACCTGTACGTAACCTGTACAGGCATGAAACCTGTACAAACAACAATTTGACGTTTCGGACGCGGACAAACAAACAAGACCTGATGGTTAAAACATGGCTCTGGGACTAGTGAGTTAAGGCTGGCCCACACATTTGCGCCGAGTGCGCTGTGCCGCACAGTGCCACGCAGCACACCTGGCACGAACCAGCCTTTGGAGCGACTCCAGAGAGTACACGCTTCGACTGAAGTCACGGCCACCAGAGGGTGTGTGACACGCTTCGACTGAAGTCACGGAGCTTGTCACCAGACCCAGGCAAGGGTGGGCGGACGTGTCCTGGCTAAGACAAGTATGCACCCACTGCTGAAGGGAAATGGGAAGCCGCATGTTGCCGGGTGTGAACACGAACAGGGAGCGGGAGGCCTGTTCAGCTGGAGATGCGCAACAACGAGGCTAAGTATGGGCCGACCAGAGGCGACAGCGAGGAGGTGAACTCTCGCCACTGTGCGGTGGTGAATCGGACAGTGCCAGCCAATCGACTGCAGCCGCACCTGATAGTCCATTGAATGATCCCGACTGACCAGCACACGAGTCGCACGGCGCTGAACCCCCTCAAGCTTTTCCATATGTGCTGCACCTGGTGGGGGCTCCAGATAGAGGAGCAGTATTCTAGTTGATGAAGTACCAAGGCACTGTACAGAGCCTTCAGGGTAACCCATCCAAAACGCCGAGACTCTGGACACGAAGCCCAGTAAACTGCGAGCCTTACCAACGACCCCAGACACATAATAACCAAAATCGAAAGTTGGCATGAAAGAAATGCCTAGGATTTTGAGCACCTGTACAGGTGGAACAAGGGTACCTCCAAAGAAAGAGTGTGGAGGATCAACGTTCCTAGTCAAGCTAAACCGCATCACGGTGCACTCGCCATGGCTGAGGCATATTATTACTTTTGGACCACAGAACCACCTTGTCCAGGCAAGCCTGCAGGATGGCAATGTCGACGGCAGAGCAAACACCCATAGCCAATGTAGTGTCATCTGCATATTGAATTGTAAGTCTGACTGGGGAATCTCCTGGACATACAGACTGAAAGTGTTGGACATAACACTGATCATTGAAAAAACCCCAAAGAAGCGGTGAAAGTGCGAGACACCTAGCCACTGTATGCCACCCTAAAACTGCGACCGGTAAGGAAAGCAGTAAGCCAGTGCAATAGGCTGCCGCCCACCCCACAGCCAGAGAGCTTCCTGATGAGACAGGCGTGATCCAGGGTGTCGAAAGCGTTGTGGAGGTCTAACTGGACAACTTTGGTGAGGACAAGACAATCCATGTTGCTGCTTATGTAATGGGAAATGGTGGCCAGGGCAGTTTCACAGGAGCGGGAGTGCCAGAACCCGTGCTGCGACGAAGGCAGGAGTTGGAGGCAATCCAGGTGAGAAAGTAGGTGCTTGTTGACCATGCGCTCTAGGATACCGCACAGAATTGAAGTCACGGACACTGGACTGTAGCTGGTTAGGTCGCTGGGTGACTTGCCTTCTTTTGAAAACCAGAGTGGCCAGTGCCTGCTGCTAGCTATCGGGGAGGACCGAGTTGTCCAGGAGAGTGATAAATGGCTTTAAGAGACAAGAGAATGTAAGGTTCGATTATCTTGAGTAGGATGGGAGGGACACTGTCAGGACCAGCTGAGCAGGATGGTTTAATACAACGAAGGGCCTTCTCCAGGTCACAGAGTGCGAGAGAAATAAATGAGAGGACATCAGGGTTGGGAGGCAAATCAATTCCGGCGCTGTGGCCACAAAGCAATGCAGGAGCAGAGGCAGGTGAGAAAACCGAAGCAAACTGGCTGCCAAACATGTTGGCAATTTCCCCAGGGAGGGTGACAATCTTGCCATTTGATGTAAAAGATGAGTCATGTCGAGTAGTTTGATGCTGACTGACATAAGACTAAACAACTTTCGGTTCCTTGCACTCATGGAGAACGATAGACTTGGCAAATGCGACCTCGACAGCATGCAGGGCAGCCGTAAGGGAACGCTGAAATGCCTTAACCTGCGCGAGTGTCCCTGCGCATTGCAGACGGGCAGCATACTGAAAAGAGTCTTCTTCTGACGAGCAACACCAATGTGAACCTCTGTGATCCAAGGAGCACAAGCACGTCCCCTTCGGGTAAGAACGCAGGGCATACACTCCAACCGAATTGCATGTGCCAAATCGCACCAGTGGTCCATGTTAGCTAAACAGTCATCGCCCATTATGGTCATGCACCATGGGGCAAGGTGAGCGAATTTGGCCATGTGATCTTGATCTGTCTGGTGGAACTTCCATATCGCACGAGCGAAGTGACCTCTGCGGGGTAGAACCGGAGCGTAAGTGAACTCAGTAACTAGGTGATCACTCCCAGAGAGACCAGAGTACACATCGTACGAAAGACTTTGGGATAGGATGGGCGAAACTGGAGTTTGGAATGTAGGTGGGAGAGTGGCAGATCTGGGAAAGTTCCGATGTTGACACCAGGCACAATAGAGCGCCGTCAGCTGCGTCGGAGGGGACAAGAGCGTCAGAACTCCACCAGCCGATGTGGCTGTTAGTCTCCAAACAGAAACACCTCCCGAAAAGACTTCATAAGCGCCTCCGTGATGGACGCATCGAGTAGCTCGCTGACAGGAACCCGGGTGGACGGCGGACAATAGGCAGACGGGAAGGGAGCAACCCTTCGGGTGATGAAGTTCCAGAAAAATATTGCTTCTAACTCTGGGTTCTTGAGGTCGCCCCGTCCGACTGCTGGGAGACCGTATGGCATGGCGATGAGCACGCCACCACCGTGAGATAGACGGTCACGCCAATGAACTGCGACGATGGCCTGGCCGCAACCTCGGCGTCGCGAACACTGTTGTCCAACCAGGTCTCCGCGAGAAGGAACGCAGTAGTACTATCGAAGAGAGCCGACGAGACACGTTTGAGATCAGTTATTTTGTTCCTCACACTACAGCAATCAGCGTACCAGAACAAAAGACTTGCTGAAGTGGTTGCTTGCAGTGGGGTTACGAGTGGGGGAGGGTCGTTGCCAAGTGTCCTCCAGGGCACACTGGGGTGTCCCAGATCGAGGAGGCAGGATGTCACCATCGGCTCCGGCCGGAGAAACTAGCGCCTCATCAAACCGCAACAACCGACTTACGCCGCAAGACTAGGGTTCAGTGGAAGAGGACAGGCGCCGATATAACCCGAGTGATGGGAGCTCGCATTTACGGCAATGCCACCTGTCACACGGGTCGCGCTATAATGCTGCCATGTTATTGCTGACACTCTTTGAGCAGCGGAGACAGGTGGGGCAGGGACCAGAATTTCGTGCAAGTTTCCCAGCAAGCAAAAGGAGCCAAGCAGCCTTGTAGGCCTAGCCACCGAACCAGTGTGGGTGGGAGGCAGCAATTGGAGAGATACAGGGGCCCTATGTTGCACGTTTTGGACTCCCACGGCGACTATGGAGAAGGAAGTGACATCAACAACGCAGCAAATGCAGATCGGATGTTGATTGACGAGAGATCAGTCAACACCCAATCTGCATTTGCTGCGTTGTTGACGTCACTTCCTTCTCCGTAGTCGCCGTGGGAGTCCAAAACGTGCAACATAGGGCCCCAGGTGTTCAGGGCATCCAGGGCAGTTTGGTATGCAGTTGTCGTGTTGGTCAGGTGCCTCAGGAGTTCATAACAGACGCCGTTTAGAAAGAATGAGTGCTGGAGCCAGACGATGATATATGCGAGTCAGCCAGATCACAAACAACGAACGCCCAATACACACTGCCATGCTGCACAAAGTCAAGGGGTCATCACTAGCTTGTAATGCCGCCACATGAGTAAAGGATTATATTTCATCTTGCCCAGAGGCTACGAGTTGCTGGGTCCATTAACGAACCGGTCTCGTAAAGCATGCAATATGTAGGAAGTCAGAAATCCCGAGACTCGCAAAAATTGTGCATGAAAATATTGGCACTTGGAAGTGGCGATCTAGATTTTTCATCAAAAGCGTGTTTTAGTGGTATATTTTACCTTGCCTAGTTTTAAGCTGTAGCTTCCTTCCTGTGCAGAATGGGACTAATAACCTTTGAAAATTGAAACGGCGCAAAGGACAAGGGACCAGATGAAGAAACACACGGCGTTGACGGGTGGTCTTGTCGCTGCGCTGCGCCAAGAGGTGGACCTGGTGCGCACAGCACTGTCTTTCTTCACCTGATCCCTCGTCGTTTGCGCTGTATTGATTTTCAAATATGTCATACCAACTCGCCCAAGCTTAGACTTTGCCAATTAACTTGCTAGGGTCAAGGGCAGACATCAACACAGACAATCGATTTATTGACGTTTGTAAGGCACTGGACATCCTGACTTATCCAAGTACGGTCATTGTTTATTCGTGCCGCAGGCACTCCTTTCTTGGATGCTGGAGATATGTGGCTATTTTTGGCTTGTGGCGTACCCCACATCAAGACGCGCACGCTCCTACAGTCTGCCGTGGCTGTCTGTGACGCGCCATCATTTGCAAGCATGCTCCTATTGTTTTACGGTAGATACCGGTGCCGCACCGCCAAGACACTACTTTGGTGGCGACGCTTCACCATGTATGGCTCAAGTGTGTCCCAGCATGTACACCAGTTTGGCGGTACTTTGAAGCTTAATAAAATCCATCCAGCACTTCAGCGTTTGCAACTTTAATGCTATCTCTCGAAACATGCACAGAGCAGACGACCAGCTTGTCTACTTTTCGGTCAAGTGTGTTGTCTGCTTGTTGTGTCTATCAGGAGATGGTGCCACAAGTTACAAACGTCGCGTCCGCGCTTGTTGCATCGACGCGTCCGACACCGACCCTGGCAAGCTTGGTCCAATTTTCCGAAGGATGGGAGCTATACCTCGAAATCTCGCGAAATAAAATGCACCACTCAAATACCATTTTTATGAAACTGAGGTTGCCACATGCAGGTACAAATTTTTCTGGCCCATTCTAAAGCCATCTTCGGTATCTATGGCACCCTACATTTACCGGACAAGAGCATAAGAGCACAGAGACTCTCCAATCGCACGTCGGAACAAAAAATGATGTGGTGTCCAATTGGATATTGCAAATGAACCTGGTGGTCTTTTGCTCTGGCTGTGTTCCATTTTAGCGCAAGGTGAAGTATTGTGTCAACACTAATGCATCTTTAATGCAGCTCAAGGTAAAGCCACTGGCGTCGGAACATAGGGGGCCGATTGCCTCTACTAAACAATTAGGAGAAGGAAAACCTCCCTCTCCACTTTCATCTCCCAAGCACTTCCGACACTACTGGTTAGAGCGATGAGGGGACAATAAAAAATCCCTTTAATGCAACACTGCAACAAAAGACAGGCCCACTTGCAGACATTCCACATTTATTGCAAACAGACGTATAAGATAAAAAGATTTAAGATAATTAAAAGGTTAAAAATGACCGGGATCCCTATGTTCTCAAGATTTCTTGAAAGTCCTTTTGATAAACTTCTTCACACTCGAAGGGGTCACCCCGCCAGTCCGAGAAGTGCCACCCCTGGAAGCCTGCAACACACAGAAAAATCGATGGGCTCAAGTCACTGATGACATACACCTTCTTATCAAGAAGGGCTGGATTATACTTACATTGCTCAATAGGCTATAAAAATATAAAACAAGAAAACGCAAAGTTTTTTAAATATTTATGTACAAGACAAACATTTTCAGTCAAGACTTGTGTGCCGTTATGAACCCAACTCTTATGTGGCAACATGTCTGTGCTAGTTGTAAACACCAATCTCGACTAGGGGACTGGACGGCGCATTGAGCAGACAGGCACAAAGCCAGTAGGAGTAAATGGCTGGTCTCGAAAGAGTGTTTCACGGGCTTTCCAACTCTCCCAAGCGCTGGTCCAAACAGTGTCTAAGGTGCTGGATATTTTTCGGCCATTCAATGTTCGAACATTTAAAGATTGCATTATCTAGCTGATCGAATGTGCATGTCTCACGTTCAGATGCCTCGTTCTCGGGATTTAATGTTACAGAGGATAATTAAGACGCTTGAAAATGCAAGAAAGCGTGGACCAAAACATTGACTGAATGCACCGAGAAACCCAACCGACTCACGAGTCCCGGGACAACCATCAAACTTCCTGTGGCTTCACTGCACACTTTCAGATTAAAGGGAAGATGAGGCACTTCTGCATTTGAGAAAAACACTTGAATTGCATTCATTTGGCCTTTAAAAGAACAGATATCACAATTATGTTTCAATGCGACGTGCCGAAGAGCCATACAAGCAATTTTAAAATAGGGCTGAAGCCCCGCCTCCCTAGCCTTGGGCAGCCAAAAGATCCATCGATGACGTCACATACAGCGACTGTCTTTCGCGTTTTCTTGCGTTAACAATACTTGCACAGCAAATGGTTTGGGTATTCGGGTTCACAGGGTAAAAATACACTAGAATTCATTTCTAACTCATTTTTTTCAAGAAGCTCCGTAGCTTCCTCAAGAGTTTGTTTTCTGGTTCAGCACTTGCATAAATTTTATTTCTCTTTACTATAAGCTTCTAGATTACATCGCAGTCCCAAGATGTCCAGTCTGGAGACGTCACGTCCCTCTACAAGAGAGCGTTCCCTAGGCACATTAATTGTGCACCAGAGGCACGCCATGGACAATAAAGGCACGTTCACACTGGCAACATGCAGTACTCGCGCAATAGCCTTTATTAAAAAAGCGACCATCGCACAAAAAAAAAACAAAAAATAAAACAAAACGCCACGTTTCGAGCAGTCACTAGCTGACCCGACATAGTTGCGATGTGATCTAGTCGCGGAGCGGCTGAGTCAATCGGTGGCCAGTGATTATTCAAATTTTTTTTGATGCGATGTAGTCGTATTGCGCGAGTGTTCCACGTCGCCGTGTGAATGCACCCCCAGGGGGGAACCAGTCGGGTCGAGCGAGAAGCCTACCGGAAGAAGATGTCCGAATGCCTCTTTGAGTGTTCAAAAGGCATCACTGCTCTACTGGTGTCTCAAGACACAGCGTCATAACCCCATAGCCTGTGCTAGCAAAGCAGAAAATGCGTCCAAGGACGTCCACGCACACGAGAGGCTGCTGTCCGACGATGTCGGGCGAGAAAGAGTGGGCTTAACAATTGGAACAAGTTGATTCCGAGAGTAAACGGAGGGCCGGTGGTGTCATCTGTTGCAGCAACCTGTAACTACATTGAAATATTATCTGCCCAAATGCACGAACACCATGCAACAAACTGTTATATAAGCATCTCAATGACGAATCTTCAAGTCTTGCCATTGAGATTTTTTGATTTCTCATTAGTGTTTATTCCTTCACTCCACGAGCAGCAAGGTTGTGTAAAACCTGTGTGATGCAATTTTTAGCAGACCTGATATAAAAGTGACCCAGGAACACTGTTTGTGGGTCGCAGCGGCTGAATGTTTACAGGAAGGTGCAGAACAGATTGTGCTTTCACAAACAGAGTCAGGTTCCCGCAGAAACTTCTTGCGCCCTCGCGGGGCGAAAGGGCTTGTTTCAGAGTTCTCCAACCATGAATGCAGCCTTCGTTCACCGTAAACATTTGTCCGATGCACCGCTGCCGATATGCTCTCAGCCAATACGATAACCTTTCTTTTAAATGCAGCTGACTACTGCTTTCGTGACGATGCCATCGTGCAGCTTGGCGGGATGTGCGGGAATAACTGGGGACAGTGGGACGTGAAAAGGCATTTTGGAATGATTTTGGCGACTGCAAGGTATCGGCATCGGATGGCGGTGCAACCACTCAACTCGCAGAAGGATGGCCGATTTGATGCCACATTATATTGAAACCGAAACTATGCGAGCCCACATTTGCACATACCCCAAAAAAAAGCTTTTAGAATCACTCGGATCAGCTACAAGCACAAACTTTACGGGCAAAAGTCAGGGAAAAAGAAGCCTTTGCATTATATGAAAGTTTTTGCAGTACCTGTGGCGGAAAAATTTACCAGGGCACAAAAATGAAGTTTTCAGACTAGAACATTCTAGGGACTGATTATATATTAGGGGCTAGAAAAATATTTTGGGCAATTTTTGCTTTGGGCTTTGGTAGCCCAATTTTCAGGACTCTGGGAGTCGGAAAACCCGCATACAAACGCTCGCTATTTTGGCAATGCAAGGAATAGTTTGAGATACTCAATGTGGCGAGGGATCAGTGCATGCAGACATGCACTGAAACTTGTCCAGCAGGGCTATTTGCGTTCCCTTCGCAGAAGCCATCAATATGTGCGATAGGTCCTCAAACGTTACATCGCAAGTAATTACATTAATTTGAAGCTCAATCGTACGGAGGTTTAACCAGTTCAATAACTCTTCAGACGAAGAGCACTGGCCAATATCTACACATGACCATGTTTGTCTTCGCTAGGACAGCAAACTGCACAATGCCTACTGTACTCCGTTCACCCCTAAGCTGAGACTGCAGTGGAAGCTACGTCCTCGTTAAACCAGTCGTATGCCTCTCTTTCAGCCATGTCATCACGCTCCCGCCCATGCCCACTTGCAGAGAGCTTGGTCAGGTGATAAGAGGGAGGCAGCTCATTGGTTCGGACGGCACGTAGTTCCCACCGCAGTCTCAGCTTAGGGGTGAGTGGAGTATACAGACATACTACATTAAACAAAACGTTTTGTTTCTTCCTTTTCAGCACAATCTTTTTATCCCAGCAAAAGACAAACACAGACACTTGTAGGTTCTAGCAACGCACTTCATGCGCAAAGTCATTAAACCAGTTAAACCTTAATAAATTGAGCTTTGAATCAAGCTAAGCCCCTTCCAAACTAGCTAACCATCCCTCTAAAAAAAATAAAGGTGCAAAACCAAGTAAATAAAAAAAAAGCAGAGGTAACAAAAAGGTTCAGAAAGGTTGAGAATGGTCTATACCTCCCAAAGAACAGGGTGGTGAATGTTTTCACGTCGTGTGCCGGTGGCAGATGGAACACGAGCAGTGCATCGGCGCTTGGCTGGGAGTCGTGTTCTTGCCGACTGGACGCGAGCTGCAGCCGAACGCCGACACAACGCTCGTATCCCGTCTACCCTTCACGCCGGTGGTCTCCAGCAAGATGTAAAACCCAGCACTCGGCCTTACTACTATCTACAAAATCATTCAGACTGCTATTCGGGTGTAAAAAGAAAACTCTGTATAAATAAGTTTCTAAATGGAGTGCATTCAAACCTTTCACAAAGGTTTCCTTAAGGAGAAAAACAGTAAAAAAACTGTCTGGTTCGGGCTACTACTCGCACAGGGTATTATGCACGCTCGGACCTCCTGAATCTGCTCTTGGTCATTCACCTAAAAACTTCTTTCAAAATATTGCTTTATGCTGTGCCACTTGTGGATAACAGCATCAAACAGATGGTTTCTAAACTTTTCCTTTTTGTGCATTAAAAAAAAAAAGGGGGAGTTTTTAGGTTTTAGTTTTCCCTTACACCTACAGGGTGTGGCCGTAAGGACTAACACATTTGGCGAATTTTAGTTCTAAACGTACATACCCAAAATTGGGCAAGCAGACAGTTTTGCCAGAAGTTTTATGTATAGGTATTGTTTTTTTCTTCAGGGCTCAATTCTGAGGTAGTGAAACATTAAAAATAAAGCAAAATCAGAGGCCATGTATTTTCTATGTCCTATACCATAGAGTTACGATAATGTACGCTAGAGGTTCAACTGGCGCTAGTGTCTATGCGACTTCCGTGACGCAAATTGAAGCAGACAGCAACCAGTCTACTTTTGCGGTGCTCCTGTGCATTCCTATGGAAAAACGCGCGTGCATTTTGTCTCTTCGCCGGAAAATAACACTGAGCGCTTTGGTTATTTGGGTCGTACCGAATAGTATGTACCTTGATCAACACTGTAAAAAGTGTAATTGCTTTAGTTAGTGCATTTTTCTTCATCAGTGAATGATATTTAACTTCGCTGCATTACAGTCCCAAACGTGTGTTCCGCAGCAGGTGTGTAAAAACAAGCGACGATTCAAAGCAAAATTACAATCGAAACGAATATAGAGTGTGTTCAAGGCTCGCCAGCATTCCGGTGACGGTTGTATATTGATAATATGCCAGTCCTGTCACTATATGAAATGAGGGAATGGCAGCACATAAAAAATAGACTGGAGGCAAAACAACTGAAGGACCAGCGCGCCTGGCAACGGAGAGGCGCCTGCCCGTTAGGGGCCGACTGCGGCCAGGCAACGAGATTCGTAAAAGCGCGACAAAAACTTTTTTTTTTATTAGTTTGTTAATTGGGACTGACTTTGTGTTATCTTGTGATCTGTAAATCGGGACTGACTTTTTTTTTTGTCTCTTCGTCCTCATAATAGAAGTACTAAACATATGAAAGTGTCCACTCATGTTACGTGTAACTGCAATATGTAAATACGGTAAACTTGTTTTTGTTGGAAAAAAATGTAGTGTAGCTTAGCGATTAAGGTGCCTGCCTCATACGCAAGCGGTCGTGGGTTCGATCTGCAGTGGTGGCTTACTTCTTTTCTTTTTTTTAACATTTTGTTTTGTTGTGGCATTTGGCGATATTTACGCCATTTCTTGTTTACGATTAACACTGAATAAAAAAAAGAATGTTGTCGACGACAGTGCTAAAAGCGCGAGCTAGTTGCTTTGGATCATGCGGCACGAGCGCTCCTGCAGCGGTGCAAAGGCGAAGGCCGTGCACCGCTGCAGGCCGTGCACTGCGAAGGCCGTGCAAGAGCGCAATAGCACGAGTGCTCCTGCGCTCTTGCACGGCCTTCGCAGCTATCCTATGCAAGGGTGATAATCCATCGTATTGCACACAAGTACAGCTCCAGAAAAATGCGCACAGAATTCCTGCGGCTGGGCTCTGTCGCCTCTGGTACACATAATCTTCATTTGCAACAGGAGTGACGGACGGCACCGTGCAAAGTTTGGAAATGGAGAACGCTTGAGAATGCGATGAGTACAGGCGGCAACGTCGACAAGACGCACCAGCGCGGACACCGCCGAGTCGCCGAGCACCCGGCCACACACACACGCCGAGCAACCAACATTTCAAAATGCAGCCAGCGGCATCCAAAGAAAACGTGTTGTTGACGTCAAAATAAAAGCTGTTATTTTGACGTCCGTGACGTCATTGGCCACGCCCCCTGGACATCAAATCGGTGCCGAAAATGCGCAGCCTGTTCCAAGCTACCTAGTATGTACGAATTATTTGCTCTTATGATTGAGCGCAGGGAGAAAATGCACTCACTTTTTCCCATTGAAATGCATTACCAGAAGTCAATTTTTCGACTGGTTGCTGTCTGCTTCAATTTGCGTCAGCACACTAGCGCCACTTGAACCTCTAGCGTACATTATAATAACTCTATGTCCTATACCAGCCTGTTTGTTGTCTGCACACTGGTTAACGAGTTCGCTCCCACGTGGCTTGCTAAACGCAAGAATGCTAAAAACCAATAGCAGAGGCTCGCAATGAGCAAGATAATCGCTATAATTAATACTTTCAATGAAATATATGAACAATGACCACCTGGGAGCAAGCTCACAAATCAGTTGCAGACGACGAGCTTCTGGTTTAGGGCATAGGAAATGCACAGCCGCCGTTATAACGCGATAGTGTTAAGGAGCTCTCATTGCGCCGGCCTCGGTGGCGTGGCAGAAAAGCCTGCGTCGGTGACGTGACGCAAAAATCCTGATTGGTCAATAGGGTCACGACGTCATAGCCGCATGACCTCGCACAGGAATTTCAAACAACCCAAAATGCTCACATGAAGTCACGTGCGATAGGAAAGTGATTAAAAAACATGACGTGTAATGCGAATTAAAGGCTGCTGCATGTGCCGCATGTGCCACATGTGCTTGCCTTAAAGGCACTTGCCTTTAAGGCAAGTGAAGTAATTCACTTGCCTTAAAGGACGTGTCATACTCCGATTATGACGCCTTAGCAAGGAGTCATATTCGAATTACGACGCGCGTCCCAGCGCACCACAACTGCGCAAGATGGCGGCGCCCTGTGGACGTACTTGCAAACGCGTATATTTACGGCGCGAAACAAATTTGCAGTTGGTGCCCGCAAAAGCCCGCGGAAAAGTTGCCGCTATGCTCGCGTGACTCGCCGCTATGGTCACGTGGTGCTTGCGCTCTTTCGGGAGCTTCCTATGGTCTTATTAATCTTCGTTTGAAGTGCAGCAAACAAAATGAAGGTTAATAAGTAACTTTTAGAGCCCAAAGGAGGCTCCCGAAAGAGCGCAAGCACCACATGACAGACCTGCGCACCAGTTAGAAATTGATGGCAGTGGCGCACTGGAGTGTTCCCTTCTGGCGGTGGCTACAGCAGCATGAAAAAGTGCGTTCAACCGGCGGCGCGCCCAGGGGGGCGCGCTATGCTTAGCATGCGGCAGCGGTGTGTGGGTTCCGGGGACTTCAGCGGCAGCGTTGAATGGCTCCGGCATAACTTGCGGCGGCGCACAGGTCTACCACGTGGCCAGTGGCGGCTCCCACGGGCACTAACTACAAATTTGTTTCGCGCCGTAAATATAGCTCTAAAAATATTTCCTTCGTTGTAAATTTATTTTATGACGTCCTCTTCCCGTCCAGGCTGTTTAAAAATAATATTTTTTCTTTTGCATATGTCCATTAAAGAAAAATTTTAATTTTAGGCAGGATTCAAATCCACGACCCTTTGGTTGGGAGACAGATTGACTAGGCCTTGCAAGGTTGCTTCTCAGAATAATTATAATTAAACTAACAAATTTATAATTAAACAAACTGTTTCCAAAAACAATTGAGAAAAATTTTTAAAAAAGAATGCTTTAACATATGGTCAGATGCTACAAATTATGATGAATGCTGTGTTGGAAGCACTTTTTAGATTGAACCATTATTAGTGACCTTAGGACACATTGAAGTTGTGCTCAATGTGTGGCTACCAAGCAATAAAACATTTGTTAAAAATTTTCCTACACCTATATTGAAAAATCTGCGTCCAACATTGCATGCTTTGCTCATTTAGCTACATTGTGCTAAAAAAGTTATCTTTTTGTCTGCCCTAGGTACTGAGATATCCCTCCAGAACATTTGTAAGGAGTCCAAAAATGTTTGGTTTGAGAAAGTGTTTTAGCATCAGCTTCAGCCAATTTCAGCCCATATAGATAATATAAAGCAATATTATGGCTCAAATATTAAGCTCAATAATAAGAAACTTCATAGATCAAAAGAAAAACAGCTGTAGATTTCAAGATCATTTCCTAAAAAACAGTTTATAAAAATTTTTGTCTCCAAAGACTTGTTTCCCCTACAAGTCCTACAAGTTTTCGCTTTATTTTGTAATATTTTACCATTTCTAACTTGCGGAACTAGGTTCGCGTACCCAGCTTCAGGTAGGTAGTATGTTTGGAATTCGAATTTTGCAAGGAACGCCAAACGTGCTAGTTATTACAGCCGCACTGTACGCTCATGCAATTGGAGTATAATGCACCACTTAAAGTCACCTCCGTGAAAAGTTTCATTGAGCAGAGTTCATTGGTTCGTTTATACAAATTTTTTACGCCCAAACGGTGCTAGGAAACATCTCGTAGAAGGTGTTGACCCGCCGGGACGGCAAACTCACGATCTCCGTCCGACCACTCACCCGCGGCGTCGAGGCGGTGACAACGTCGCTCGTGGTACCGCTTGCAGCGCCTCCGCTTCCGCTGCTGTCCGAGCGCGCCGAACGCTTCCGCTTGGATGCTTCGTCTTGTTTCGAAGTAGACGCTTCAGCGAACGTGAACACGTGGGAGGAAGTGCCCTTGAGCGGCGTGGCTGGGATCTTGGATGTCTGCGTCTCCACGGGGTAGGAGGACTTGAGGTGGGGCTGCAGCATGGAGTTGCGCCGATACAGCTCGCTGTAGCGCCCCAGGGGGTCCTCATCCGGCCCACGGCTGAGGTCTGTCAGGTTCGTGTGCGTGAACATGTCCTGCTCTTCGTCGCATGAGTAGCGGCTCTCTGCAACCGAGGCGGAAACGCAGCCTTCATTAAGGGGCCACAATGCAGATTTTGAACGCAAAGCGAGTTTTGAGCGCCGAATTCCACGAGAAAATTGTTGCAAAGAACTGTTCACGTCAATTTCCTCGCCAAATTCATCGGGGAAAGTTATTTTCCACGTGATGTCATTTCCCTGCTAAATTTAGGTTAGAAAATTGACGTCGCATGACTATGTCGTGTGACGATGGTTTCGCGAGGTGGTAGTTTGCGCTTAATACAGTTACCCAAATTAACAACCGTAAAAAACCGAGCAAGCGCCGACCCACAAGTTGGTGATAATCGCAAAAAGAAATAGGAATGGGCACTTCTTAGGTCCCAAAGTGGAACATCATAAAGGGAACACGGTAGGGTAGACCCCTGTTTGATCCAACATAATGTCGCAAATGACGGCGACAAAAACTGAAATGAACTAAACATTTAATGGGGCGAACTTGTGCCCAAAACAAAAAGGAAACAGAAGAAAACAATTGAGCGTCGATAGCGGCGTAACAGCAGGATAGATCGCTGGGGCGAGACTGACTCCGGCTTCCCACGAGGAGCACCTTTTGCACCCCCGTGTGTCTCTGGAACATTGAGCCTAGAACATTCGGAACTCGATCAGACGAGAATGCTCTCGAACTTATGAGGATGCCAAGTTGAAAGAATAAATTAAAGGGCAGTCCGCTAATTGAAATCGAACCTAGACCTTCCGTGCGACAGTCAAGCACGGTAACCATTCGGCCACGCGCGCTCAGTGACGTGCGTGGCAATAGTACAGGAGCAGCATAGGAGTCAGGCACAACCAACAACTACTAAAGCAGCCATAGCAGCCGTGCTGTGCTTATCAAGCCTGCTTTGTGCCAGGACCCTCGCAGCAAGCTTCACCACTTCGCACTGGCGCGTATAAAGCTTTATCGCCTTACATAGACAACGGTTGTCCCACACCCTGCTACAACAACGGACGTTGCTTCCAGTGGGAGAGCTCGTAACAGCCATCGCTGTAAAAATGCTGAAGAGGCAAATAATAGGACTGGCTTTACTGCTCTGCAAGGGGTGCTCGGAGAAGAGGCATATGTGGATGAGCATCTCGGTTAGCGATGTAAGCCCAGAAGTCTAGAGTGGGTGCTTGCCATGTTCTGGGCTCATTTTTCTTTCATTTCGTAACTAGGGGAGGGCACTGACTGCGATGGTATTTTATGGTACTTAAATTGGATGCACACCCTGTAACTCTGTTCTAGTAAAGGGAGTCAATATCTAATTACCTATTTTGAATAGTTGAAAAATGAGATTTTTGAGTATATCATATGGTAAATATTGTTTTTTAAATAACAAAAATAAATCTATAAATAGACTCGTTTCCCCTGAATTCATGTGCGGGATGACAAACCATCTGTTTGAATTGGAACTTTGGTACAGGGTGCTTTTTTTTTTTTTTTTTAGCGTGAGCTACACTGGTTGAGGTTGAGCAGTTTCGCGTGGCTCCTGGAGAGCCGCGCTGCACTTGCGCGAGGAGCAGCGACGTCGCACGCGTCAGTCCCTGATGCATGCGCCGCGCGCATGCACCCGCTCGAGATCATGGCTCGTGCTGTCCGGTTGTTCTGGGCGGCAGCTTGGTTGCTCGATACATAACATGGCGCACAGCTGGCCAAACCAACGACGGGCATTTGGCACGCCCCAGCGGAGGACTGAGGATTAATTTGGATCACCTGGGGATCCTTTGACGTACAACCGAAAGCTCGGTTACACGGCGCCACCTCCGCAATAAGAAGAGCGGAGAACCTTAACTCATCGGATCCCGAAGTAGTCAATTAATGCGTAGACCGTGTGTGTGTCATTGAAGCAGCTGTAAGCATGATAACCAAGCTAATCCTAGACAACCAGGAAAGCAAAGAATAACCAGCTGGACCTAAGCTCACGCTACGTATATCCTGGCATAGCCGAGCTAAGCCACTGCAATTTTTAGCTGCACCAATTTCTAAAAAAAGACAAAGTTGCATTAGGACACTTATTTTTGGATTAGCTTACCCGATCTGGCGACCACTAGAAACGAGGTTGCTCGTAAAATTAGGCGGCTAACTAATGGAGGTAATTAATTATCCTTTCAATTAATGACTTTAGAGGGCATATTGCATTTCCGAAATTAATGTCCAACCTACCGTATGCTTCAACCAGAAGCTGCAATAAACATTTGGGCACTACCGGCCAAATCATTTTAGTTCCGCAGGCTTTCTCAAACTAAAACTAATTTAGAAAAGAGCAACAGAGATTTCACTATCTCTGCCCTTGCATAGCGTCGCAGTAACGACGTCGCCCGTGACAAGGGCACCCTTGCCGGCACTATTGCAATAAGTTTAGCCTTTTTTTTTTTCTTTTGGTGCAAGTTGTAGGTCTTCGCGTCTGCTGTTGGTGTCATTTTGTCCTCATCCTGCAGGTAGCACGCTGTGGAACTGACTTATCCATACAATAAAAGCTGCTCTGCAAAGAGTGCAAATTGCATTATGGATCGATGAACACTACAATATCCGCAGCTTCTATGGTAAAAGACAACACAGTCGGCGCCGACAGCAGATGCTAAGATTTACAGCCAACACAGAAAGAAAAAAGAATTGCACAAGTACACTTCAGACTGCTTACGTGTAGGAAGGCGAAAGCGATATAGTCCTGAGGGAAAAATATTTTCGAGTAATGTTTCTACACGTATTGAAGTTTAGGACGACAAATAGGATGACGTGGAGGACGACTTTTTAGAGACTGACACTAAGTACGGCCTCTAGGACGATCTCTAGGACGACATGAAGGACAATCTCTCCGACGACCTCAAAAACAACTTCTAGCATGACATCTAGGACGAATTCTAGGTTGGCCTCTAGGACGAATTCTAGGTTGGCCTCTAGGACGAATTCTAGGTTGGCCTCTAGGACGAATTCTAGGTTGGCCTCTAGGACGAATTCTAGGTTGGCCTCTAGGACGAATTCTAGGTTGGCCTCTAGGACGAATTCTAGGTTGGCCTCTAGGACGAATTCTAGGTTGGCCTCTAGGACGAATTCTAGGTTGGCCTCTAGGACGAATTCTAGGTTGGCCTCTAGGACGAATTCTAGGTTGGCCTCTAGGACGAATTCTAGGTTGGCCTCTAGGACGAATTCTAGGTTGGCCTCTAGGACGAATTCTAGGTTGGCCTCTAGGACGAATTCTAGGTTGGCCTCTAGGACGAATTCTAGGTTGGCCTCTAGGACGAATTCTAGGTTGGCCTCTAGGACGAATTCTAGGTTGGCCTCTAGGACGAATTCTAGGTTGGCCTCTAGGACGAATTCTAGGTTGGCCTCTAGGACGAATTCTAGGTTGGCCTCTAGGACGAATTCTAGGTTGGCCTCTAGGACGAATTCTAGGTTGGCCTCTAGGACGAATTCTAGGACAACATTGAGAACGACACCTAGAGAACAATGTCTAGGATGTCGAGTACGTCTAAAGGAGGACACTTAGGAGGCTGTGGCGTATTTGCGTTGGCGACCACATTTTCCTGCAGAAGCCGCCGTAGATGTAGACTACTGCCGATGTCGAGGCCGTAGATATAGACGCGGTTGCCTCAAAGTCCATCGCCCGAAGCATACAACGAGCACAAATTAAGTTTGAAGCGCACCTTTTGCACACGGTGCTCTGGCTTTGACATCACGCTGATGACGCTTCATGACATTTTTATGGCCATCTGTCGGGCACAACGACAATGCTATCGACGCCACTTGTTTTTCATGTATTGTGACAAGTGAGGTCATCCTAGAGGTCTAGGATGAGTTCTAGGAGCTAGCCGCTCAATCATATTTTCATCGGTTTATACAATGCTTTTTTGCTCAATGGGACAAGTAAGGCCTTCGCCTTAAAACCATGAAAGATAAACATACCGCAATAGTGCAGGCGAGGGTGCACATTACAGGCGACGTCGTTACTGCAACGCTACGACGATAACTGTGCGAACTGTGGAGGCTACGGACCCTGCAACCCAACAAGAGTGTCGGAGCAAGTCACTCTTGTTGCCTCGACAACACTAAGTTGTCGAGGCTACGCAGGCCTTGTTACTGCCAACAAAAAGGAACACATATTAACGAATTTATATTTCAATTATATTTAAACAACAAAAGTGACTCCACATCCGTATCCGCTCCCATTTTTCTCTCCCCGTAGCGCCTTAGCCATTGACAATTGCAGCCATGTAGTCGACCGCATCAGCTCGAAACATTGCCCCCGAAAGACGGAAGGAGGAGACGAACACACACAGGTGCTGGAAGTACAAAAATTGATGCTCTGGCCATTTAACACTTACCCGAGAAAATGGTGGTGTCCAGCGCCGCGGGCTGAGCGAACGATGTACTAGAGGCCCTCAGAGTACTGTCCCTACAAAGACAAAATTTAAACATGTCTCCATAACATCCGATAAATGTATAGATGCACAAAATGTGTTGCAAACAAGCTGTGCACATGCTGCATATGTGCAAACTCAGACGATGTCACGGTCACGTGACCTCACAACTTCGCACGACATCAGGGTGTCATGTGATGCCGTGACACTTTGAACAATACCATGTGCCAAAGTTAAAAGGGAAGGCCAATGTCGCGACGTGTTTAAACAAAAGACGGGCAAAGTTCTAAATTGCCCACTCCCACCAAATACCCCCCCCCCCCCCAAAAGAAAGATTGCAGTTTTTGTGGTGGTTTGCACAAATTGTTTAAGAAAAGCATCCCTGAGGGAAACCTCCTCACCCCTATTTTGGATGCATGCACTCATACATACAGACTGTTTACACCTGCGAGGATGCGCATGTGAAGGCACATATGTGTGCGTGTTGATGGGGAGAGGCAACTGTGTGACTGCGGCGATAAAAATGAACACCGTGCCACTGGTACTCTGGTACTGAACCATTCAAATGCATGAACATGTTGTCAGCATTTCGGTAGCCTCAAAAAACATACTGCTAAAAAAAAAAAACAACAACGTAACAGCCAGTTTGGCTTGCTTTGGTCCATTTTGTAGAGTTAAATTCAAGGCCCGGGCACTTCATGAATGCAGCAGTGAAGCCCGAGCCTGGCCTGCAGGCCGGGCCAGCCCGTAGCCATGCAGACTTCTAGCGCGACGTCGCAAAGTCACGTGACGACATGACGTCTTGTGGCCTGCATGTCGATTGAACATAATGTCTCTTCTCAAAAAGAACCAAGCCCTATAATACATTCCGAGTTAACTAGTATAGTGAGAACGGACAACGGCATTTCAACGAAATAGTGAGGCGCCCGCAGGCAAAAACGAGGAGCTTACCGCCGGCTCGACGGCCTGTGAAGTGGCACTGCAAAACAAAAGGCAAAGCACACTTTGATAGCCACTCTCAACCAAGGTAGAGAAGCAATACGAAAAGAGTCCCAAAGTACTGTCAAATGCAGAGTTAATACACAATTGTTCCAGTTCTCGGGGTAGGCGCAAAGCTAGCTGCCCCTGCCTTCACTGCACACGTCAAACGTGTTAGAAACCAGAATGCCGGCTTTCCGCGTCCAACGAGTGTAGGGAGACAAAGGCAGCTAGCCACCAGCTATTCCAACCAGAGATGGGCGTTCCGACGTCCCCACACACTCTCGTCTCCTCTCCCTCAGTATCTCGTTGCATAGTTGCCGACAAAAGAGAATGGCAGGGAGTCTCTTTCAGATGATCACCCTTTAGCGTGCGCTCCTTGCTTTCGACCGTGCTTTGGCTGCGCATGCATGCTCGAAGCTCATGAGACGCCCCGAGTGTAATCGAAGGTGGGAAGCTCCTGCTGGAGGAGGGGCAAGTGGTAGCAGTTCTGAATCCAAGTCCCATCCAAGTCCACCGTGAATCCCGTGATCGATGTGGACAGTTATCCTTTGCCCAGAATCGAAGAGCTGTTTGCAACACTGGCGGGAGGGCAGCTATTCACTGAACTTGACCTAGCCAAAGCGTACTTGCAAGTTCAAATGCATGAAGATTCAAAGAAGTACTTAACCTTGAACACGCATTTGGGGCTTTTTCAAGTCAACAGGCTTCCTTTTGGCGTAGCCTCAGCTCGAGCAGTATTTCAACGAACAATGGATCAGGTACCACGAGGGCTGACGCACACCACCTCACTCTCAAGAAAGAGGATTCGTGCGCCAAAGTATGAGGACGTCGACGAAGCCTTGTTTAAGCGATTTTGCAAAGTGCGAGCCAAGTACGTCCCAGTGAGTGGCCCGATGCTACAAGCGAAGGCTAGGTCCTTCGGACATTTGTTCGAACACGAAGGTCCCAACCCCCTCAACGGATGGATCCAGCGGTTTAAAGACTGCAACAGAATTAGCTGCAAAGTTATCTCGAACGAAAGTGGGGAAGTCGACGACGCCAGCATTCAGACGTGGTTTCGCATTCATCTTGAGACGGTGCTTCTTGTGTACATGGACAAAGACATCTATAATGCCGATGAAGCTGGTCTGTGCTACAACATGCTTCTCGATTTCACTCTCGCAATGAGAGGTGAACCCTGTTCCGGCCGCAAAGTCTCGAAGGAACGCGTCACGGTTTTGTTCTGTGCACACATTGACGGCTCCGACAAGCGGCAGCTTGTTTATCATTGGGAAACCAAAACGACATTGTTGCTTCAAGAAGCGAGAATGGAAAGGCCTGGATGACCAGAGAGTTCTTTACTAGTTGGCTGAAACGTTTAGATGAGACCATGGTCGCAGAAAAATGGCGCATTGTTCTTATCCTGGACAACTGCAGCACACACAATGCGCAGCCGCAATTAAGTGCAGTCAGTTTGAGTTTCTGCCGGCAAACACCACTGCTAAAAGCCAGCCTCTTGATCAGGGCATCATTGCTACAGTCAAGGTGCTCTACAAGAAGCGCATATGCAAAAGAGCCATCTTGAAATTGCAACGAGAGGAACCCATTAAGGTGGACTTGAGGAGTGCCATCGACATGATCATTACGTTGTCGTGGCAAGTAAAAGCCACAACCATCCAGAAGTGTTTTCACAACCCAGGGTTTGTGCACGATGCTAGGAAATCGGAAGATGCCGATCGGCAGTGATGCAATTGACAAGGCGATCGGTGTGGATGACGTGTGGAAAACCACTTTGTTCCTGCAATTGACACGTTTGAAAACTATGTAGATGAGGATAATGATGACTCCGTTATCCGTGAGGAATCAACCATCGATGAAGCAATTGTTGCAGAGGTGCGAGGTTCTGGGGCGAGTCCACTCGAAGATGAATCGAACGACGTTGAAGAGAGCACGCCGGAAGTTTCAAGTAAGAGGCATTGGAATTCTTGCAGAAACTGAAGGTTCACTGAGAGTAGAAATCCTTTAGTGACGAAGTGTTCAAATGCCTTAGAGTTATCGAAGACCAGATCGACCGCAACGCCGTTAAAAAACAGCGCCACGCAAAAATCAATTTTTTTTTTTTCAAAATGCGTTAACACGCTTGAGAGGAAAGTGTACTAGTCTAGAGAAATAAAAACTTTCCTCAGACTGAGCTTTATTTTTCATGTAACATGAAATAAATTATTTTACAAAGGTAAGTGGTCTCATGGCATGCACTTCGACCTAAAATATTTGTTTTGGTTACAGTGCGGCACCCTTTATAATAGTGTGGGTTTTTGGGACTGCCGTGATATACGTTATACACTGTAGTTCTACTACAGTCCCCACATGCCGACACTCTTTTAGTGCACGGTGATGTTGTAAAGAAGAGCAATTCATAAAGAAGGGCAATAAAAAAGCAATTCATAAAAGAAAACCCGTTTTTCACTCCCGAAACAACCGTTGAATGTCTTCTAAACAAATTTAAACGATCGATACTGCATTCCACACATTATACGACTTTGGAGACAAAGGTTGCTACAAACAAGGTTAAAACGGGTGTTCCCACCTGCACTCGTGCAGGAAAAAAACGTCCAGTAAAAACGCTCCTCACCTTTGAACTGGTCCGAAGCCAGGCTGCTGTTCGACCTGAGGCTAGCCAAGGAGCCCGAAGAGGTCTTCTGCGACCAGAGGCTCTCGTTGCTGGCAGACAGCGAGTTGGCACTGCCTTTGACTCTCTCCTTCATCTTCAGCTCGCAGTAGTTGAGCTGCGCCTTCAGGCTGCGGTTCTGCGGTGGGAAAACAAAATCAGGTACGAAACAGAGGCAATGCAACTGAGACAGTACAAACTAAAGGTGCAGACCAGAAAGAGCATTACAAAGCATCCCAGAGGTTCTTTGCAGTGCTGCGAGAAGTAAGGGTGTGTGGCAAAGAGGCACCAAAGTGCTTTTTGAGATCCTCGTTTTATGGTCATAACTCTGGCATCCTACAAAAAAACCCTACATTACATTTATGCATGGCTGATTCGAGCATTAAAAAAGTGATCAGAGATCCCTACACTTACAAATGGCGCAGAACGACAGATGGCACTGCCAAACCTTGCTGAATATGGTCGGCCGCTCGTCTACGCAGAAAAGCAGCGCTCGCGAGTGGCTGACAAGCGCCGTCTGTCATTCAGCAATGTTCAGTAGCGCCATCTGTCGTTCTGCACATATGGTAATTGTCGGGAAGTTTGATCACTTTTTTTATGTGCAAATCAGTCGTGCACGAATGTAGTTTTTTGTTTTTTTAGAATGCTTAGAGCTCATATTGAGTTATAACCATAAAATGAGGATATTAAACAGCACTTTAGTGTTTCTTTAAATTTAACCAGAGCCTGCGAGAACGAAGATTTTTGCGAATACATTGTCATTCCTGTACTTAGAAACGACTGTAGTCAAGGTTCGTGTGCACTTCGTGGACAGCCGCGTTCGAAGGGACGCATCCTCGTAAGTGCCCCATGGGAAGCTGCTCTGGCTAAAGATGTGGTGCCAACATGGTTTCCCTGGCTGCCCCTGCCACTTGACAAACGAGAAAAAAAAGAAAAGGATCCGGGACTGTCTGTGCCTTCCTTTCGGCGAACGGCACCGTGTCGTGGTGGAATGCTCGGGGTACAGTTGCTCGGCGATTCGGTTTTAGTTCACCCGAAAGTGCAAGAGTAGTGCACCATTACTTTGTCGTTTACTATTCCACGGCCCAGTATGGACACATTTCTCACTTTAGAAAGAAAGAAAGCACGCACCATTTGCATTTGACACCGCATAGCAGAAAGCCTTCGTACGCCTCGACTGTGGTGCCATCCGGTGGCGTGCACGAGAAACTGGGGCGACAGTTAGGTGCCCCAAGCCTTCTTGCACTGTGGTGGGGGTTCCTACCTCCATGGCCAAGCGGTCCCTTTCAGACGTCGCAGTGGTCAGCTTTCCGTCGTTCTCAGACAGCTGCGCCTTGAGAGTCTCGATGTCCTCGTTGGTCTGGGTCACCCTGCTCTCCATCTCGTTGACGTGTTTGTGGAAGCTGCACCACAAATTGCAGAAAGCATTGTTACGGCGACAAACTGGTTTACCGGGTTAATGCGATACAGCAGCAGCAAGGGCTATATCGCATTTTCTGGCCTGTAGTCTGCGAACAATACATGTTTGAAAGTTAAAACTGTAAGTGGTGCAAACCGTCAAGATTTTTTTTCAAACTAAATCATTATAATGGGGAGTTTTAAAACAGCGCAAACAAAAGCTTTGCGTACGGAAATAATAGCGCCATTGCCACTGTGCATGCGTGAAACTAACCAAAATTTGTGCTTTGCGTGCGCCACTTTTCGAAAATTGTGGGTGTATGCAAAGTGTCTGTGTCCCTCCAAGGAAAATTCAGGATGCGCGAGAAGTTGGCTAAAGCCAAGATGAGCAGTTAGAAAATGGCAGCTCTCCGAATCGCGGCTGCGGCCGCTTTGGCGTTCGCGCCAAACAGCCGCAGTTCATGCTTTGAAAATCGCGACCACGATTTTCAATGCAGGATGACATTGCACTTCTACAGGGGGTGCATGTCAAGAATGATTTAGAAGACCCAGCAAGGTGGCCAACAATTGCCTGCAACTTGCCGATTGTGTAATGCAAACTTTTTGTGGCGAAGGTATGGCGTGTGGAAGGTCAGTACACGAGACCTTTCTTGCCGAGGCGACGCAAGAAAACACTGCAATGAACCGCTGCTTAGAAAACAAACAAAGAAAGCCTGTGTGAGTAAATTATTGTAACATCTCAAAAGATGGCACACACTACATTCCTGTCCCATTCTACATCGTTAAAATACAAGAAAACCATGAGGCTGTTCATCTCTTGGAATTGCGCAACATACGTTCAGGTAATTTGACCACCAGTCGTATGTATTTGTTTATCAGGATTGTGAAAATAGTAAAATTTTGGAATAGTTGTTTGGGATAATATGCTATTCGATATTCATTTCAATATAAAGTGTGATATTCACACTTTTCAAAGTTTTGATCATGGCAGGTTAGCCCAGTGGAGTAAGCTTCATACCGAGCACTGGCGCACTGTGGGGAAGCAATACCCACAAACCTCGCTTTGCTGCAGGACAGTCGCATGCTTAGGGAAAGATTACGCCCTCAAAGTGAGAGTGCACTCTGACGCCTGGCACATTTAAAAAGAAACAAAAACTTTTTGAATGTCAATATCTACATTGCAATAAGATTTAAAAAAATTAAACTGGCTATTATGCAAGTGTATGTTAGGCAGCCATGTCCTGACAACTTGTGTTCATCATTCGTGCATTTTTTTTTTTGAATTCACGATTGAAGAAAGGCTTTTGCATATAGAAGGCGGATTTATAAATCCCTTTAATTAAGATAGCTGGGCATCTCTATGCGGAAAGCAAGTCGTCTGCTTTTGCAGGAGCTGTGGTGACACAAGAAAGACGCCAAGAGCCCATTGGCTCTGATCGGGAGAATACCGTATTTACTCGCTCAATGAACGCACTCGCGTAATAAACGCACCCCCCAAGTCGGCCCTCAAAATTTTGACTTTCTTTTTTACTCGCGTCATAAACGCACCCCCAACTCGGACGTCAAAATTTTGACCCCCTCCCCCCACGCGCGCGAAATGAAGGCACTTTCCTATCCTGGTGCAGCGAGGTCGCGAAGGCATGGGCGAACAAAGCGCCTCGCAAAAGGCGCTAAAAATAAAAAAAAAGATCCAACGGAAGCAAGAGAAAAAAAAAATGGAGGAGCTTTTTTTTCTTTTTGCACAGCGCAGTTTGGACTTTGGGTCGCGCGCCGCACGCAAGGAGATAAGGAAGAGAAAAAGAAGCCCTCGCTTAAAGCGCGCATAATGAAGGCATCCTGCCCTCGCCCCCTCCTCGCACTTTGGAAAGAGAAGCGAGAAGCCCTCGAAGTGAACGCACTTTTCTATCCTGGTGAGCGAGGTCGCGAATGCATGGGCGTGGGCAAACGAAAGAGCCCGCGAAAAGCGGCAAAGAAAAAAAAAAAAAAAAAAAAAACCCACGGAACCAAGAGAAAAGAAAAAAAACATAAAAAGGAGCTTTTTTTTTTTTCCTTTTTTTTTCTGCACAGCGCAGTTTGGTCCGGATATGTCGCGCGCAAGGAGATAAGAAAAGCGCAAGGAGATAAGAAAAGCGGAGAAGCGTAGGCAAACAAAACAACTTGCGAAAGGTGGGGGAAAAAACAAACACGGAAGCAAAAAAAAACAACAACAGAGGAGCATTTTTTTTTTTTTTGCGCATTGCAGTTTGGTTTTGGAGTCGCGCGGTGCGCGCAAAGAATAAGAAGTTACGTGGATTTTTCCGGATTTAGAGGTCCGTTGATTATGCGAGTAAATACGGACGCAAAAATTTTACTTCGCGTAATGAACGCCGCCCCTAACTTTGCATCGATTTTTCGGGAAAAAAAGTGCGTTCATTCTGCGAGTAAATACGGTGGTGGGTAGACCTCAAAGCAAGGTGCCTTGAGGTCTACCCACTATCCTTTATTAAGAACCAATCAGGGCTCGGCGTTCTGACGTCACCACAACCCCTGCAAAAGAAGCAGATGAACTTGCGCTCTGCATAGGTTTAATTTTATGTTAAATTCATCATTTAAATGCCACCCCAATGTAGGTATTGAACTTTCTGAGGCCACAAATCATAAATATAGTTAGCTCAATTGCCAGGAACCAAAGCAGTTGCCAAGACAAGAGTGAAAACTACCCGACTGAATACAAGACAAAAAAAAAATCATAAGTAACAATGCGCTATCAAAGAATGACAAAACTATATGCAACATATCCACTAAAAATGAATGGTTTGATGCAGAAAGTATTGCAATAAATAGACAATAGATTATGATTTCACCTCTGCAATGCAATCACAATGCATCTTGTGGCAGTTTTATGAGCTCTAATCTTTTCATCGCATGTTGATGCCATTTTTTTTAAAATTCAAGTTCCAATATTAATTGGGTCAAAGAACGCCCATTACCTGGAAAGCTAGACAACTACCAGGGTGTTGGGGCTGTAGAGCGATTTATCGGGGTTTTATGCTACCACAGAAGCTACAGCCACAGTACACAAAACAATGACTCCTATTTTCTGCCTGAAGAGGCATTTTCAGAGCACCTTAATCGTGAACGGCAGAAACTGGATACGTTACCCCCTCAGTATGTGCGCTAAGTACACCAAGTATTGGCGCTAAAGAAAAAAAAGGGTGGGGGGGGGGGGGGGGGCATTTGTGAGGACATTTCTCAATTTACATTTGTGAAAGGTAGAAAAAAATAAGCTAACAATTCCCACAGTGAAGACAGTGCCCAGAGGGAAACTTACAGCTTTTCCCGTTTCTCGTGGGAAGCCTTCTCCTCCTCGTATTTCTTCTTGAGGGCTTCATTCTCTTCCCTGAGGGTGACTTCCCTCTTCTTAAAGGCCAAGATCCTCTTGTTGGACTCTGTTGTCATCTCTGAGAAGGCGGCCTGAAGCTTCCGGCCGTAGCTCTCTTTGGCAGTCTGTGATTTGGACAAAGGAACGAAGCAAAACTGTCAAACCGTGAACCGAATACCGTGACGCAGGTAACTGAGGAAGGGGAGAAATTCAGAGTGCCAGCCAACAGTTTAGAAAATTTTTTAAGCGCTTGTTTGGGGCTTAACTAAACTACCGTATTTATTCACATATAAAAGTCGCCTTATTGTAAAAAAATTCTAGATTAAAATGAGGGGGTCTACAAATTTGCAATTGTATGAGGAGCAGAGTTGAAATTTCTTATTGATAAGCACCGTAATATCCCGAATCATCGCCCATCCCCCTGCCACCTGAAATTCATAAAAAAAAAAGGGGTGGGCCCTGTCTCAGTGGGTGAGTACAAAAAGTAAAAAAAAAAAAGAAAGCGAAGAAAAAGCCTCTTTTTTTTGCGCGTATCTAGCGTGACTGCACGAGAGATACGTTACACTCAAAACTCGAATAATATTAAACATTGCATTTTTGCATTTTATGCAAAAATTGCTCATGAAAGAAAGTTTTACTATCGTGAAGTCTGTTGCTTGCATATGCGCTATGAACACCATCCATCGGCATACAGCGCAAACGTTTGTTCCGTAAAAGCACCGCAATGCTCTCAATAGTACAACACAAGAAAACAGAAAAAACAACCAGGTGCAACGAGCGAGCGAGCGGACGAAAGAAGCGACGAAGAGTGATGCTGGGGGAGCAAGAAAGCCGGCGATCGCGTTGGCAAATACCAATGCATTGGATTAAGTCGGGCACCTTGTCAATTGTAAGCTCTTACGCAACTTTCTTGTTTGGTGCATACGTGCATGCGTGGCACAACGAACACACAGCTCGAAACAGGACGCTCTGCAAACGTCTGTGTGCGTCTGTGTGCGCGGCGTTCCAGCAAACAATTCTTTACCCGTTGGCTCTGTCTTAAACATTGCACAACCGCAGTCGCGACGTGCCAGGAGAAGGAGCGGGTTTGCCGCGACCTTACTTCGGCGGAGACAAACTTTGACCTTACACTCCACGGTTACATTCCAAGATAAGGGGCGTTCATTTACATCGCGATTCCCGAGTGGGTTACTGCTTGTGTTACCTTTCCAACTTTTTTTTTTTTTTTGTCCAGGCAAATTTTTTGTAAGCAAAACAAAATTTTATTTTGTTATCTCCATCGTTTTCTTTTCGCATGGATGCACTACGCCTTCGGGGGTCGCTCGCGGAGGAGATGCGTAAACAAAGAGAAGTATGTATCTTTCCCTCCTTCGTTTTACTTTGTCACAGATGTCCTCCAACTGTAAGGTCCACGGCTGCATCATTCAGGCGGAATGAATGTTTGCGGATCGCAGAGTCTGCGTTAGGGTATTTGTAGGGGTGGGCGATGAATCTGTTTTTTTGGAAATCGATATTGGCCCAAAAAGTGGGGTGGGCGATAACTGGGGGATGGGCGATGACTCGGGATATTACGGTAAGTAATCAAGATATCAAATACTCGTCAGACACATCTGAAAGTCTACGTAGGGCCCTTCAAATGTAAAGTTTCATGACCCGCATCAGGGTGCAGCAGTTAACCCCAGAACATGTTTGCATGAGATGCAACCTCAAATTGCGAAGACAACTACCATTTTATTACATTCTTTATATCTACCGAGTTTGTATTGCAACAAGTACATACAGTTGAACCTCGATCTAATGAAGTCACCGGGAACCCGCTAATTATTTCGTTAAATCGGGAACATCGTAAAATTGAGGAAGAGAGACCTCGCAAATAGGTTGCGCGGGGAATCCGAATTTGTTCTTAAAGGGCAGCTCCGGTCCATACTTTCGATTTTGGGATTATGACTGTTTTTAGTGCAGTCAGCGTCCCTGAATTGCAAGGTGTAATTTTTTTCTCGTTATTGTGCGTAGTTTTAAAGATATCGACGCCTCAAAGTTTTGTTTGGGGCGCGGCCAACAAAACCGAAACTAGCCGCTTGAGGTCCCGGCAACACTGGAAATCAGCCGCTATGTGAACGTGACGTCAGGATCGTTCTCGTTCAATGAGTACGCAGGCCGAGCGGCACCTACCTCTGTTGCGCTAGCCGTCTAAAGATAGAAGCTAAGCTGATTTTGTTTTAATTTTGTATACGTGGTAGTTATCCAGCATATGTAGCAAGAGTTAGTGCGTATACCCAAAAGCTAGCGACTGGAAAACCCGTGAACTCGTACGGTGCCGTACTCGGCGGCCGCCGCCGTGGGTGCGCTATGCCGTACTCGTCGCTTGTATACCCAAAAGCCAGCGGCTGGAAAACGAGTGAACTCGTTCGGTGCCGTACTCGGCGGCTGTCGCCGTGCACTGCGGTCTTCCGTACTCGTCGTTAGGCCTAAATTGTCATCGGGCCTTCGTGGATGGAGCGGCGTTGCTCTACGCCGCGCTGCCAGTGACGTGCAGTACTGGGGGCCCTCTCGCTTTCGCGCTGCGGGTCAGTCCCAGACACGAAGCTTTGAGGCTCTCCGGCGCGGGCTGCAGCGCCCGAACACACGTGTGCTGGGCTGTACACCTCCGTTTCTTTTCGTTCTTTTTTCCTCGGGCGCGTAAAAGCCGAAGTCCAAAGTCCACTCGTCCAACAGTGTTCACCAACACCTTCTTCAATTTCCGGTACGTTGGAAACTTGTGAAAAAGCACCTCCGGGTTGCGCAGCGGGTTGTTTGAGCAGCCCACAGCGCTACAAGTTGCACTCGGCATCTTTCGAGGAACAGCTGGGCAGTCTTGGGCGCACCGAGTTGCTCGCTAAAACGAGTCTTGGAGTCCACACAAGCAAATAAACAAAAGGTTATACCGAAGCCACACGGGCTACAGATAAAAGCAACGGCTAAACACGCCAATCACAAGCCGAAGTAGCGGTGGTAGCGGCTCAAAGAAGCGCACTCCGCGCAACGTCCGGACCTGCGGTCCGGACCGGAGGAAAAAAAAGAGAACGATACTGACGTCACGGCCCAATGTTGCTTTAGCGATCGGCAACCCGCTGGCCGCCCGCTAAGGAGCAGCGGCTCGCGGCGGGTCGCATTTTTATTATCGGCATTAGTTGAGAATGCGGCGTCCCACGGACGTAATATTTTGGCTGGGGTCGTATTTTGTGTCACTACAGCGATACCAGTAATTTATTTCATTTTGAGTTTTGGCCGGAGTTGCCCTTTAAATCGGAAAATTCGTAAAATCGGGTTTCGTTACATCGAGGTTGAACTGTATTCGCAACTCAACAAATGAATGTGCATTCTTTCCAAATATATAAGCTATTATTTGGTACGAATATTAAAAAGAAAACCAAAACTGCTTCTAGCTGGTAACAATGGCCAGCATTTTGTAACCAACAAACAGCTCCGGACACACAACTAACGAAAGGTACCAGACACGAAACAAGCGTTTATGCTTCGAACAAGCAGTCCTCTCCTGCAGAATTTAGTCACACATATTAAATTAGATTGAGTCATTGCTACATTAACCTAAAGTGTGGAATAAATTTCTGAAGTCATAATGCGCACATTTTGTAAGACTTCAAAAGCTCCCTTCCACTGCGCAATGAGAACCGAAATACATGCATCAATGCAGTGAAGCACCGCAGAAACCTACGGGACCTTTGAACAACATTTCAGATACTTGTGGGCGATTGGCTCGCAGTGGGCGGCTCACATCCTCCAAAAATGGGGCTCGAACAGGAAACTTTTTTAGGGGCTGGTGACGATCAAACAAAGTTCAAGAACCCGCACTCTCGAGGATCGTCTTAGAAGGAACTCGGCTATTTGTTAGATGCTTCCTGTAGGCCTTTGGAGCGACTGCAGGACTCCCAGCGAGACAAACGCCAACACACTGCCCAAGAACAGACTCACCTTCAGATCTGCCCCGAGCCGTTCATTCTCCTTCTCCAGCAGCTCGCACCGTGCCGTGGCGGCCTCGCAGCGGGCAACGTGGAGCCTCGACTCCTGGAGCAGTTCCTTCTCCCTTCGCTCCGAATAGTCGCTTGCCCTCTTCGCCGCTTCCTCCGCCTCCGTCTTCAGCCTCTCCACTTCCAGCGCCAGGCGGCCGTTCTCCTCGCGAAGCTTCGAGGCCTCGGACTGAGACTCCCGGACCGCGCTCGCCGAGTCTCGGGCTTCGGAGGCGAGCGCCTCGATGTGCTCCTTCAGTGCATCCTTGTGCCTCTCCTTCTCCTCGACGCACTTGTAGTAGTCGTCCTCGGCCCGCTTCTTGAGGTGTTCCAGGTTCTTCAGCTGCACCTCGAGGTCTCCGACCAGGTCTCTCAAAGCCTGGTTCTCGTCGTCCAGGCGACCGCACCTTGCCAGCACTTCCGCGAGCTCCGCGCGAGTCGACTCGAGCGACGCGCCTCCCAACTCGTTTTGGGCCCGAAGGTCCGCGCAGTCTTGTCGCAGCGTCTGCAGAGAAAACTCGTCGTCCTTTCTGGCCGACAGCGCTTCCTGAAGCTGCTCCCGGAGGGCGCGGATGGACTGAGTGGCCTCCATGCAGCTGGCTTCGGCGGCGGCTTTCCCGGCTTTGGACGCCTCGAGAGAGGACCGAAGGAGCTGGTTCTGCAGCTGAAGTGCCTCGCCGGCCTTTTGCAAAGAGCGAGCTTCTTGCCCGATCGAATCGCGCTGCTGGGATACGGTGTCAAGCTGGCGGCGCATGTCCTGGAGTTGTTGCGATCCAGTGGTTGCAAACGCTCGGAGTTCGGCGTTGGCCTTGAGTAGCGCGTCCCTTTCTTCTTCGGATGTCCGAAGTTTCCTTCCGAGGGAAGACGCCTCGTCTAGGGACCTCGCCTGAAGTTCCTTCATGGAGAGAACAGCTTTCTCGGACTCTGTGAGGGACGTCCTCAAACGAGTGGCTTCGGCACTGAACTGAGTTGTGAGGGAGTCCAGCTTGGCCTGTAGAGTAACGTCAGAGAGCATGTTTTTTCTTACTGCAAACAAACTTTACTGAACTCTCACACATCTGCAAGAAACTTAGCTTACGTGACTGCAGAATCGGCCAATAAGAGTGTCGAAGAATGGATCACGAAGCAAGAAGTATGATTGTGAAAGACCACACACCGAGTTTCCGAAACTGCCGGCGACCATAGGAACCAACAACGGGAAAACCCCATGCCATCATCCCTGTGACTAAAAGGGGATCTCCGAGGCGACCTTGGCGATCCCGGAGATAAAGGAGGAGCGGTTGATTTATAACCCCCAAGGAGCAAGTATAACATTATTGTAGGTACTACTCTCAAAGAGCACGCTAAACGGTCATAGAGGGGCATAGACTAACCCTGAATCTCTGCATGCCACAGATGCCCTACTTTCCTAATCAGGTTCCAAATGCATTCACCTTGTCAGTTACATGGTGCATGCGCAGGCACTCATTGAAATTTTGAAATTTCAGTTAACACACGTAAAAATTATCTTTTATTATTGTAAAAAACATACCATTAATGAAAAAAAACAAAACAAAAAACTGAGTATTATTGCGAAATTCCAAAGTTTTCAAGCACCGCTAGAAATTCCAGGGCATTCAAGGTCTGGAAAATGCTGCTTCAAATTCAAGGGTTTTCAAGGACCATGCAAATCCTGTGAAGGTTATGTGAATGTGTTAGCATTGTATTTCACCAAGGTCATTGCTCCTTCCTCAAATGCAATGCTAGAGGCTAGGCAGGCGAGTCTTGCGCGTAGAACGCAGCCTCGGACAAGTTTTTGAGCCTCGGCTACTTTTGCCCATTGGCTTTGTTTTACTGAGCATTCTGCTTCAGCCTCTGAGTGCAGAGATTGCCCCTGAAAGCATCCTGAACAGATTAGTGGGCTAGATACGATCAGTAATCTTTTCCAAATAATGAGAGTGTTCGGTTCTCTGGATTTGAAGGTAGAAAGCAGTGAAGCTAACTTTTTTCTTTTTTTAATGAAAATTGAAATAAAAAAAGCACTTTTCAAAACCAAAATATTGCAGGCAGAAAAAGCAATGAAGAGGAGGTAAACGTCAGCAGTACCGAAGCACAGCACACCAATAATGAACAGATTCGACAAAACCAAACCGCGGCATAGCAATACGTCCACCAACTGAACCAGCATTACATCTCTGGTAGTTAGATTTAGAGAATAAACTGCTCCACTTTCTCTTCAACACTCGGGTGACCTCCTGAAGGTGTGTACTGTGATGCTTGTGGATCATCTCGGCCGACAGTCATCCTCCAAATTAACATTTAAAACGAGCCAAACACTGCCCAAAGGCGGACTCACCGTCAGGTCCGCCCTCAGTGCCTCCTTCTCCTTCTCGAGCAGCTGACATCGTGCCGTGGCGGCCTCGCAGCGGGCTTTGTCCTGCTCAGAACGTTCCTGAAGCTCCCTCTCCCTCCGCTCGAGGTTCTCCCTCGCCCTTTTCGAGACCCTCTCCACGTCTGCCCCGAGCCTCTCCACCCGGAGTGCGAGCGTGCCGTTCTCCTCGCAGAGCCTCGCAACTTCGGCTCGTGCCCTCTCGGCCGAGTCCGCAGAGTCTCTGGCTTCCGAAGAGAGCGTGTCCACCTGGGCTTGGAGGATGTCCTTGCTCTTCTCTGTCTCCTCGATGGCCTTCCGGTAGTCTTCTTCGGCTTGCTCCTTGAGGTGCAACAGGTCCTTGAGGTGCAACAAATATTTGCTAAAACGTTGATTCGCTCAAATGACCGCTGCTCACTAAAAAGTCATTCGGTTATGTGATATGGACCCATAGTGAGCTTGATCAACGACAGAGACGACATGTGCGCAAGTTTTTACATGTTCCAAAAACTTGCCTCCTGGGTGGCGTTGGAAAAAGAAGACTCTGAAGGATGTTACTGACTTCTTTGGCCGGGAGTGTGACCAATAAATTGCAAGTAGCCCTGCCCCTCCTTTGCTTTAATATACTTATTTGGCTCGTTTTTTCGTTCATACGAATCTCGAATAACACAAATATTTTCCGCGATCCCTCGAGATTTGTATCATCGAGATTTTACTGTATTTGGAACTACTATTCAAACCTTTGAATATTTGCACAACCGATTAGATGCACCTAGCACTTCTATATAAAGATAATGCATATAGAAATATTTAGATGAGAGCTTTAACCAATGTAAAATTTGATTGAAACAACATCAGCACAATGCTAGAATAAAAAAAGAATCTGCAAAAAAGTGTGTTTAAGGAAAAACACCCAAAAAAAGACTCGCCTTTAATTCGACTCTGAGCTGTTCCTTCTGCTCGTCAAGAAGCTTGCACTGCGCTATGAGGACCTCGCAGCGGTCGCCGTTGACACGCAGGTGCTCTTGCAGCTCTCTTTCCTGCACGAGACTGTCGCTCGCCCTCTTCCTGGCATCTTCAGCCTCCGCCGCGAGCCTCTCCACTTCGCGCAGCAGCCTGTCGACCTCTTTGGAGAGCCTCGAGACCTCGGCCTGCAACCCCTCGACCAAGCTTGCAGAGTCCCGAGCTTCCGAGGACAGTGTCTGAACCTGCTCCTTGAGGTGCCTCTCATTCTCCTCTTTCTCCCGGAAGCAGTTGCGGTAGCAGTCTTCAGCCTGCTCCTTGAGTCTCAGCAGGTCGGTCATCCGAACTTCAGAGCCCCGGATTCGGTCGTTTAGTGCTCTATTCTCGTTGTTCAGACAGTCGCAACTGGCTTGCGCATCCGCGAGCTGCGCGCACGTGGACTTCAGCAATGCTTCTCCCTGCTTCGTTCCGAGACGAGAGTGCCTCGCAGTGCTGCCGCAGTTCATGCAGCGAAGACTTATCTTCTTCTCGCGCCGCCAGCACCTGCCTCAGCTGTTCTTGAAGGGCAAGGACGGTCTGCGCCGCTGAAGCACGACCGCCTTCCGACCTCTCGAGGGAGGATTGAAGCGACTCGTTGTGCAGTCTGAGTGCTTCGTTTGCTTCGCGGGAGGCAACAGCTTCTTGTTCGGCGGCGGCGTGCCGCTGGGACAGGTCTTTGAGCCGAGACTGCACTTCCTGAAGTTGCTCCCCGCCGGTCGTCACCAACGTCTGAAGGTCTACGTTGGCCTCCTGCAGGGCTCGAGTCTCCTCTTCGGAGACCCGAAGCTTGGCAGCCAGGGAAGAAACCTCGTCCCGCAAGGTCCTTCCAAGTTCCTCCGCCGAACGAAGGGCTTGCTCAGATTCCGCCAGCGATGACTGCAGACGGTCGGCTTCGGCGTTAAACTGAGCCGTAAGGGAGTCCAACTGGGCCTACGATGGAATACCGGAAATAATCACAAATAATCACACTTGAGTCGAGTAGGCCCGCAAATAGAATAGCTTTACCATTCTAAAAAAAACAAAAAAAATAGATGTTTGCATTTTTTTTTTAGTGAAAAGAAATGATTAAGATGTTCACTGCAAACACTCATTGCATTATGTTCGTGATTGCAAAGGGTAAGAGGAAGGAAGAGAGGCCAAGTGCCACAGTGTGCAACACCGCTGGTATCTGTCCTGCAGCGACAGACACAGGAAACATAACGGTCGATTGCTGCTGTGTGAAGGGGCCAAGGGAAGAAAAAGTTAACTACCATAAAATTGCAAGTTCTTTTAACAATAATTTTTTAATCTGCTCTTAAATGTCTGGATTGTCAGAAAATTTGACTCCTGTAACTAAAGCAAGTTTTATGGAATAAATTATTTCCGACATGTTGGCAACATCTAAAGTGCAGCTTTCTGAACTTTCAAACGAGTTATTATATAATGAATGGATGGATGGATGCGTGAAGTCGCTTTATGAAGTTTCTGCACTAAAATCTTGTAAGGAACGCAGCTGTGAGCTTAGTTAAGTTTTTAGTGATCTTTAATTATGAAAAGCTGTGCAGCATCTAATGCATGCAAGAAAATAAACCTTTTTTTTTCTTCACAATTTTATTTTGCATTAAAATTTATATACCAATTTCTGTAATTTCTTTCCATAGTCAAGCGACACGGGTTACTGCATTTTACCAAAAGAACTGGCTATTATCATTACCTTTTCTAAACGACAAATTTTTTCTGGGGGCAGTGTTTATTTCATGTACTTTTATGAAACGTTTTGAAGGGTAAACTCGCATACTTTAAACTTTTTTCACGTCATCCTTTTTCCCAGCTATGAATATTCCCTGCAAATTTCATACAAAGAAGACTAATGGTTAAGAAGTTCACTTTCCCAAGTCGTGCAAGGAGTCGTGCAAAGAAAATAGACGTTACATACAGATTGAGACAGAACACCAAGATAAGCTTCGTGCGATGCGCCAAGATTTACTAACCCAAGGCATGACAGTGACATAGGCATGGTCCTGCTCGAGAAGGCTTTGGCGTAGAGGCAACGAAGTCCTAAGCTTGCGAAGGGGTGTTTGGAGATGCCTTCATGCACTCCGCGCTTGTGCACATCACTTAAGTACATACACCACAGCCACAAGAAAGGTCTTGTTCGGTGAAAGGTTAATTGGACGTGCAAAAATTATCGCAGCGTGCTAGACGAGTTTTGATGGAAGTTTCTTGACATGCACCCGGAAGAGTATCAGAACCTGCGTCGTGTCAGCCGGACAAAGTTTCTGCAGTTTCTTTCACGCGTGGAACCAAGAATCTCGCGACAAAATGAACCCCAGCGATGCAGAAAACAAAGATGTGGCATTTTTGTTTTAATCGCTCGAAAACAAAAAACTAAAAAAACATTATACTGTTGCCAGACTAAATGCTTTTCAAGTCGATCTCCCACCAAAAGTCTGAGAGTAAAAAAGCGCTAGACTTTATTAGTCCACGCATCTGGGGACTTGGCGCGGATCGGTGACATGAAGGTCACGTGGTATACGATTGTGTGAATCGGCTATTGCGAGAATGGAGCTTGCGCAACCGGCGCTTGGCGTGACCTTGCACTTCATCCACGGGCGGTACGTGACCTTGAGGACGAGGACATGACCTCGAGCGTGGCTGGGCCAATAAAGCTACTGCTTTAAAAACTTGCATTTTTATCTCACTGTCTTTTTAGGCCGTTACAAGAGAATGCAATGCCCTCAAGCACACCGAGATGCATATTTGTGAACCTATACTGGGGAACTTATGTTTCTAGGAACCCTGTCCTAGAATCCACGCAAAACACTGAAGACTGGCTTATTTCGAAGCAAATATGGTGCCACCCTACGACGGGTAAAGACACGTTGAAAGAACCTGCCTTGAGCCAGTCCCTGTCCCTCTCCAGGCCCTGGTTCGCCTCCTCCAGTTCCACGACACGCATCTCCACGTAGCAGCTCGCAACTGGTGTGTTGGGAGTAGGGGGCGTACCGGGGCTCGCGGGCATCCTCCGTTCTCGGCTGGCGTAGTGCTCCACCAGCGAGGTGAGCTCGTGCTCCTTCTCCGCCAGCTGGGAGGCGAATCCGTGCCTCTGCTGCTCCGCCTCGGAGAGCCGAGCTTCGAGGGCGTCCTTAGCGGAGAGCGCCGACGCAACGTCGGCCTGGAGTGCCAGGATGGTGGCCTCCGAGTCCGCTCTGTCGTTCGACTGTGAAATTGGTGCGGCATGGTGAACCCGAAATTCCCCGGACTATAGTTTATTGGTGACCCAATACCAAGCGACACGAAGCCTCATTCAGCTCGTAGACGACCATGTGACCTCCACCACACTGTTGGCTTACGAGTGAATGGAGCGTAGAGCATGGAGGTAGAAAGCTTCTGGAAGCGACATGACACCACCAGAGGTAAAGGCAGAAGTGTGGAGGGTCACGCCTCCAACGATGACCAAGACCAAGAGATGCTATGGGACGAAAAGGAGAGCCAACTTGGCAGCTGTTTTGCTCACCCTCGGGGGCGGGGGGAGAAGGGGGGCCTCCAAAGGTCACCAAAACAGCTGTAGAGTCAGCTCTCCTTTCTGTCCAATAGTGTCTTGGTTTTGGTCATCGTTAGGGGCATGTCCCACACTTCTGGCTTCATCTCTGGTGGTGTCATGTCGCTTCCAGAAGCTTCCTAGCTCCATGTGCATAGAGGAATCTTGCCCCACTTACAATATTTACAAATGAGCAACAAAACAGAGTCGACGCTAGATGCCTTCGAACAATGCAGTTGTTCGTACAAAAACATAAAAATCGAACATTATGTAGGGCAATGTGCCTCTACCCTCCGTTCACTCCCAAGCCAAAAGTCTGTGGAAGCTATGTGCTGGTTGGACCAGTGGTACGTCAACCTTCTGCCGAGTGATCTCACTCTCACCCATACCCACACGCAGAAAGCGGGATCGTGCGACGAAAAGGAGGAAGTTGATTAGTCTGGGCAGCGTGTAGCTCATGTTGCATTGTCGGCTAAACGACGAACGAAACCCAATCAAAAACTGCTCCCCTGCCCGTCCTTAAAAAGGGGCATCACTCTACGAGTGCACCAACTATACAACAGAGCCCGAGGCAGGCACATTCGCGGGACGCGAGTCCTAGTCAAACGCTGACAAGACTATAATACAGTCGACTCTCGTTAATTCAAAATCTCTTAATTCAAATTTTCCGACAATTCAAACTAACGTGCAGGCCCCATCCTATGTGTCTCTATGGGAAGAAACTCCTGATAATCCAAACTTTGCTTTATTCAAACAAATTTTCGGCCCCCCTCGAGTTTGAATTAATGAGAGTCGACTGTAGTGGATTTTGTGGTCAAAGCGAACAGCGATTTTGGCCGAATATTGTTGAAATGAATAGTTGGTGTGCGAAAAATGTGGCAACAAAATGGGACGCACAGGAACTATTGCATACTCTGAACGACTAAAAGCACAGTTCTGTGAAAGGTGGGATCGAGATTGGTTCCAAGTAAAACCCATTTTTATCTGAGCATCAATTATACTCTAACAGCTAGACATTCCAGGTTCCCAGGGAGCACATAACGTGACAACGTTCTGCAAACTTAAAATTTGAATGGGAGCCTTTAACAACATGTCGCAGCTTGCCTTTAAACCAAACCGTTCACCGTAATATATATTTTTCACCTATTTCGGAGACAAAGATAAGTCCACATTATTGATTTTGCTAAACCGTAAACAATAATGACACCACCGTAATCGGGAATCTGCAGACACTTTAAAAAAAATATATATATTTACAATTCATCAGACAAAAAATATTCTGAACTACCATTAGCCATTAGAAAACTTTACATTTCCGAAATGCCTGTGCTGCATTTTCTAAACAGGGGCAACGGGACCAACCGGTTTCGTAAGCACGTCCATTCAAGAGACATGCCAAATCTGTTCAACAGAAATTCCCAGCAGCCCAACAGACATTCCTGTCCATCCAATAATAGATATTCCCTTTAATTTAGCAAACATAGGTCCACTAAAAAGTGAAGTTAGATACATATTATAGAATAAAAGAAATTCCCTTTTGCTCTAAGAAAAATTCCCATTTGAATGATAAAAAAATTATATGGAAAATTCTGCAAGTCTACAAACGAGGGTCACCTGTTGTCTGAGTGTGCTGTTCTCTCTGATGACCTGGTCGTAGGCTTCTTTGAGAGTGTCCATGGCACGCACCTGTTCCTCCAGGAAGCTGTTCCTCTGGTGCAGGCTGCAATTGAACGAGACACTCGATAAGAAAAGTGCTTGCACTGCAACTGCCAACACAGTTTCGTAGACGCATGCCCCCGCAAGCTGGGTTTGCACACTGGAATCCTCGAACATCCAACTTTACCTAATCCTAACCCAACTCGCTTTTATGGTACGTAGACTAGACACAGGGCAAACCTGGTTCCTACACGGATGCAAGACAATGAGTAACTTCCTCTAGTACCAACAAAGTTTTTAAGCTTGAGTATAAGCTTATAAGCTTTTTGAGTATAAGCGCACATATTTTTACTAATAGCACCACGAAAATAAAGTTAAGATGCACACACTGCCCTTTCCACGGCAAACCACAATCTAAAAGAGTTGGCTATGCTAACCACACAATGCAACTGAAAACTTGGCCAGCTGCAAAAATAAAAAAAAAAAAAACAGTAAAAGAGAACATGGCGACGCTAGACATAATGTCGCGTGCCTAGGAGACAGACTCGAGTTAGCGTCCGCTGTATTTCTTATAAAACGCAATTCTGAATATGACTGTTTGATTGATAGGTTGGAATATGACTGTTTGATTGATAGGTTGAAATACGACTGCAAATCTTGTCTGGCCTGAAAAATTACTCCTACTGCTCCCTGTGGCATCGCCACCATCAAAAGACAGCACCGTGACTTGCGCCATCTAGGGGTGGTTAGTGGTAGAAGTATGAACCCATGCACTCCTTTGCCTGGCACTTTTTCATTTCGGCCGAGAAAACATATACAGTTAAAACTCGATATAACGAACCCCGACCTTAGGAATTTCCCAATGTACTGAACAAATCGTGTTTCTCACGAAGCTTCCTATACGGCTCAATGCTTTTATGAACTCAAAATAAGGAAGAAAATCGACCCTCACACCCGATTTAACAAAGTATTCCCAAAACAACTATGCAAAAGGAAGGTTATTCTACATTTACTTTGCCCAGAATGAATCGAAGCTTGTTGTTCGCGTGCCACCAGAATAACGAAGCTACCCGAGGTACCCTACAAAACGAAAAAGCATAAAACACCGATTCTCCCCATGGCTTTGAATCTACTAACTACACTAGATGGTGCTAGCGGCAGTGGTTGTTTCGTGTCGCGTGCAACAGATGGCACTGATAGTCTCCCTTTCTTTGCTCATTGTTGCTTGGTTAGGACTTTCGTTTTCTTTAGTTGCTTGTCTCTCCCCACGACCGGTTCTCTCTGCGTACAATATCTGTTCCACTACATCCTACGTTGCTGAGAAATGGAGCCCTTCAAGAAGAAAAGTGCTGACCCTTGAAGAGAAAGCGGATATCATTCGTGCTATCACGAGCGGACGGAAGAAATGAGAAGTTGCCGCAGAGCATGGCATCCCAGCCAGCACGCTTTCGACAATCTTGAAATCAAAGGATGCCATCATTAGTGCCACATCCGCCACAACGTTGAATGCCACTTCATCATTTTAGCACGCACAAGCAGTGGGACCCCTTCACGGACTTTTCCGTGCATTGTTAAAAATTTCAGTGCATGGACATGTAAAATTGATACCATGGTAGTTCTCAGAATGCTGTTGCATTAAGTTTTCATACTTACCGAATGAAATGTCCGAAGAGTGACTTTCGATTTTACGAAGTTCCCAATTTAAGGAAGCAATTCGCGGCTCACCTCGACTTCGTTAGATCGAGTTTTGACTATCATTTACTTTTAAAAGAAAAGATGAAAGCTTACTTGTAAGTTAGATTGCGAGAGGTTAATGAAGAATGACTGCTGCTTGTATTGTATACAGTGATCAATTGCAGGTGTAAGAAAATGTCACTGCATAAAGAATTGTGCATTTGGATGGGTACATTCAGAGTGGTGTGGTCAAAAACAAAGTATGCTGGCAACTGGCCCCAAGATGGCAGTGCACTGCCTTAAGTTTTAGTAGACTGGAAACCAGTCCGTGAGTAACGACGCCTTGACTCGGTTTCATCACAAGTATGATTAAAGCCGACACCACGAGCATGTCGTGTTGTGCAATGCTTTCACTTCATGAGTTCATGTGCATAGCAGGCAGGCTCAAAGTGCCACACTCGCTATTGTAGCATTTTCGCTCACCGTTATGATAAATCAAACCAGTTTCTTTCACATTAGAGTGCATGTCGAATGTCGAGATCCTTGCCTCGAAATTTCTTGCTTGAGCGCCGCACCCTCAGACGTTGCATCCGAAAGATTGCTGTTCAAGCAGATGATCCTCTGTTGGAGGACTTTAATCTCCTGGTCTGTAGAGCGAAAATGAAAAAGAAAACCCACATTCGCACTTCATGCTTCACCAAAGAAAAATCTCACTGCATATTGTAAGGCTAAAAAGAATAAAGCCATCCCACACCTTAAAGGGGCGATGCAATGATTTTTGTACTTTGTGCGAACACCGCATAGAATGAATTCTTGACATTTATAACATACGAGACACCCATTAGCTCTTAGAGCTGCATTCAAATACTGTCATTCGGGAGACTACATGCCAATGCCACGACCTCCAAGCTATGTCAAGTTTTGCGAAAAAGAGATTGAAAGAAAAGTCTCGCTTTTATACTTCAAATTATGCCACAACAAAGGAGCTTCTTGGTCAGGGGCATTCCATGCGAGTACAGTCAAACCTCGACGTAACAAACTTCTATGTAACGAAACCCCCGATGTAACGAAGTACATAACTTTTTCTAACCGCAAGTGTATGCACGCCATGCATTTTTGACCTCTATGTAACGAAGTTCAGTTTGCCAAAATTTCGATATAACGAAATTTCATTCACAATTTGTCACAAACTTTTGGGTCCCAAAGAAGATTTCGGGAAGCACATGCGCTGAAATGGGCCCCCGATAAAGCGCAAAGGGTGAAACGGCCGAGTCTGGCTAGTGTGGTGTACAGAACGGCTACTAGAGGACACTAAAGCCGCCGCCGTTTCGTCCGTCTGCTTCGTTCGCGCCGAGTAGTTCGTTTCGGGGCCTAACTAAAAGCGTGCATTTCTCGTTGTCCTGGGCAATGGAGCCGCCCCTGACAACGTCGATTACGACGACTTTCTATACGCCAACTCTGCTGTCATTGCGACGGAGGAGGTGACCGACGAGGCGATAGCTAGCGATGTTCGTGGGAACTCGCAAGACTGGGACGACATCGAGCCTGATGAGCAAGACACCTGCGATGTGCCCAGTAACCGTGAAGTGGTGGACGCGATCGATGTCTTGAGGCGCTTTGCGACTCCACAGCAAGACGAAGACGCAATGCAGGCCGCCTGGCTATGCGAAGGTTGTGTGATGCTAATAATAATGCCAGGAGTGGCTCAGAAAAAGGTGATGGACTACTTTCAACCAAAATAGAGGCATCCTCGGTGAGTTATGTTCACCCGAGAAACATTTGTGGAAACTTTCTTTAACGTTAGCCTCGAATTTTTATGTAGTGAAATTTCAATGTAACGAAGTAAATTTCGAATTTTACCGACTTCGTTACATCGAGGTTTGACTGTACTTGGGTCCCACTAGTGCCAGTAAGTAAGTCCCACTAGTGCCAGTAAGTACAAAATACCAATTAAACATTGTTGCACCACCCCTTTAACTCGCAAAAACCCAACTTCCAGTTCTACATCGATCCGGGCTTCATTATATCAGTGCCCCTTTGCCAGGAGTACACACTGGTGCTCAGAAGAAACTTTCCACCTTGATATAGCATTAACAAATGTCACCAAAAAAAAGTCTTCTTTCTAAAGCCAACAATTTCAGGACTTTGCTTTGGAGATTATTAACCTATCTTTAAGACAGTGAGGCAACAAAATAAAACAAAGCAGTAAAAGCAAAAAAAAAGAAAAAAAAGAAGAAAATTCCCGCAGTCAACTACACTACGATGCAATACCACGATTGTTAAAGGGGCAGTGACACGAAAAATCATATTTCTTTATTTTCCAAAATAATTGAAAACAATGCCTGGACATTACCCTGAAAATTCGAAACTTGGGAATTTAGCATTTGTAAAGTAAAAGAACAAATTCCAAATTCGGAGTTTCTGCACGATCTGCGCCAGAGCAGGGACATCAAATATTGAGCCGTCCTGCGAATCGAGTTTGTCCAGCACACCCGAAGTGTTGTGTTCGCCGGCGTCCAGCGAATAACCGGCTACCCCCATACGTCCCGCCTATCGCTGAGAGCCGACGATGATTGACTCAAGTTCGAAGTTCTTTTAGGGCCCTTTCAGCTATCCCGAATTCTTTGAAATGGTGCCAGGTTAAAGAGAATGCGCAGCAAACTTTTGTGAGCGACATGACGGTCCGACTTCCGGGCTCGCCGATCAGCTACATACGCCGTCGAGTGCCGCCACGTTTTCCGAGGGAAAATAAAAAGCCAAAAGGCGACATCACACCGGACTCAGATTTTCGGTATTTCAAAAAGAAGGGCTGTAGTGCGTTCGCAGTTGCATTAAAAATTATGTTTTACGAATGCCATTATTAAATGTTATAGAAATGTCGCTTACAAAGCTTCTAAATTTCATAATATTTGATGTCACAAATTTAAAGAAGCGAAAAGGTAAGGAGCAGGAGAGAAAAGCGGCAAAAATAGAAAGGGGTGCAAGCACGTGGAAAAACTTTTTTTGCGTTGCGGCATTTTTTGCGTTGCGGCATTTTTTGCGTTGCGGCATTTTTTGCGTTGCGGCATTTTTTGCGTTGCGGCATTTTTGCGTTGCGGCATTTTTTGCGTTGCGGCATTTTTTGCGTTGCGGCATTTTTTGCGTTGCGGCATTTTTTGCGTTGCGGCATTTTTTTGCGTTGCGGCATTTTTTGCGTTGCGGCATTTTTTGCGTTGCGGCATTTTTTGCGTTGCGGCATTTTTTGCGTTGCGGCATTTTTTGCGTTGCGGCATTTTTTGCGTTGCGGCATTTTTTGCGTTGCGGCATTTTTTGCGTTGCGGCATTTTTTGCGTTGCGGCATTTTTTGCGTTGCGGCATTTTTGCGTTGCGGCATTTTTTGCGTTGCGGCATTTTTTGCGTTGCGGCATTTTTGCGTTGCGGCATTTTTTGCGTTGCGGCATTTTTTGCGTTGCGGCATTTTTTGCGTTGCGCATTTTTTGCGTTGCGGCATTTTTTGCGTTGCGGCATTTTTTGCGTTGCGGCATTTTTTGCGTTGCGGCATTTTTTGCGTTGCGGCATTTTTTGCGTTGCGGCATTTTTTGCGTTGCGGCATTTTTTGCGTTGCGGCATTTTTTGCGTTGCGGCATTTTTTGCGTTGCGGCATTTTTTGCGTTGCGGCATTTTTTTGCGTTGCGGCATTTTTTGCGTTGCGGCATTTTTTGCGTTGCGGCATTTTTTGCGTTGCGGCATTTTTTGCGTTGCGGCATTTTTTGCGTTGCGGCATTTTTTGCGTTGCGGCATTTTTTGCGTGCGGCATTTTTTGCGTTGCGGCATTTTTTGCGTTGCGGCATTTTTTGCGTTGCGGCATTTTTTGCGTTGCGGCATTTTTTGCGTTGCGGCATTTTTTGCGTTGCGGCATTTTTTGCGTTGCGGCATTTTTTGCGTTGCGGCATTTTTGCGTTGCGGCATTTTTTGCGTTGCGGCATTTTTTGCGTTGCGGCATTTTTTTGCGTTGCGGCATTTTTTGCGTTGCGGCATTTTTTGCGTTGCGGCATTTTTTGCGTTGCGGCATTTTTTGCGTTGCGGCATTTTTTGCGTTGCGGCATTTTTTGCGTTGCGGCATTTTTTGCGTTGCGGCATTTTTTGCGTTGCGGCATTTTTTGCGTTGCGGCATTTTTTGCGTTGCGGCATTTTTTGCGTTGCGGCATTTTTTGCGTTGCGGCATTTTTTGCGTTGCGGTATTTTTTGCGTTGCGGTATTTTTTGCGTTGCGGTATTTTTTGCGTTGCGGTATTTTTTGCGTTGCGGTATTTTTTGCGTTGCGGTATTTTTTGCGTTGCGGTATTTTTTGCGTTGCGGTATTTTTTGCGTTGCGGTATTTTTTGCGTTGCGGTATTTTTTGCGTTGCGGTATTTTTTGCATGTCCAAAACTACAACTTGCATCGTTCTAGACAAAAAAAAATAATATGACCTTTGGGGTGTCAGTGCCCCTTTAACATTCCTTAAAGGGGCACTGACACCCCAAAGGTCATTTTTTTATTGTCTAAAACGATGCAAGTTGTCATAGACACAAAAAAAACAGCATCGCAAAACAAATTCTCACGCGCGCGCCTTCTTATTTTTGGTGCTTTTCTCCCCCGCTGCTCACTTCCTTCCTTTTGATCGGTGACGTCAAAAATCGGGAAATTTAGAAGCTTTGTAGGCGACATTTCTATAACATTTAACGCAAATGCGAACGCACTACGACCCCTCTTTTTGAAATACCAAAAATGAGAGTTCGGTGTGATGTCGCTTTCTGGATTTGAATCCTCCCTCGGAAAACTTGGCGGCGCTCGAGCGGAGGATGATCGGCGAGTCTGAGAAGAAACCAGTTTTTTCCCGCGCCGGCGCCCTTCTATCCCGCCTGCTCACCTCCTCCTCGCTTCGGGTCACGGTGGCAACGGCGCTTTGCTTCGTAGCGTGGAGCGGAGGTCCGAAAAAAGTCGAGTCGCAGGAGACCACAAAATTTGACTCGCTGCACTGGCGCGGATCGCGCGGCAACTTCAAATTTGGCACTTGAAAATTGTCTTTTTAATTCACAAATACTGAATTCCCAAGTTTCGAATTTTGAGGGTAATGTCCCGGCATAGTTTCCAATCGTTTCGGATAATAAAAAAAAAAATGATTTTGATGTGTCAGTGCCCTTTTAAGCGCCCGTACCGACATTAGAATGAGGGAGCAGACCTTCTAGATATTCTTTCTACTCGGATACGCAACTTCTTTGAAAACGCGTTTGTAAATGGGATTTGTTTTGCGTGTGCCAAACGCGTTTTCAAAGAAGTTGCGTATCCGAGTAGAAAGAAGAATATCTGGCTCCCTATCTGAAAGCTACACAGTTATACGATTCCCTTCAAGATTAGCCAATCGCTGGACAGATTGTTCCACCTAGGTAAAAGCTTCTGCTCTGCTCTAGGATTCCGACCAATTTTTTTTTTTTTGTTAAGGACACGGTAAAGCTACACAAGTTGCATTACACATATACCGTGGTCACAAGACACAAATGCGACCTTATCAATCAATGCAGTTTTGCTGTGTCGACCCTATGGAGAACAGAGACAAAAATGTGACTTATATACCAACTTTTACATGAAAACTGCCGTTTACTGGTGGGGGGGCAACTTACACACCAGAGGATGTGGCAATGCAAAGACAAAGAAGAACTCTGAGAAAATAAATCCGGCATTTTACACAGACAGGGTGGTGCATGCTTTTTTGTCCACCCTTTTTTCTTGTCTCTGGAGCGAGGAGTCCACTTTGCCCACCTTTCCGAGCAATTGTGTTCTCTCGTGAGGCGATCTCCTTGTCCAGATCTGCAGCCCGCTGCAGCTCTTCCTCCAACTGCCGCCTCAGCACTTTCATCTCTTTTGCCCTCTCTGCACTCTGCCAGGGCGAAAGCAAACAATACCCGCAAGACCACCGGGCCGTCAAGCGCGGCACACAGGTGCAGAAATACAAGAACAATCAGCTGTACGATCTACATCTGTGGTTTTCAGACCTTTTAATCTGGAGAAATGCACGTCGTTCCTGGTCAATAGACGATGAGGAACACCTTCCGGTCTCGTCGTGACGCAATAAAGCAGAACAGAAGCCTACAGACCTTGTGAAAAGTAATTCGGACACTAGGAAGTGTCTGCCACATACCTAGTTGTGCATGCATGAATGGCTCAAATGTACTAAAACAATGCTTTTTGCTGAAAATGCTGCTGAAAATGGTAAAAAAAAACAAAAAAAAAAACAAGTCAGCGCTCAATTCTAGCATGTGTCTGTCCCATGAATTTGGATATTGGAAGCATTTGACCCTAACGTATCAACAGACGAGAGAAAAATCGAAAAACCAACCGCTGGGTGTGACCCCAGGAGTTTCGACAGCCTTGAGAGTGCCGCTTGCGAGGGAATCCGTGCACCATTTTTAACCGCTCCGGTAAGGCTTGCGGAAATCTTGAGACCTCCGTATAATACGCAACGATTCTCTCCTCCCACTGAACTCGCCGGGAAGGAGGGTACTCAGTGCTATTTTGAAAATGCTGTTGCGACTACTAGGTGCATCATTCCTAAGTATAATTTTGATATTCGTAATCTTGGAGGTCAAATGAAAAAATTTTAACAAGTTTTTTTTTTATTCTTAGATACAGAATTGCTTTAGTTTCTCTTAAACTGGAAGGACAGTTCACTTGCGGTCGGGGACGGACTAGAAAATTGGGAAGCTTGGAGGACCCCCGAGGGGTTCCCCATAGTACCCTCAGGGGTTCGTTGCCAAACAAGAAAAGACGCAGAATCTGAAAACAATACCCCTACCCTCCCCCCCCCCTACGAAACATCCCCAAGTACAAAAATACCCCAAAATTACCAGAGTCGTAGGCGTTGCAACACACCGTAGAAGCGAGACCCTTTTTTTTTTTTTTTTGGTTCTCGCAATTTGCGAGTTACGAGATTGTGACAAATAGACCAGAAACGAACCAAGGTCCATCGTAGAGAGCAGTACAATGGTGCCGGGAACGCGTGTCCCACTGGGATGTTTACCGCATCAGATCCCTCGATTTCCACCCGATGACATGACACTTCTGCGTCGTGTCGTCGCCAGCCGCAACACTGGCGGTGGCACAACAGCGGCAGTTTGCCCCGCTGTTGCGTAGAAATGCTGGCGCTTTTTGCCGGCATTTTTACCCTCAACTGCCAGGATCGCAACATCCGACAGCGTGACACTCCGGCTTTTGTGACATTGTTGCCATTTCGGGTCCACGTTTGGTGTACGGGCGGGTGGGACGCTAAACACACCGGTGAAAGACGTGTTCCCGGCATTATAGCAGAACCGTCAGCATGTGTACAACCCGCGTCTGTCTAGGTTCTTACCGGACCCGAGCGGCGACTAGGCGAATCCACCACCCTCTTGAGTGGGAGACGCACGGGGGACGGCGAGTACGAGAAGCAGCTGCTCTTGCGCTTTGGCTTGACTCGTACGCTCTCCGGGCTCTCCGCATCAGGCGACGCTGAAACGGAACCATCGTTGACCACTATGCTCCGTTTCACTTTGCTACGAACTGCGATGGATTAATTTATTTATTCGCTTTCCCCACAGCAGCTACACAGCATTAGAGTGGGAGGTTACATCATGGTTACACGCTACAGAAGAACAAACTAAGCACATTTCAGAAAGCACATATCGAGAGAAGCACAAAGCCTAAAGCACTTAATGCCACCGCACAACGCGAGTTGCAGCAATAGCGGCACGGGGCTTGCGAACTTCTCCGTCCTGGAGCCGCTGTTGTCTTTTCTATGCCACTTCCTGAGCATGGCATGGTACTCCATCTATGAAGAGCCTTCTTGGCGAGCAGTAACTAATTCGCATTCTTCGGACCCCTTGCAAACTTTCCGAGGTCACGACCACACGAGATCATCTGCTCGTATGGCCGTGCGCATGCACCGGCAGAATGGTGCGACAGCTACGGACTCTTCTTTGAATGCCCAGCCTCTAACACGCGGTTGTCTTTCACCATGCTTTGGAGCCACACGCATGCTCGAGGCTAGAAAGAAATCGAATGCATGTGGAGTGCAAGTTTGTCCGCTTCTTGCACAGGGGTAGCGATGATGCCAAAACGTCAAACACTTATAGGCCAATTGAAAAACAAAAAATAGTGGGCAGACCTCGAGGCTTCTGGCATTGAGGTCTACCCATTACCTTTCGATCAAAGCCAATGGAGCTCGGCGTCAGTCACCGCAACTCCTGCGCTAGAAGCGGACGACTCGCTCTCTGAATACTTCCTTTAATTCTCTCAATTTCGTCCCGTCCGTGCTCGGTCGTTAAAGAGGCTTACAGTTGGGAAACCCCTTGCCATAATTTGTAGGTTGCTGGTCTCGACAGATGGAAAACTTTTGATTTTTTAGAAACTGTGTGGCTGTGGCTGGGAGCAATTACGTTATTTATGACGTCACTGAAAGCCTTCGCGAAGAACGTCCATGCAATATCCCAGGAAGGTGTCCACAGACAGCTATTGCCGTGAAAAGGCTAGTAAGGGCCATCCCGCAATGCGACAGAAAAAGCCATGGTTGACCATACTTTCTAGAACCTCTGAAAACAGTTGGTTCCATTCAACTGTAGTTTTACAAAAAAAAAAAAAAAAAGATGATCTGAACTGGTTTGGATCTCTATTCGTGCAGCTTCCGTTTATAACCGTCCCGATGCAACATCATGCAAAAAGGAAATGCACTAGTTTCCATTTTCAAAAATGTAATTTTGTAGATACGAGCCGTCAAAGTCAGTCCAGAACTGTGAATGTAACACACGACTCCACTCCCCATGTTTCGCTGCACCTCTCTTGAAGGTCATGCGACACTCGAGCGACACTGGAATTACTTTGACAGCTCCTCTGCAATTTATTTTAAAGTGAAACGGAGTATAGAAGGGCCTGAAATGCTACAGGGGGTCTAACAAACAGTCTCTAATCAGTACAGTATGTGCCAGCAGGGGAAGAGCCCTTCTGCTACGGTTCACATCCCATAACAATCCCCACCAGCTGAACCCGAGGCCATTTTTAATGCGCAAAGAATTTTGGATGCAGGATCAATTGGTGGCATCGACACATCACTTCTAAAAAAATCCAAACGTGCGCCAGAAATACTGGACTTCTTGATAAACTCTGAATGTGCACGTTATCTGCTTACATATTACAATCTTTTGAGAAATAAAGTAGAACCATATATGAACAGCCGTTTATATATTCTTTGGATATTAGTTGAAATAACTTATTTGGACATCTGCCAATGGATATCCCGTGAACGTCCAGTACATCTCCGATTTGGATATATACTAGAAACAAGTGTCCTTTTCCGGCACAGGATAGTCTAAGCCAGTGGTTCTGAAATGGGGGGGGTCTGTGGACCCATTGGGGTCCACGAAGGCATTCCAAGGGTGTACAAATCCCTGCCTCATCAGTCAAGCCTAGTAATATAAGTTGACTTATTTCAGACTAAGAAACGTTCCAATTTTTTGGGGCGTTTTCTCGTGTGTATGTCAATGAGAGAAGTCTACTTCACACTAGCCCTTAGTTATATCTATTTATAAAATCTATCATAATCCACCTATGCCTTTACATTCCCATCACCATGAACAGGGTCCTTTATCATATCCGCCGATCCACAAGGGGTTCACGAAACATCAATGGTTGAGAACCACAGCTCTGAACAACTAAATTTTCAACAAAATCCAAAATTTAGGATTTTGAAAATTTTTTGGGAAAAATTGTTACACAAATCTATCACCACAATAACAATGTCATAGCACACCACTGCAAATCCCGAAATTTTGTGCCTGCAAAGTACTGCCGAAATTTGCACCTTGCAAAAGCAAAGATGTTTGAAGTATTCAGATGTCGTTCAGATGTGCCATGGATGTCCATGGTTTGTTGGACCCGTATTCCCCTTTATCGTCCCCTCGAGAGTAGTCAGCCAGAGAATAGACTCCAGCTTGCCAGCTATATCTTATCCGGCTTACCAGACATACCTCTGTACTTCTTGAAAGGTTCCAATAGCTGGAATGGTGGAAACTATTATCCCCTAATGTGCACTAGATTGCAAGTGGTAGATATAAAATTAAAGCCATAGAGTTCCAAGACACGTAGCATTGCAGTTGAGGACTAGCAAATAAAACTCTAAGGGATCGTCAGGTAAAATTATCACCAATAAAACTACTATTCTCAGTGTCTTCGAACACAAATTTCACAATGGACAGAATTTGCAAGCTGCTCCACTCATTTTAAAAGCGCAATTTCTCTCGTAGAGAAATAACTGTGCCCCCAACCCCGTTGTGTTTATGAAGAATGAAAAAACTTCTTCACGCGATTCCAGACAAGGTTTTAGTTTACTGGCACCAATGGTTTTAAAAACCAGGACAGCCGACGCGTCGTCACTCTAAAGTTTGGCCTACTTAGCGGCTCTGCCCAAACCAACGACTACGGCGCCCGGAATGTGTCTTCGACTGGTGTGTTTAACATACCCCCCCCATGCACTGAAAGCGATCCCAAAATGGACACAATTTGTATCGCAGAAGACTGTATATCGGGCCGTTGCACGTCGTGATCCCGACAATCGGTCGTAGAAACCGCTGAAAAAGACGAGCGGGCGTGAAGGGTCGGCGTCGCAACTTCCGGCTGTGGAAGCTTCCACGAACTGTTGAGCCAGAGGGCGACCTTCGGCGGGACTGCCGTCCACCGACGTGCCCTTGCTGAGATGGAGACACTTTTGCGACGTCGTCGGCACGGTAATCGAGGTATCACTTTCGAGGACGCAGTAGTCGCACTGGCCCGGCAATGACCAAGAGAAAATGCGGCGACCCGTACCTTGCAGGTGTGCCTGCAGGTTCGTCAGTACGTCGTCCTCTCCGCTGGTGACGACCTGCAGCATCTCTGTGATGCGCTCCTGGACCCCCTGAGCCAGACGCATCATTGGCGCCACCTCCTTGGTTCCGCTGGGGCTCGCCGCCTTGAGGAAGAGGGCCGAGAGCGCCAGCACGGAGGCCGTGGCCAGCTCCAGCTGGCTGGCGTCGCCTCGGTGGGCCGCCCGAGACAGGAAGTGGGCGGGGAGGCAGCCGTGGAAGCCTGCACGCAAAACACAGGGCCACCGCCTTCAATGCGCGCGGGGAGCCGGTACGGCAAACCGGAGGGTTCCCAACCACAATTCTGCGTTTTCGGGGTTTATTTTCCCCCCTCAAATTTATTGTTGCTGCCTGAGCAAAAAAAAAAAAAAAAAAAAAAAATTGGGCTTCCTCGTAGTTTGTGTCAAAGGAAATCAAACGTGGGATTCTGCAACCTCCGGGGAACATGAGGGTGATCTGAACATCTGGAAAAGCGTCCCCACACCAATGAGGAAAACAACAAGCGGAAGTTTCTGAAGCGGATGGAAGTCTTGCAGACACTTCATTGGGGACCGCGGTCTGGGACAATGCAAAATAAAGCCATGGACAAAAAGTTTCTCCTGTGAAGCTCGGGTATTTCTATATTCCGGGAGAGCGCCAATGCGGGGCTTGTTAGTTTTCCATGATTTCGATGAAATTGCATAGGGGGTTAATTTTCGAGGTTTGCCAGCATGTACCGATAATGCAAAACCCTAGCCGTAACTAAAATCGGCATGCAGACTTTACGCAATGAAGAGAAGAAAATCATTAGATGATTTGCCAGTATGTGACATTTCCTTCATTACCGAAACCGGACACGAAAGAAACTCGTCTGAAGGAACAAGAGCGTGACGTCACTTATGCAACGTGTGCGACTTGGCCGAAAACCGAGCTGCTTGTCGACCACACCTGGACGATACACATTCGACTTTCCCACCGCAATGACCATGGCGAGATGGAGACCGCAAAAGCTGTTAGAGTCCTGGCGCATATGCAGGGGTGCGTCACTTCACAATAAAAACCGTGACCTCTTTCCTGAAGCTTATACGGACATTTGAGATAAAAAGCCCTGTGTCGAGATGGGCACTCACATTTGCTGCTTACATACTGATAGTGCCTCCTTAATGCCTTTCAAAACTTACAATGGATTGTTTTTGTTTGTTGCCTAAAGTAGGCAAGCTTATTTTAGTTGGAGTGTCTCCTGGCTCGTGCAATATTTTTGCGGAGGGGATATTGTTTGACACACCATAAAATAGTGTGGAAAAAAAGAGTACAAAAAAAGACTTGTTGCAGGAAGTCTTAAGAGAGTCCAAAGACTTTCAGTTCAGTAACGAGGGGGCTTCTCGCTGCAGGATTACAGAAATCATTTTACGCATGAGCAGACTGGATTCTGGTATCTTCTCGTTTATGAACTGCAAAAATAAACAATCGGTTGCGAGCGAATGCTCCTCTGTCGTGAGCGTCTTTTGCCCTCATTTTTTGTGCACCCCACTTAACAATGAATCGGTCCTAACTGGTTTAGTTCACTTGTGCATCTCATCTTAAATATATCGCAGAAATATTGTGTCAAGACCCATCCAACAGTGTGTCGGGTGTTGACCCACCACTTTTAGTTCCACAGACACCAGCCAAGCAGTTGCGACATCCAGGCATGCTATCACTACACTCCATTCACCCTTAAGCTGAGGCTAGAAGCTCTGCCTTTCTGCCCTTGCTGACATAAGTGTGAATGCACAAGCACATGCAACCAAAGCACTGCAGAAGGCAGCAAACTGGCACTGAAGGCGGAGGTTCTAGTCTCAGCTTAAACGGAGTATGGTGTTGCTGGTTTTTCATTATTGTTAGTGTACTTAGTCGTACAACAGTAGGCAGATTCAGTGCAAATGCTAGCAGACGTGCTTAGCTCCTACAAACAAGTACACAGCAATGTACACGTAGCGTGCCAACCATAACAACAATGATATCTATCGATAACAAAGAACCAAGAAATTGCATTCAGAGCACCAATAAGTACCATAAACACAGATGCTGTGCATGGGATCCTCGGACAAACGAGTTAATGGAAGCACGCAATACAGTTACACTTATTCTGAATTCTTGCAACATTTTCCCTGAATCTCCCACTTTCCCTAGGCTGACTAAATTTTCAGACTGGCTGCTAACCCTGTTAATTGACAGAAAGTGAAAACTCTCAACAGCTGCCTCACAATTAATGGAGGCATTAATATTTACAAAAGAGAATTAACAACGGGTCGAGCAAGGTATTCAATGGGGCTTATGCTGGAAGGCAAGCCACACGGGATAGGACAAAGCGAGCTTGACAGTCTCCGCTTCCTAGTGTTAGGAAATAAAAATGAGTGCATACTGCTGAGGAAGCCTTCAAGCTTGGAGAAAGCTTGAGATGGGTCCACATTTTCTGGACTGAGGGCTGGATCTCTGCAAGTAAGACAGAACAACCCTTGGGCAGCAGATACAGAATAGTCATGGAAAAGGCCTGATACAGTACACTTTGAAGCATGCCCCCCCCCCCAAAAAAAAAAAAAAAAAAAAGCAACAACAAACAAACAAACCAACAACAACAAAACAACAACAACAAAAAAAAACTTACATGGCAGAGATCAGGGTCAGGAGATGGCTGCCACTCCTTAGGTCGCTAAGTGCCTTGATTTCGACATCATAGCAGCCCAGCTAGAAGATGAAGCAAGTTTGTTAAAGGGACACTGACAGGGTATTTATGCTCTCCAAGGTTCTTATTTGTACACGACATGAGAGCCCAACTACCCAAAACACAATTTGTGGCTCGAGATTAGTTTACTTTCTGCCCGAAAACCGCCGATCGAGAACTGGCCGGTTTGAGTCACTCACTCTCTTCTCTGTGGTCACATGCTGTTTTCTATGGTTTAGACAAAACCACCAAAGATAATCAAAGCTGTGGATCATCAAAGGTACACACTCAATGCCAAAAATAGACAAAAAATATGATACACATTTTCTGTGGCTTGGAAAATGCTGCAAATACATTTATCGTAAAGTTGCCCAGCCACGTGACTTTTGGCAACATTCTGCTCCTCTATATTCCTTCTTCCCCAGTCCAGTTTCGGCTTTGAGCAGTTTTACTTTATTCAAATATATGCGACGCTGTAGCAAAATATTGATTGGGTTGTCTTACAACACCATAATGGATCGCCTGACAAAAAATAAAGATTTTTTGGGGGCGTCAGCGTCTTTTTAAAGGGCAACTCCGCTCAAATCCAAAGATTTCGGGATAATGAGCGATGTCGTGTTAGAAAGCCCTAGTAAAGGCACTACGTCGATTGCTTCGTGAAAAATGGGATATATATTTTTGAATTTAATTTTATACGCGAGCAGAAATCGAAACTTGGGCTGCGTACAACAACATTGGCCTCAAGCCACCAAGAACATGGCCATCACGTGGTATAAGAAGTCAAGTGATCCTCTACGCAACAATGGGCGGGATTGGGGCGGGTGTGTGCTATTCACAAGTGTTGTCCGCACCGCACTCTTCATGTTTTGGTGTCTACGACATTCAACGACATCTGCACAACTGCGGCATCAGTCTGCGCACGTAATGTCCCTAGTGTGGATGAAACTCCGAGAGACGATAATCACAAACGTTAAGACGATGACGGCGGTTGCAATGCGGGAGACGGCAGGAACATGGCAGGGCGGCCGGACGGCCCCCAAGAGGCACGCTGCGCAGGCGTGTTACACCAATCACGTGGACACCACTGAGCGCAAAGAGGATACATTGCCGACGTCACCCGTTACGCTAAAAACTAAACTAAAAACAAGCAAAAGGGGGCAATGATGATGATGTTTAGCTCAATGTTGGCTATGCTGCAGCTTTGAGTGCGCTGTTGGTTGTGCCTCAATTCGCCCGCTGGAGTCAGAATTTGGCAACTTGGCGAGTTGCAGAGTTTGCCGGAATGTTTAAGAAACATTTAGACAGAAGTAGGTTGTAATATTTGACTTGTGGTCTTCCTTGGCGATACTGAAGAGGACTGCCTTGTTTTTTCAAAAACAAAAATGAAGAGGAGTTGCCCTTTAACACGAGCACTGCGCCGACTTCACAATTTCACTAAGAATGCAAAGTGAATCGGTCAAAAGTAGAGGCAATTCATTCCACGCGTTGAGACGCAATAAATTTGAATCAAAGCGGTCTCCGACGGAGTTCTAAGACGCACATGCACATTCATCTAGTATGCGCTAAATTAAATTAGCAAACTTTTATCAGAACTAATCCCATATTGAAGCACGACAGCAGTGCACTATTGTAACAATTGCACCACTATGTCAGACCGCCAGCTGTAACGCACATGATGCTAGCACCTCTGAAACACCTAAAATATTCAGTACGATGAAAGTTGTCTTCCACTGAAGTCACGACTGTATGTGGCGCCGGAGGCACAAGACAGTCATCCTTCGTAAGCTACAGCGAATAAAGTGCAACATAGTATCAAAGGTCAGTCAACATCAACAAAGCCTAGTGCGGAGTCGTACCATCGTGGACTAGAGTCTCCAAAACAATGTGCCTTATGTCCAGCATACAGAAGGTGCTACAAAGAGGTGTTAATAAAGTGAAAGGTTAAACCTATCTGAATGCAACTTGGTCCTGCCCCCTCCGCCATGAAGCCTCACGCGCAACAACCCGACTTTATGATTACAGCATCCTAACTTTATATCAATTTCGTTTGAATAATCTCGAATAGCCGGACGCAAAACCCAGTCCCCTAGTACGTTGGACGTAACCTTAAATTTTATTTCAGGTTACGTCGGACGCAACTTATATTTTTATTTTCGAATTACGTGGGCGGCGTCTGGACTTGAGCTGAAACGAAGTAGAGAAGCTACGAACTCCAAGTAGCAACAACTACAAAGTCGCGTGCTGCAGCTGCTGCTGGTAAGTGGGCGTTGCTTGAAATTACTTACACATGCTTTGAATGTTTCCGAAAACACCTGGGTATGAATCTTTGACGAAGAAAATAAAATACCGTTTGAACAAACAGGGCGTCCGCCCAAAACGTCGTGTATACCTCCTTGTCCGCGTATTTTTCGAGAAGCACAACCAATTATTACTTGCGACTAAATGTTAATAATGCATGCTACACGCCGGGGTTCTAACTGAATTTCGAGGTTCCGCTCACCCATTTGATAAGTGCTTCCTTCTTTTCGCGTGCCACCATGGTGACGAACCGCAACTGCCGCAACCGCCCGGACGTCCAAGCAGGGCCGGTCGTCTGCCTGGTCTGCCAGGTCTGCCCAGTCTGCCCAGACATCACAGACATTTTATGTTTGCGAGATTTAAAAATGGCAGTTAAAATTGATGCCAATGGCGGCTAGGAGAACGCATCTTGTGAGGGCCTTTGTGTGTTTAATCAAATGATCTGTGACATTTGTTAACACTCTCACACACACACACAAATATTTATTTTATGCCAAACGCTATAATATTATGCATGAACATGTAATACGCAATATTTGACCTCAAAAATAAAAATAAAAAGTTTAGTTTTTTTTTTTTTTTTTAGTAAAGCTATACGCACTCCGGAGTGCACTTAGGCTCTGGGCAGTGTTCTAGAGAGCGCCACCGTCGGTTGGTCATCAGCGCCACCGTGGCCAAAGGAGGCAATACTGGGACGGCTAAAATCGGCAGCGCCGACGGCATACCCTTGCGAGATTGCGTTATTACTAATTCCGAGCGTTGTGTTCTCGCGCATTACACTATCCGACTGTTTTAAGAATCTATCAAAGATTAAATATATAAATGTGCATCCGTGTGTGGTTGTGTCGTTCTAGCATTAAGGAGTTTTAGTACGCGTAGGTGCCTTCCTCGATATGTAGAGACAACCGGAAACGGGATCTAGCAGAACAAAATTTAACATCATAATATCACGGCCAAATATTAGTAAAAGCAAATAAACAAAAACAGCTTTTTTTTTTTTTACGTTGTTTGCGCGCGTTTCAAGATAACAAAGCGAAGACTTCGTCGAGCTTCCCTTCTCTACAAAAGCGCACTGCAAAAGCGGAACTAAAAACGCCCCACCCCCTCCCCCCCTTTCCAACCTCCCTCTCATCCTTACCCACCTTTTTTTTTTTTTCCCAGCGAACTTTTCCCGCATGAATAGCTGACCTCATTTTTGTGATCAGCTTGTTCCCAGACCCCTCGTTGCCGTGTGAAAGACGATTGTGGAGTCCGAGGAATGTGTTTTTCGTTCAAGCTAGCTGTAGTTTAGACGGTGTCGTACGCAGTTGTTCGGCGCAAGCTGATGCTCCTTCTCGTCGATTGAATATGCTGTTCACTTTTACATAGAACAGAAATAAACGCCACATGGATAACCTTTTCTCGCGGGGTGAGTGAAGTTTTTTATTATTTCTTGGGTAGACTTTTTTCGCAGCAGGGATGAAGTTAGGACCGCATAGACACGGGTCGAAATAGAGCAACCATCTTGGGTAGCTACGCGATCATGCTAAAGGCGCAAACGACAGTTCGTTCTGCAATCGGCGAAGCGGAGAAAACGCTCACTTCGGTTTTCAGTAACTACGATAAAACGTCCACAAAACGTCGTTCAATCAAGATATGTCCGTGGAGCAGAGAGCAGTGAGAGTGTCAGAGGACTGATCTGATTCTAGAGTCATCGCATAAAATTCAAAGACAACGCCGGGCTTCGAGCGCATTAATTCCAAATATCGAGTCAAATAGTGCATTTAGAAATGCATCTCAAGTCAGGCAATGTGAACGGAATGCTTATTTTGCACGCTTTATGGCATTTATTCATCTCCGACGGCGTTGTATTTTTCACGGTTTCGACGGAAGGCTGCGGAGCTTCACGTCTGCCAAGCTTCCAGGGTTGCGACAGTCCGGTACGCAACAATGCCTACAGCTTCGGCGTTTGCTCTTCTGCGACATCCGATAGCAATGTTAAGAATAAAAGACCAAAGAATGGAAGAATTAACACCTTCAAATTGATGCGTGAATAGCCACACGAGCAAGCAGGCTGGCGAAAGGGCCTTCTCAGTGTTGCAAATATTTTGAGCTAGATGGCGCAACGTGTCACACCAAACTTGACTGCCCGGAGGGTATGAGAACTCATGCCATTTGGGTCACCCTTTTCGAACGGCGCGTGTATCACTGGGGAGCTCGTTAACACAGCCCCCCGCCTGCGTTCACGCCGCTTCGCGGCGACAGTATCGGCTGCTAATTACAAAACTTAACCAGTACACGCCGCTTCGCGGCGTCTCTAGCGGCGTCCAGCCGGCAACACCTCCGGAAAGGGAGTCCCATACCATTTAGTTCTGCGAAGTTTCGGCGACAACATTCGGTTTTCTTAGTGTTCATCGCAAAAAGAAATGTCGTAATCGCCAAATGCCTCGACAAAATAAATTGTTCCAGAAAAAAAAAGGGAAAAAAAGTAGACCCACCGCGGATCGAACCTGCGTCCACAGTGCCTGCGTCCACTTGCGTATAATGTGGACGTCTTCATCCCTACACTGTGCCGCCGCCGCCGCCGCTTCGAAAAGTCGCTGTGACCATTCGTGCGTATAGCCATTTCCGTTTAAAGTGCACTCCGGAGTGCGTATAGTTTTACTCTTTTTTTTTTTTTAGCTTGTCGCAACGTTACTAGATTACCTCAGTTGTGGAACTCCCGCGGAGGGGGGTACCCCCCCTCACTCACCTTAATCCGCCTAGACTCGTTCGAAGCGCCATCTATATTTTCGTTTCATAACTGTGCATTCTAAAGAGCACAGCTGAAGCGCCCAATGGCGATCACAACGCCGCCATTTCTCCCGCAGCGGTCACTCGAGGAACTGCACGTGACATCTATTTTTGGCTTCAATCGGGTTACAGGGGTTCCACCCCCGTCTCCCTAGCGGACACGCCGCGGAATACCCCCACAGTTAAAATGCGCCTAGGTCGGGACGCGCTACCTCAAATCCCCGCTGAGGCATGGTTGTATAAAAACAATATTAATTGTGCTGCAAAACCTTGAAAACTAAAAATTTTAGAAAACATCACCCGCCCCCATTTTGTACTAATCTCCAATAAAAGCTACTACAAAAAGAGTTTTTTTCGTTGGTTTTTACGTTTCTAGTGACGTTGAAACGAACGTATCCCGATTCAGTTACCAAAGCAGCCGTCCGGCGGCGCGTCGAGCGAATCTGGGCGAGTCGTGGTGAGTGAGGGGGGGTACTGTTCGTGCATGCAGCGTCTAATTGCAAACACGGGTCGTAGCGGTCGTAGCATGCAAAAAGGTTGGCGCTCCGAACGATCGGTGCAAAAAGTCAGGTATGTACACATCGCGACACTGTTAGCGCGAACACGACATTGGCGCATTTTCGCATTTTACTTCTAAATAGTATTAGCAAGTACGAAATTTTATCGCTTACATTATATAACTAAATGAGCTCTTTCCGTAGCAATAATAACTTGGATGCCATCCCTTGGTTTCAACGAGAAAAACTGGAAAAACCGGCGATTGCTTGTTCGCGCTAACAGTGTCGCGCTCTGTACTCGAGGTGGGGTGTTGTCAACTTCGTCAACTCGGGCTGCGGGCACAGTGACTGCGGGGCTGCTGGCCTGCGACCGAAGTTCGTTGTGTTCGAGGTGATTATATTGTGTTGATTGGGGATGTGATTACTAATTACTGTCCGGATGCAAGACGTGCCACACACAAGGTGACCGCGAGGTGAGTCATCCCTTCGTTACGTTGTTACTTTCCGCAGAACGCCCAGCCTGTGTTAATAACGTGCAGTGCATCTTTCAACACGAGGCGGGTTCGGTTTTTATAGTTTCGTTTATCGACTTTTAGCATTTCTAAAAATTGCTAAAATTGTCTAAAAAAAAAAAAAAAGAAAAAAAACATAGGAAGATATTTTTTATTGAGCCGATAAAAGACATTGGATATTTTCAGGCTGTCTACCTCCTTGCCTGAGAGGGCTATTTGAATGGCATGGCAACCATAACAATACAGTACTAAAATCATCTGGTGGGCTAGTTGGCTATACATCTTGGTAAAATTAGCGCAAAGACGATCCGAGGAAGAACGTAGAGACAGGATATGTTTCATGTTCTCAAGTTTTTATTCGGGTGTGTCTCTTAAATGTCACTACTTCTTAGTCTTTCTAATACAGTATTAAACGCCAGTCTGTCTCTACGTTCTTTCTCGCTTGTCTTTGCGCTAATTTTACCAAGATAACAATACAGGGTCCGAAGAGAAAACGAAACCGCGTTTTTCAGCTTGCGTAAATAAATTACCCATCGTAAAAAGCCGAAACACCGCGTGAATGCGACTCTGGCGGTGATGATAGTGTTACCTCTCGTTAGGAATACGACCGGAAAAACTTATTTAAAAATGTACTCGGACTCGCCAGAAGGACATGAGCGCCCTAACTTTGGGGTACATGAGGGCGACTGAGTCGCCACGTACGCCTATCCGGGAGTCCCCCGAACAGCAGCAGTCGGAGAGGTCAAGAACGAGGCCTGGCGACTATCTACAACTGGGGTGCTATGTTGCGCTTTTTGGACTCCCAGGAGACTTGGAAGAGGGAAGTGACGTCAACGACTAGAGAAACGCAGATTGGATGTTGACAGAAGAAAACAAAATCAACATCCAATCTGCATTTGCTGCGTTGTTGACGTCACTTCCCTCTCCCTAGTCTCCTGGGAGTCCAAAAAGCGCAACATAGCCCCCCTGCTACAAGGGTCAGACCACAGTTTATCATATACAGCAGTGGTCTCTGTTAGCGCGTCAGGAAACACAACGCTTTGTAACTCGGGTTCTTTATAGGAGACGAGAAACGTGATTACATTGTTAGTGGACAGGTTACAGACGTCCGACCCTAGTCGGCATGATGGCGTCGGGGGCGACGACCATTTCCGTTGGACCGGAAGAAGGCTGGCGGCTCTGGCCAGGGTTGCCGCTTCCGGCCGCAACACTTCCCCCACACTTGGTGGAATGGTGGCACTACAAGTTCAGCCGCACAGGTGGTCGGCGTTGTCGCACTGGACGCTGCTCCTTGCTTGGCTCCAGGGTGGCCCTTGACGTCTCTGGAGCCGCTGAGGATTGGCCCCATTCTAACATTAAATCCTCATTCCGCTCACTGGGTTGATGCAGAAAGTCAGGTGTGTTGACCTCGTGCCTCAGGCGTAGCTGGTCATGATGTCTGCGGATCATCCCGGCAGGTGTCTGCACCAGCGCCATGCGGTTTCCCAGTTCTTCAGTGATGGTTCCACTCGGCCAGCAAGGTCCATTACCAAAGTTCCTTGCAAAAACAGCCTGACCTCGGCTCCATGTAGGCGACTGGTTGGCCGGCCCTGCCGGCTTGTTACTCTCTGCCCGGGCTGTCAGCAAGTCCAGACGAACTTTCGGCTGATAGGCCAGAAGCATTTCTGCTGGAGACTTGGGACGACCACCCGATGGCATTCTGCGGTGCATGTGGAGCCATCTCGCCAAGCGAGTTGTGAGGGACGCACCAGACACCCTCTTTAGTCCATCTTTCACCGAGCGCACGGCCCTTTCTGCCAGGCCATTAGACTGGGGTTGGTACGGTGCAGCACGTATGTGACGTATTCCATTTTTCTTGACGAAATCCTGGTATTCGGCTCCTGTGAATGGAGTACCATTGTCCGACACCAAACATGTGGGCAGGCCAAATCGAGCAAAGGTGGTTCTGAGCAGTTCTACTGTCGTTGCCGATGTCGCTGTTGTCGCTGGCAATGCCTCTATCCAGCCAGAAAAACTGTCGACCACCACCAGGATCATCTTCCCCTCTACTGGTCCGGCATAATCCACATGAACTCTTGTCCACGGCTGTTTTGTTGCTGGCCATGCCAGTGGCTCCGTACTCGGTGGCATGGGAGCCGCCTGTTGGCACACCTGTGCACCGGTGAAGCAACTCTTCCACCTCACGGTCAATGCCTGGCCACCACACCAGCGTGCGTGCCAGTGCTGTCCCTTGATTTCTCTCCTTGAAAAGATATGGAGGCACGAGCCCAACCTGCTCCACTCAGGTGATGAGTGGAGAGTGAAAATAGGTAGTGAAACTGGGGAATGGCTTTTGAACCAGACAGAAAATTTCTTTTATGTCTTGTTTCGACATGGGAGAGTGGCATGCTACAGTGCCCCACACACGGTATTCACTGAAAGAATAATGCACTCTTTATGAACAAAATCCACTAGTCTACTTCCCCGTAGTGCTCGCTTGCAGCCAATTATTGTGCTTTACCAAATCAGCAAAGCGATTATATCAAGCTCAAGAAAGCTACTTTTTGTGATAGTGCGGTCTGTTTCAAACATGATGACTGGTTTTCTGTGTGCCCTACGAGAATGTAGACGCACATGCTTTTTTCATAGATATCACATTCATTATTCGGCTAAATACAGTACTAGAGAGGGTGAACAGCAGATCAAATTGAATAGCACTGCATCAGACAGCATTTATAATGCAAAGAAAGCGATGACATGCTGGTGCTCCTGACAGTTTTAAGTTATAAGTTGTTTGGTTTGGACACTACTTGCCCGGGATTCGCCCAACCTTATTATATTATACACGAAACTGATTACATGTCTGTTAGGGCTATGGTTTATACTCGTTAGAGGGCTTTAACAAAATAAAACCTTCAGTCCCCTATTGCCAACATTTGTGAATTGACGTCACCTCGTGGCTAAACTCAACGCTGTCAGGGCGGGTTTGTTTGCCTGCTTGCATGATCTAATCAGGTATTCACGGTGTGTGGCTGTCTAAACATGCAGCCAGCGAATAGGGCGCACATGCAAGCACCATACCTAGAGCGCACATCGGCGAATGCTGTTTCTTGAATGCTTCATTCCTATGATACAGTTAAAACAAACATTTACTTAGCTAAATCAGCTGTGCTGCTTTTACAAATTCTTAAGAAACACCAATTTAAGTCTTACTCTGAAAGATGGCCAGGCTTGACGATGCGCCGTGTACGAATAGTTGGCATAGATTATTGCGGGTCCCAGTGATGCACATGCGACGTAATTTCCCTCGCGTGCAAGGAAATTTCCCGAAGCGTGCTGTCAATGGAACAAGTTTTCCACAAAACATGCTCTCTATGAAACGAGTGTTGACAAAACAATACGGACTCGTGCACCTCTTCTCTTTCTTTAAACCCGATTGCAGGGGAATTCAGATTAAAACAGAGCACAGCTTACCGTGGGAGGGGCCGGCTCGATGTCGTCGCATGCTGCAGTGGCTGGCTTGGCTCAAAGGAGGGTGGTGCTTGGCCGAGGGGTTCCGCAGACGGACATGGCGAGCTGCATATGCAGAAGGTCAAAGAAACCCTAGGAAAACACCTAGATCATCCAGCACACACGATATGAGGCAGGTACACATGCACCTCTTTTTTTTAAATTCCTTAATAAAGAGGAATTCAGATCAAAACAGAACACAACTTACCGTAGGGAGGGGCTGGCTCGATGTCGTCGTGTGCTGCAGTGAAGGACCTGGCTCAGAACCTGGCATGGGAGGGAAAGTGCTGTGTCTCCCCTCTGTAGTCAGTCTGGGAAAAGAAAAGACGGTCTCTTTAACCAGTGTCAGTGAAATGACAACTGGGAACAGCTAAGACATGGTTTGGTACCCAATCTGAGTAAGCTTCAGTACTCTTAGCTAATGCAGTACATGTGCTGGAGGAGTTATTAACACAATGAAAAAAAATTGGTAACAGCCAAATAACCGCTCTTCTCTTTCAATACTTTTTTATGCATAGCCTCAGAATTAAAGTTTAACATCTGGGTGGCACTTTACAATTTGTATTGGCGGCAGGTATTGACATGAACTAATTAGGGAGGTGATGCCTCTTGTGTTGGAGACACGCACAATTTTGTTGTCATGCTTACCTCAGACTTGGTACTGCAAACTTGTTCAACCATGTTTTCAAAGTGCTTGTGAAGTCTTTATCTTGAAAATGCTTGCTGCAAAGCCTGTAGTTGGTGTGCAGCGTGCGGGGTTTTACAGCTTGCAGAGAGGTGCTGCCAATAGCCTGAAGCCACAGCAGCTGGCTGCAGGTATTAAAAATGGTTTTCTTTAAGAATAAAGCACAGACCATTGCTTTAGTGCACATTTTTAAATGGAGTAATGACAGTGGAGGCTTCATTCTCAATTGCATCCCACACATCCTCTGTCAGTCTCTTCCTCTCCGAGTGTGTCACAGTGTTGACGCCGCAAGATCTTTTCTGTAGCAGACCACCATCTTAGCGTTGAGAGTTCCCTTTCCGCGAAACCGATCGTAACAAAAGTATATCCATGTCTCGTCTGGACAAACTGTTCGCGTAACACACTCTTCATAACTTGAGCACCAATTGAACGGCTATTTGGCAAGGTCACGAGTATTGAGGAACATGTCGTGGGAACGGTGATTGCAAAGACGGGAGTGTTCTTGCCAACTTCTACTCAAAATTATTTCCCTCTTTCGTTTTTTCTTTTTTTTTGAGCTAATGCGAACACCCAATTTTTCCCGGAACACCAATTAAAGGGGTACTCCGCAGATTTTTCGAGCTACCTAATCCGAAGGCATCATCTGAATGAGGATGGCTTCCTGATTCCGAAATGCTAACTCGTTCTCCCAGATTCAATCTAGTTAATTAAAAAAGTGGTATTTTGTTTGCTGCCGAAACCGTAACATTGTTCTCCCTAGTTTTTCCCCAGTTTTCCCCGCCACCCAAGCGTGACATCACAGTTGGGTAGCGAGGCGCGCGGCCAGCAATCGGGCACGCTCGCGCTCGCCTTTCACGCGGCTAACAGCGAGAAAACCTGGGCGTTCATGCTATTTGAAGTTGATAATAATCTATATTTGCACAAGGTATGACCTTGGCCTACGTGCTAAACTATAAAAAACAAAAAAACAAAACGGGAGCAACTGGAATTTTGAGAAAACCGAGAAAACCGAAACTCGGTACGCTCGAGCCGCGGCTCGCTAGTTTCGTGAAATCGCTCGTAAATCCGTTCTCATTTTATTAGAAGATGGCTGACCAAGAAAGGTCGAAAAGTCACGCAATACATTTTTTTGACAAATTGCCAAAGCACCACGGAAAATGCTCGGAATGTGGCAGGTGCCCCACACGCTCGTATAACCTGAAGGAACGTGCCATTTGTTTTAGATTTTCTTTAGAAAAGTTACTGTTGCAGGCACCAGCACGCGTAACTACTCTTCTGGCATGAATATGCTCCTTGGTACTTAAGTAATTTAGCAAAAGATCTATAGACCATTTCTGAAAAGTGCTTCTGGTCGATGCCATTTTCAGCGTTCGTGTGTGTGGTACATACTTTGCTCGCCTTCCAAAACGACGAACATGTGCGTGCTGGGCTAGGACCTAACACATGTAGACTGTGATTTTCGTAAACAATGAAATGTATAAAATGGGATGAACTGCATTCGTGTAGATCAGATGGCAGGTTACTGGTCATGAAGATCGTGTTAAAATGACAATTAAAAGAACTCCGCAACCACCAACCCAAACATCAAATGCAATGGAATGCATATAAAATACACAAATACACTGTTCATTTTAAAATAAATAATATTCGCTTGATAAAATAGTGCATAAGGTACAGAAAGACATCATAAAACTTTTATTTCAAAATAAGTTGACAAACGTTGCTAAACAAACGTGTACCCTATTTTTTTTTTTTAACTTTTGGAGTAGTATGCAACGCGTTCAAACACTCATCTACGAGAGCACATGGGTAGGGAGTAATACAATATACAATTTTTTAAAATTAAGTTTTGATTTAGCACAGTTTCCATTAGCTGTAAATTTGCATGCCTCCCCTCAACGACATTAATATTTTCATGGTTTTAAAAAAACTTTTCCGCCCTATATGAAATTTCTCCGCAATAAAGTAAATTAAAGACGTTTTCATCACTTCTTCTGCAGAGAATATAGCACACCAACCATATGACAGACCAAACAAAGGCTCTATCATATATTAATGGAGCTCAACACCTGCTCCATAAACCCCTGTAATAGCAGACAGGAATACCAGTATGTCGAAATTCATGTCCAAATTCAGACTTGAACTTTGTTTAGACGTTTCACTTCTCGTCTTCAACATATCGGCCATGTGAGTGAGACTCCGAGAGTAGCCCGAGCTAGATTCAACGTCCGAAACAGAAATAGTGTTTATAAAAAAAAAAAAAAAGAAAAAAAAAACACTGGACCAATTGTGAATAACAAATGTGACTGTGCAAAATGTCGACTATAGTGCTAGATTGTGTACTATTTTTCACAATATTATTAGCGCTCTTCTTTGGGTGGATGTCGTATAGTGGTAAAAACCGGCTTGAGTTTGCGCGTGCCGCTCTTGAAGCTGTTCCAGCTGTTAAAGGATACTCAACTCGCAGCACGCGGCTATAAAGTATTCCGAGCAAAAGTGAAAATGTTTCACGTGACACTATAGTAGGTTACAAGTCAAGAAGGTAGCGGCAAATGCCCCTCAAAGGGAATCTTATATCCCTCCGCCACCTCCGCATCCAATAGCGTCCCATCGTTTCCGTGACGTTGCGGCCAACGCGCGAGGAGGGTCGTGCCTTTCTGTACATATTTGCTTTATCTTTTGACTTTGACTTAGCATTGTGGAAGCCACGAGAGGGAGATTAAGTCTTCCCCCTTCCGATGGAAACAAAGACGACTTTCGGGGATTAGCTTCCCCCTCCGATTGATACAAAGGCTGCTTTCAGGGGCTCGGTTCCTTCTCCGATAAATACAAAGGTCGCTTTCTTAAAAAGTGGGGGTCGGAGACAAGTTGACACCACTCTGTGGCCATTATCTATCCATTGAAGCGGAACAAGGAGCGTTTCCAGTGAACTCTTCTTTCGATTGCGGAGGGATTTGAAACCGGCGCACCACGCTTGTGGGAGGAGCTTCTCCTACCTTCTTAACTTGTAACCGACTATAGTTCTCTCGGCGCACAGCTCGCTTTAAAGCACCTTGACGTGGCTGGCCTTCATTACTGCCTGGAAGCACATTTTTTTTCTCCCACGAAAACAAGGGTAAAAAAGAAGCTTTTTCCCGGCACTGTTCCTATGATCTATCGCGGAGCACAGGTTGCTACCCATTGCAAAGGAACTTTTAACCTTGAAGCTGCGAAAAAAATAATCTCGATCGCTGGCGCCCGGAAAGCCACTTCGCGGCTGCCCGAGTCGCTCGTCCGCTTGCCCATCTGTGACGTACGCGGGTAGGGAAAAGTAGGGATTTTTCAGTGTTGCCAGTAGAGAGTCGCCTCCTGGAACCCTCGCGGCCGGTGTAACTTGCAAATTCAATTACTTCACGGAAAATTTTTATTTTTATAAAATATTTTGCTTATCAGTTGAGAAAGGGTTATTGATGCGGTCTGCAAATTTCCAGCCAAATCGAAGCCTACCAAAAAATCGGCGGAATTCCCCTTTAACAAGGAGACTTAGGTGCCGTTTTCAACGCAGCAGTAATTCACCGAAGAATAACTTTTTTTTTTTTTTAACACAAACTGAACCAGGGTTTGTACCTACCAGAACGATTACATATGTTTGCACTAGTTGGGTGCCCTTATTTCAGGAGCACCACTTGAACACATTAAAATGAATGCAATCAGTAAATTCTAAATCGAAACTTGCAACGTGGGAGTGCCCTCAGCGATTTCTTCATTTTCGTTTGGGCTGCACCAGTTTCGAGCTTCTTTCTACATGTGCAGAGCCGCAGTTACTTCCTTGTTCATGATTCCGAATAGAAAAGTGATTTGGCACTAGCTTCATTGATGCAAGGAGGGAAATCAGTACCTCACAAAGCTTAATATACACACGTTTATAATTCACCCTTACATTGTTTCAATTTAATGCATTAGAGTCTGTGTAGCAACAAGTTCCTCAGCGATATTTGTCACGGAAATGACAACTTTCAGAGAAGCGAAGTATAATATACAACACTGCTATTTTGCAACAAAAAATCTTGCCGTAAAATACCAAGCAAGTGCCCACTCAAACTTTGGAGATAATCGCAAAAAAACGGGGGATGGGCGCTTGTTTGGTCATCAATTTACATATAAATGTACTGTGCATACTTTCTCAAATCTTACGAACTTGGTAATGGGCGCTTAATGTGGAATGCGCGGCTTCTCGGCGGGTGCTTTATCATCAGCTTCGAATGGTTCAAATTTAAACGCCAAAAACTCATTTGTACTCTGCAATCTCCGCCGCAGCCCGCAGCCCGGCACCTCGACTCCTCTCATTGGTCGTAACCTTGGGTAACCGTGTAACGGTTTCAGGTCAAACATTCTTCTATTCCTTCCCGAAAATAAGCGGGTCTCTAATATTTTTAAAAATTAGTATTACTGGTGTAATAACTTAGCTTTATAAAAATTACTTTTACATGGCTTTCTGTAACAACAAATCTGAAACATAAAAAGTTGTTTAGTTTGCGATATGTGGTGAGGGGCACTGCCTCTGCGCAATTACCGGAAGTCGCCTGGAGTGGGGCCCCTGTATGATTATTCGCTGTGGGTCAGACTTCCCCCAGCCCCTCCCGGTGGCTCCTCTCATACCTCTTTTCAGGGCGGCCAGTGAGTCATCCTACTCCTCACACCAGGAGGGGGGAGGGGGAACGTCAAGGGCGTGGGTCACTACACCTCTCTGTCGGACTGTCAGCGCAACTCAGTTTTTTTTTGGTTTCGACAGTTGTTACAATAGGATGCAGACATTTGGGAGCGGGATGTTGCCTGGTTCCAAAGTTGGAACCTAAAGACGAAATCTTTCGACGAGCCGAAGTAATAAGAATAATAAAAATAATAATAATCTTTATTTCGACGCAGGAGGGTTGGAGTGTACTAGAAAGGCCGAAAGCCCCTACCAGAAAGCCTAGTACACCGAACTAAAGGAAAAGGAAGGGGATAATAAATGGGTAAGACACACTACTATAGGCCACAGGCAGTGCAGTTTGGCACTACACGTTGCACCATCTAGCAGCTGCAAAATAAAAAAAAAAAAACGGGGTAGGCCAGGACGGCGGCCCAGGTCGCGGGGACTGCGGGCGGGCACATTCAGAAATCACATGCGAACGTGGCATTTCAGATCGGCGTAAGCCTTTTTGGAACCGCTTTTTGTAAAATTAAGTCCCAACTACATGTCTCTAGTCTCTACCGGGTTCCTGTGACATCTTGCCTACTCCTAGAGTCCCCCCCCCCCCCCCCCCCCCCGCCCCAAACAAAACGTCGCTACTGCTGCCTGAAAGGCTGCCACAGTTGCAAAGGTGGCTCAAGTGTCAAACTTTACCGCTTCCCTTTGAGATTTTGGGAAGCAACACGGCGACAGAAGTGGATTACTGCAATGTGATGCATCAAGTAAGTGAATTTTACATGAATTGTTAAAGCGATTGAAAATGGATGTGCAGGCTTGGAAAGTGGTCTGACGAACTCGTTTTGCAGACTACTCAGCAAAATAGCATATTTATGCAAGTTGTTTTACGAGTCACTTAGACAGCCACATAGGGAAATACGGTCAGAACAATCGGGCTGATTGTTGCTTCGCTGTGACGTTGAGAATCAGGTGATCAGGTCTTCAAGCGAGAAGCCTGTCGTTCCGTTCCGGCACTCGGAGTTGTATGCGGGCATAGCCGCTCGGCATGCGCGGTCGCAACCGAAATTTTATAAACCTGCGAGATTTTAAATAGTGGAGTTATCGGTGTGAACGCGGCAACATCGCGCGGTGCCGTATGCAGTACCGTGTAGCGTGCCCGCTGGTGTGAGCGAGAACATCTGCGGGGCATTCGCGTTGAATTTCCCGTCGTCGTGGCCATACATATGGCGGTGGCTGCTATTTTTTTCTATAGACCTTTTCTGTTTCCTGTTGTTTTCAGTCACGTGGGTTCCGTATCTGGTATGCGGGGCGAAAAAATAATAGAACGTTTGAACCTGAAATATGCGAGAAAATATAGGTGAGGCAAATCAAGAATGTGTGACAATCACGCATTTTTCGTAAACACCTTCCAGCTGCGGCGAGAGATCAAAAAGATGTTTTACCGCATACCAGAAGTGACGATATTCAAGATGGCTGCGCGCCTGTGGAAAAGGTGTATAACAAAAATATGCATTGCATTATGATTAGTTGAAATAGGCCTCGACGTATTGCTGTAAGAGATCATAGAACTATTTTCACCTTTTCTTGTGGAGGTTGCTGCCATTCCCGACGGCATAAGCGTCACTCTAAAAGCCACCTAAAATTGCAGGCAGGTAATGAGCACAGATGTACAGAGCGCGACACTGTTAGCGCGAACAAGCGATCGCCGGTTTTTTCAGCTTTGCTCTTTGAAACCAAGGGATGTCATCCAAGTTATTATTGATACGGAAAGAGCTCATTTAGTTCTTTCATGTAAGCGATAAAATTTCGTGCTCGCAAATATTATTTAGAAGCAAAATGCGAAAATGCGCCGATGTCGTGTTCGCGCTAACAGTGTCGCGATGTGTACACTTACTTCGCATGGCATGCACTGTATGAGGTACCAAGTAGCAACCGGACGGAACCGCTGCATGCGAGCGTGTACCAGGCCCTCGTTTTGTTTGTATCGCCACTGTTTTATACACGTCTTTATCTTCTCGCAGTGTGCGTGCTGCAATGCATCGTTCCATGTGCGCTTACGCACATGCGTGCATGTTCCTGTCATGATTGTCGTGGCACTGAAAGCCAGCACGCTGCTTCATATCGTGTCAGTTTTAACACAATATGATTGTGTCAGTTAAATCTGTGTCAGAAGGCTGTCTGACACCGACCAAGTATCTAAGCGCAGGATGATGAACAAAACGCACAAATATTTCGGTGCTACCCAAGGGTGAGCACTGGTACAGGATTCTCTTCCGTCCTCTTGCCGTCGACGAAGTGCCGAAAACACGCGTGAGCGGACACGGACGGCAAAAACCCTTGCCGATTCACGGCACTCACTCACTGTCGACACAAATTGCCGTCCGCAGGGAATCGGTGTAAAAAGAACATATTGCAGCCGCATTTTTCCTGTTGAATGTTATGGTCGGAGCAGAAGGAAAGCGCAGCGAGTTTTCGCTTTCGCTGGTTGTTATTACAACCAAAAATTATGCAGTGCTGTCGAGAAGATCCCGCGTGAGCTTACGCCATAAAAAAACGACAGGTAACAAAAAAGTAGTCGTCAATTAAGTCATTAACATTGCACAATGTGGTGGGGTCTACAATGCAACTATCTGAAATCACAGTCCACGGTTTTTGGGCTAGAGCAAATGCCAGTGTCGAGAATCTACTCTCAAAACCAATGATGCGCTTTGAATTTTTTTTTTTTTCCTCTGAGTTTGAGGCTTTTTTGGAAACGTCTGTAGCGTGGCAACAAAGGTGCTGCAGAGGAGAAAATTGAAGGAAAGGGAGGAGAGCGCCAAATGAGCGAGAGAGGAAGGAGAGAGCAAAGAAGAAATGACCGCCATTTTGATGCAGCACACTTTCGGCGCAAAGCACGGTTGAGGCTATGCGTCGTCTGTTACGGGCCAAATTCTTTTTTGCCTGAATAGAAGTATGCGATCAAACGTCGAGAAAACTTCATTCATTTAATCCACCGAGGAATAACGTTACATCATTTTCTTGCCAGACCTTGCAAAAAAGAAGGAAAGAACCCAAATTTAGATATCCATCCCACGCATTCTACATGGTGAATGAATGAGAATGGCGGCCCTCGCCATTTAGCTGGGAGCAGCTGGGAGTTGACGCGCATGCGCTCATGCCCCTCGCTCTGCGCCACGGGCTGATTGGCTCACTCGAGAAGGAAACGTTACGTCAGTGACGTCATAAACTGGCCAAACTCTCCCAATATGTGGCTCTTGCCCTATTAGAGCAGAGGTGCCTGGTGGCAAAAACGGTGCACTAGTGGCGATGACATCGGCCTCTTGCTTTCCTCCTCTTCTGCCAGGCACTGAAGGAATAAAGGAGGCACTGGTCTGTCTATAGTCGATTACAAGTAAAAAAAGTAGCAGCAATGCCCCTCAAATGGTACGTTTACACCTGAGAAGAAATTTGCTGCCGCGGGAGAGGAGTTGGTCCTGGTGGCGACGAGTGGGTTGTGTTTACATCTATTTCTTTCGTGGGGCGGCGCCGGCTGCGGCAGCTGTTCTCGTAACATCCCGTCAAATATGACGAGAAGGCGCAAGAATTTTCACCTCGGCTGTCTCTCCCCGATTATGCTGCTCCCGAGTCTCGCTGTTTTGGGCTCGACAAGTAGGCGTGAGCTTCACGTTGATGCTGCATCCGAAACAGAAAAACAGTGCGAAGCTGATAAATGATTACATAGAGGAAAAGGTTATTGCGATGATTCTTCTTTCGTCTTCCCTGTTTGCGACGGAGAAAGAGGAGCAGCGTCGCCGTCGGTGGTGGTGGGTTCGCCCATGCTTACTAGACCGCAAAAGGACAGGACAAGCAAGCTGCCTCCTTCCTCGTCTTCGCTCGTATGACGAGGAGTACTACCGAGAGTAAGTGAATCTGGAATGCATACAATTGTGTGCTGTGAAACAAGCACGAGCATGTTTGCTCGAACGACGCTGAAAACGTTGCGCCCTCTGTTATGGCTCTTCTTTGCCTCAAGCAGTTTAAACAAACAACTCGGATAGTTGCCCTTCCTCGACTATACGAGGTAACCATGCTCAGTTGTCCCACTCTTCATGCATGTTGATATCCAATTTCGCACCTTCGTAAATGAGTCCTTTATATTTTTAAATTTATTTTTGCACTTCTGTCCTGCAAACACAACATACAGTGGCTTTACAATTGCTGTTCGGCACCGACGATGGTTGTGGTGCGCATTACCGGTGTGACCTGGCAGAAAACAGTACAAAAGAGCACTTGTCATATTCGCTCCATTTTGCAGTTTCTTCGTCGTTAGTGTGCTGCGTGCATTTTTTCCGTTGAACAACACGCCCGCATTGTTTCCTTGTTTCCGCGACAGACCGGTGCATTGTTACAAGAACAAATGACAAATATCGGGGCCGCATGCTAAGGTAGCTGGCAATTCACAAGATAATACCAAAATATGCAGGACGCTTACGGCACACTGCGGTCTATACCCGCTCCCTCTGAAAATTGCAAGATTTTGAGAGCAAATACTTGTCAATCTGAATCCAGCACCGATATCATTCCATAGTTTGTCTTTATATTTGTTATCTTTGTAGGATCCATTCCGAAGGTCGTAAAGACGACGATAATTTTTCATATCAATCAACATCTCCGTTTAGTATGGGGCGGTTGAAGTGTCTTTATTCCCAGGCATGCCCGCGACACTGGATGTCTTCGATGCCGTCAATGCCATTGCCAAAAACAAACAAGAACGCATACTCGTGACGTAGGCAGCATCGCGCTGTGCAAGAATGTCACTTCCGGTGAGCGAAACGCCTCATCTGGCGGCAGAAATAGGTCCTGGACCTATATGGCCCACCATTGCGTTTTCCGCCCAGTGCTTCGTCCCAGGGGCAAAAGCTGGGCGGATTCGCTAGCGGATCTGCAAGTATAAACATACCATAAGGAATCTTGTATTCCTTCGCCACCAATCGCATCTCATCATTTCATTGACATTAAGACCTGTGCATACAAATCTTGCTCTTGCAAACAAATATTTTCAACATGGTTGCTGGGCAGATTTTCTACATGCCTGTGATGATGTGACTCAGTCTACAAAAGAAGAAGGGTGTGCCAACCCATGGATTGGCTCGGAGGGACAAGGGAAGACGACGAAGAAGAGAAGAGATGGGGAGTGCTTGCACGGAGAGCGTGTGAAGGATGGGCCGGGAGAACGTGCTGGGTCGGAACGACACCATCGGCCAGGGCAGTCAGCGGCTCGCTCCTACTGTCTGACCAGCAGCCTGTTCCAGAGAGGGCAGCGCATAGAAATCTATGCTGCCCGGCTCCCTACTGCGCGAGCACTTGGTGCAGTGACTCTTGGGCACCGTGCTCTTGGGTCATCGACGGAAGCCAACCGCTCCCACTCCTGACTGCCAGCCACAACCGTGGGCCGACAACGACAGCTCCAGACACAAGACCCGCTGCTGCGCATGGTTATTGAAAGACATGGTGACTTTTGCGTTTCTCTTTCTTTCATTTCTTTAACTAAGTTTTCTTTTTTTTTTTTTTAGTATAAGCATATGAACTCTTTGATTTCTCTTATAAATACATGTTTTAAGAAAAACGAAGGACATTGTATCTTGTCAATTATTAACCCCAAAGAACCTTGCTACAATCCCCTTTATACTTCGAAACGGAGCACTGGCACTGGGATTTTGCTCTCCACTGTGCTAACACACATTGTTATTCCCAGTGGCCTCAGTCGCGTGAATAGCCACAGACATCCCATTTATGCTTTAAAGCAGAGCACTGGCAGTGATCTTTTGTGTTGTTTTTTTCAGTCAAAAAAGAGCTTATATGCAATCAAAATCCAATTTGTTGCATAGTGAAGGATGTTTAGACAGCGGGAAGCCAATAGGGCAAATGACGTCTTTGCCATGGATGGGCTGCAAACTTTTGTTTTGGTGAAGTTGATCTCCATACTGGTGATTCATAGCACAGTGGAATACATAGACCAACTTAGACATTATTGCATCCAAAAGAAAAGTTTGTCTGGTGGCTGCCATATTGAAAAGCCATGAATGCTGTTATAAGGTAACAAAGCAGAGAAGCATGACAACATGAGACATGGAGGGTCAGTCATGGACAAGAACAACAATCCGATTTTGCAGCATATGAGTGGTCCTTAAAAGGACCGCTTTGTGTTTTGAGATGTTGCACGCTTTCTCCTTGATGTTGGAGTTACTCTTCGTCAAGGGGCTCGGCACCAGACGGGTCACTCTCGTATGGGGCGTCCTTTCCATCCAGCTGGATGATGATGGGCTGGATGCGAACACTTGAGGCATCGCCTCGTCTGAATGTTTCTTCAATGTGAATAACATGCCTCACTGCATTAATCCATTTGTCAGTGGTGACCTTACCAACTTCTTTGTTGAGGAGTGTCCCCACGTCGGCAATCTTGAACTTCGCGTTTCAAACAACGACGTTCTTGTTCTGGGCCCATATCAGTTCAATGGGATTGAACTCGTAGTGATATGGCGGGAGCGTGCCCACAGTGCAGCCAGCCGTCTTGGCAGCAGTGTCCACACAATGTTTTAGGTGCTGTGGTCTCACCAACACCATAATGTAGAGGAGCTGCTTCTTCAGCATCTTGGGGTCCTATAAAATTATTTTAGACGTCAGCCACTGTTATTTTTAGATGTCAGCCACTGTCGGATGTCGTTCTTGCGAGAACTCGTCGTCGACACTGCTTCCTGTTACGTAGGCCAACGCAGTCTGTTTCAGCACGTTTATTGCCAGACAGCATCTGCTGTACATACAGTTCGCGTATCTCTTATATAGGTAAAAACGAAATAAAGAGAACCCGGCGGCGCTGATTATCACGGCAGGCGATAACGTGCGCTGCGCAATGCTGATACATGACAAGGCCAGCGTAGAATACAAAATCGCTGATACAACACTTCCCCCCCACACAGTTCTACAGTTTATCGTACATCAACCGTTCCGGCTTCCGTGTTACACGCGTGCTTCGCCTAGGCCCCGGCGCGTCATTACATGGTCCTGGCGATGGAGCTCTTCCAGGAAATGCAACATGACGTTCAGTCTCACACATATCACTGGCATGTGGCAACTCAGTGTCACCACGTGCTTCATCATCATGCTCAGGCTTTAGTGAGGAACGCCGCAGGTGGTCCGCGTGCACAAAACGCTTTTGTTTGTCAACCATTACCACATACGTCATTGCGGACTTTACTTTAACAATTTTTCCTGGGCGCCACTTCACAATCTCACCACGGACAGTACGTACAAGCACAGAATCACCAACGCAAAACACACGTGGCAGGTCACGACGCTTATTTGCTCGACAAACCTCCCTCTCCGATTTGGCCATAACTTTGGCTTCAAGACTTGGTTTCAAGATAGATAACCTTGTGCGCAACTTGCACTTCAAAAATAATTCTGTTGGTGTTTTCCCAGTAAAGTTATGGGGAGTCGTTCGGTACCCAAAAAGAAAGTTATCAACTTTGTGTTGAAGGGTCCTGGAACTTTTGCTTCTTTTATCTTCTAACAACTGCTTCAGCAGCGACTGCTTTACAGTTTGTACCGCGCGTTCTGCTGAACCATTAGACTGCGGATGATACGGCGGCGTGAGGGTGTGCTTAACACCGTTAGCTGACAAAAAATCTTTGAATTCCTTTGCTCGGAATTGCGGCCCGTTATCTGTTACTACCTCACATGGTAAACCATGACTTGCAAACAATGACCGCACTGTTTCCACCGTCTTTTCAGCCGTGGTAGAGCTCATGATCTTTACCTCTACCCATTTCGAGTATGAATCTACAGCCACAAGAAACATGTTGTTCTCTTTTTGAGCAAAGTCGAGATGTACCCTCTCCCAACTGTTCGTGCACCACCTTCAAGGAGTCAAGGGTGCTGGCTGCCCCACCGATCTAACACTCTGACAGATGTCACACTCTCTCACAATCTGTTCAAGACAGCTGTCAATCCCTGGCCACCAGACCATGGACCTTGCTAGTGCCTTCATTTTGGTAATACCAATATGCTGTTCATGCAGCAAAGACACAACTTCTTTTTGCAAAGACTGTGGTACCACTACTCTGTTGGCCCAAATTAAGCAACCGTCATCCACAGGAAGTTCAAAGCGCCTAACAAAGAATGGCTGAAGCTATTTGTTAACAGATCGCGGCCAACCGTGCCACGTCATTTCGCGCACTGCACTCAAGGTCGCGTCTTTCGCGGTTTCTCGTTCAATATCTTTGGCGGTTATCGGCAGTTCCCCAACAGTTGAAAAGTAAAAAATTTCCTCGTTGTCATCGGCGGTTTCAGACAACGGAAGGCGCGACAAGCCATCGGCGTTGGTAATTTTTTTTCCAGCTTTGTGCCGAATGCGGAACTGATAGTTGGACAAGAATATGACCCAACGGTGAACTCTAGCAGCCGCTACTGCACTGGTATGGTGTTTTGCACCGAAGATCACCGCAAGTGGCTGATGATCTGTTACTACGGTGAAGGTGCGTCCATGCAGATACTTATGGATTTTTTTTATTCCAAAGACGATGGCCAGCGCTTCCTTTTCAATGTGCGCATAGTTACGCTCTGCTGGAGTCATAGATCGTGACGCGAACGCTATCGGTTTTTCTACACCATCGACCACGTGCGACAAAACCGCACCTAAACCATACGCCGAGGCGTCACACGTCAGCTGTATTTCTTTTTTCACGTCATACAGTTCTAGAACCGTGTCGCGGCTGAGCAGCTCTTTACAACATATAAAACACTCGTCACATTGGCTCGACCAGTTCCATATGTTGCCCTTGCGTAGCAGCTGGTGGAGAGGCTCTAGCAAATTTGCGAGATTTGGCAAAAATTTTGCGTAGAAGTTTACGAGGCCTAAAAAGGCTTTCAGCTGTGCCACGTTACTGGGTTTTGGCGCATCTCGAAGGGCCTTCACCTTGTCTGCTGTGGGATGCAGACCCTGGTTATCTAGCTCGTGTCCCAGGTACTGAACTCGTTCTTGAAAAAATTTGCATTTCGTTGCGTTCACCCTGATGCCGTGTTTACTCAGCGCCTTTAACACTTGCTCTGTGCGACTGTAGCACTCTGCTTGGTCTACGCCAGCAATCAGCATGTCGTCCAAGTAACAGGCAGCACCAGGAATGCCTTGCAACACCTGGTCCATCACGGCCTGGAACATGGCGGGTGCACTTGCTACGCCATATGGTAACCGCTGGAACCTAAAAAGGCCCATATGCGTGTTTACCGTGAGCAGCTCTTGCGCTCGCTCGTCCAACTCGAGCTGTAAGTAGGCCCTAGAGAGGTCCAAAACTGTAAACACGGTTCCACCAGCCAGGGTTGTAAAGATGTCCTCAGGAAGTGGTAAAGGGTAGTGGTCCACTTCAATGGCCTGGTTCACCGTTACTCGGTAGTCCCCACATATCCTTATTTCTTTACCACCACTTTTTGGCACGATTACGAGAGGCGTGGCCCACGTACTGTGCCTGACCCGGTAAATGACACCAGCTTTTTCTAAGTCAGCCAATTCTTTTTCCACCTGCTCGCGCAAAGCATATGGCACTGGTCTTGCCTTACAAAAAACAGGATTTGAGTCGGCTTTTAACCTAAGGCTACCTTTGAAGCCCTTGATAGCTCCATACCCGGGTTCAAAAATGTCAGCATACTGCTCTTTTAGGCATTTTAATGCCTTCTCTGTTTCAGTGTTTCTTACTGCCTGTACATTAAGCACAACTTCGCGTAGATTCTGCACAGCATCATGCAGGTCTATCTTAATTTTCACGAGCCAGTCACGACCCAGAAGAGCCGGCATACTAGCACCGTTTTCCTGTCTAGCAATTACGAGTGGCAAGTGATACATTTGATTTCCGTAGCTAACTTCTACCTGCGCAACTCCCTTTACGCCTATGGAAGTACCATTGTACACTCCGAGATTGACATCTTCGTTCCGGCATGCTGTACTTGGGAAATGCTCGGCAAAGTCTTTTTCTGACATTATAGTCACAGAAGCCCCGGTATCTAATTCCATTGGAATTTCTTTACCGTTCAACCTCAGCCTAACAACGATGGGAGGCGGACTTCTAGCATTGTTCGCGTTACAATTCGCAAGCAAGTCTTTCTCTTTGACTGTCTCTTCAACCTTGTGCACTACCTTTGTCTTGCACATTTTGGCTACGTGCCCTGGTTTTGAACACTTAAAGCAGCGGCTATTCAAGAAAGGGCAACTTACGGGCGCATGTTGTCCACCGCATCTATGACAAGCGCGAACAGTTTTTGGTTGGTCTTTCTTGGCAGGCTGACGTCTCGCTGCTCGGTGCTAGTTGCTTTGTCGCGGCCGGCTTGCGTGGCTTGCTGATGCCCCGCTGCCAATGCACGTCCTCGGAGCTTGAGGTGGCGGTGTCACCCAGCATGTCCTTGGTGTCCTTTTGAGCTGCTTCCATGGCAGTGGCGATGTTGCAGACCCGCTCCCATGTGACCTCGTTGTTCGGTAGCGCAAGAAGACGGCACCTGATGGCGTCCATCCGAAGTCCGGCAATCAGCCGGTCTCGAAGAGCGTCCTCAAGGAAGTTTCCAAAGGAACACGTCGAAGCCAGTCTTTTCAGGGCCACGATAAATTGTGCGATGCTTTCACTTGACTCCTGGTGTCGCCGATAGAAGTGGTACCGCTCGGTAACCACGGACCGTTTCGGCGCGTAGTGCTGCTGCAGTACCTTCGCCGCATCTTCGTACTTCACCTCGGTGGGCGTCTTCGGCAACAGCAGACTGCGTAGCGTCCCGTAAGCCTTTTCTCCTAGAACTGTCAAGAAGACTGGCAACTTCTTACTGGCGTCAATTCCGTTGGCACTTGCAAACAGCTCGAACCTTTCGAGATAGACGTCGATGTTGCCTGTGTCCGGGCAGAACTCTGCCAGCTTTCCTAGGGGGGACGTCATTACGTCTGGCTGATCTGGCTTCACTTCCCCATCCTCGTCGCCATTTGTTACGTAGGCCAACATAGTCTGTTTCAGCACGTTTATTGCCAGACAGCATCTGCTGTACATACAGTTCGCATATCTCTTATATAGGTAAAAACGAAATAAATAGAACCCGGCGGCGCTGATTATCACGGCAGGCGATAACGTGCGCTGCGCAATGCTGATACATGACAAGGCCAGCGTAGAATACAAAATCGCTGATACAACACTTCCGACCGCCAGGAATGGCGGTCGGAAGTGTTGGATCATGGCCCCAGGGCCATGATCCTTGTAAGGATCATGGCCCTGGGGGGGGGGGCTCTGCCCTCCCCGGATCTAACCAGGGGGGCACGAGCCCGGATGCCCCCCGTAGTCTACGCCTGTGTTTGCACCTGTTCTTCTTTTCAGTGCACTCAGGCCAGTGGTGCGTTCCATCATACCTCACCTCCAGTGGCGTACCAAATTGTTTTTGAGTGGGAAGCAAACCAGACCCCCCCCCCCCCCCCTCCCCAGGACCTGGGAGCGGTGCCCTTGGTGTCCCTTGGGCGCCGCCGGCCAGTGTTTGCCCTACCCAGTGGCGGCTGCTTCAGGGGGGGGGGGGGGGTCAAAAAAGCCTTGCCCCTCCACTCTGAGAACGGGGGGGGGGAGGGGGGGCAAGCGCCCCCCTTGCCCCCTGGTTGGTACGCCCATGCTCACATCATCTGTCGGTCTTGGCTTTAGTCGCCGAGTGACTTGCTTGGAGATGCATTTTCATTTTCCAATGTGTCTGACCTTTTCTTCAAAGGCTTGGCCTTCACATGTGCCAGGGCTTGTGCGAATTGAGAACGGAAAGCGAGCAGATAAATGCTTCTTTTGATGCAGAGTTGCGTTTAGTGTCGCTTGTACACGAGATAAATATTTATACTATTTTTTTTATTTTATGTGCAAAAATCATTTAACCATAAAAGTCATTCATATTTGAAAATATTAGCCGCGGGTGAACCATAACAGATTCGCCACCAGTTTTTCGTCACCAATACCAATGCTACCCACATATGCCCGATGTTGCTCCTGGGCAACATCATAGTTGTCAGGCTGCTACTGAGCTTTCACAAACTGTGAGTTCATTTACACTGCACATACGTCTCTTTTAGTCAATCAGTAGGAGATTTCAATCAAGGATTTGTTTTATTATCACATCCTGCATTTGTTTTTATCGATGTTCGCTCACCTGGTACAGTGGCGGGACGAGGTCGCTCGCCTGTCCAAACACGTATAGCGGAATAGTGCAAGCGGACCAGTGCCGCCCTTTATTTTTTATTTCTAGAAGCTCAGGTCGCCTCGGCCTTGCGGCTGATGGCGCTAATTGCATAGATTCACGGTTTTTGGGGGAGAAACAAAATGGTGTTGTTGCTCCCGGGCAACGCTGGGCATCAAAGGGTTAATAAACTTAGTAAACTTGTTGATTACCACATGCAGGTACTTGTGGCGTGGAGGCATGGATGGCAGTGGTCTCACAATGTCCACACTGAGCTCCTCCATGGGCGAAGTGGCCCCCTGGCTGCTCATTAGCCCTTTGTTCATTGGCATACCTGGCAGCACCGGACGTACTTGAATATTCAAAACTCCAATGCCTTATAGGTGGCGGGGCGGTAGTTCCAAGATGGCGGAAGAGAATTGGGGATAGATTCTTTAGGATTTCACGTGCGCTTGCTCACTGACGCTGGTCAGTGCGCTAAAAATGTTTTATTTGTCTACAAATATCAAGCGGTTAGGGCAGGATCATATTACAGGTGACGGAGATGTTGATGCGTGGTAGGGAAACGAGCATGCTGATACTTAAAAGTTGTAGAAGCCTCAACTTGCGAAGCTTTGTGGTAGGCGAGCGCGTTTTAGGCACTGGCCACGTCACTGTTTGTACGCCCAGGTGGAAATCTGTAACTGGATTATGGAACCGGTTCCAGTTGCCATTTCCAGCTGGAGATTTCCAGCTGGATCCACCTAGATCTGCCTATACTTTGCATGTATTTCTATTGTCAAGGGCTTAATAAGCAGTTGTGCTGCCTGAAACTTTGAATACATAATAAGCACCCAAAACAAGTGTCTTCAGAAACTTCTTTATGCCAGCCCCTTTATATTGTATGTACAATGGGAGGTCAATTTGCCTTTGTGACTTGGTGACAAATCGTTTGCAGTGTTAGCGACATTGGAAGTAGCCAATGTCACTTAAAATACCACTTAAATATGCATTTACAATTATTTATTGTTTAGCTACACTTTGACGATCGGGTATTTTTGTGGGAGGTGATTAGATAAACATGGTCACAAGCACATAAAAAGTGCATAAACATCGAAGGAAAAATAAACAATCCCTACACCAACAAAGAATTTTCCATACAGTCTTCGAAATCTCAAAGCTGGAGCTCTTGCTGCAGCAGTGCGAGAAAGGCTGTGCGAATATTTCAGTGGAGAAGGCCGTGCCTTGGCAGGACAAACTCGCTGGCATTGACATCAGCTACCTTAGGAGGAATGTGACATAGTGCGAGACTGCCATGTTTAATGCTCTGTTTTGCAAATATGTGGACGTTCCTGTGCTTTAAAGATACAATATCGATAGTGATTTCTTTATTCTGTGCTCAGAGTACACAAATGTTGTACACCATTCATCAAGGTAGGAAACTATTAGCTGCATTCTTTCTGCCTCACTTCTCCCTCTTCAACATCAGCATTTGCCTCAAGTGCTGGGCAATAGACCCTTCCCGAAATTGCTTCCGGCAACTGTGAGACGCTAGTTTTGGCGGTCTTGTGAAGTACGACAGGCAACGCTGGTTTGGAGGGGTAGCGGGGGGAGCGGCCATTGATATGGCGACCGTCGCAGTCAGTGGTGCTGGCGCTGCTGCTACCAGCCTTGTATGGCATAAGCGGCCGTGTTAGTGATGCAGATTTCAGTGCCGTGTTCATGCATTAGTGGCGTTGACGATGTGAGCTGTCAGGTCGCAGGTCCCATGAATGTCAGCGGCAGCGTTCACTGTGTCGACGATCACGTCCCTTTTTTTTTTCGTCGGCAGCACTGTTCTCAAGTGCGACAGCATAGCTGGTTTGGTTTCCGTCAACGTCAACGCTTTCGTTAAGGGTCGTAGCACTTGTTGAAGCTTCTCTGGCGACGCCGTTTGCGCCGGTGTAGCCTGTTGCATCTTTTTCCGCTGTAGGAAACTTACGTGTAGGCGGCATCGTTTGAAGGGGTGCCTTCCTTGGAAGTCTTTTTGCAATGTTAAATCTTAACACGCTTGGTACAATATCTTGTTTCAAGAAGCGATGACAACAAACAATATTTGACAAATAGTCTTTTTCTTGAAAGTGTTTTGAACACACCTTTGTGTACTTCGAAATGGCGAAGTGCTTGCCCTCATCTCGTTTTATGGCAATCAAACATTTTTTCCGCAAAACAGGGTTCCCCGGAAAAGCCAAGAAAGACACCTAGAAAGCAAAAATGATAACGGATGTTGACCAGGGTTCAGCGGAATGAAGCTCGTGCTTCAACGTAGCGGTGTAGCGCAGTTTAAAGTTTCGCGCACATGCGCGGCTTTTTTATCTCGCGAGCTTCATACTTCGTCTCACCTTAGTATGGACTATTGTTGGCCGCACGTGCTAAAAGCGACAGCTCGGCGGCTGCGCGAGCGCTCGTGCAGCGTGAGCGCCAGTTAAGGCTACCCTCTCGCGCTAGCACAGCCTTGGCGGTTAGACCATGCTAAGATGAGACGATAGACTGATTAGCAAAACAAAACATCCCACCTTGTTTCCGTGATCATCCCTCACGCCCCTCTGCTTACAGAGGGGCACACAGCAATAAAACGGCATCTTACGAGTGGAATTGGAACGGCGGCGACATATCAATGGCGGTTGATGGTTGCCAGTGTGTTGCCAGCAGCGCCCGCGCGTTGTTTTGAAGTACCGCCGCTAGATGGCGTGGAATTTGTGGGTCGGTCTATTACGGACCGAAATCCCGCACTGTCGTCCGGGGCTGGTTCCTCCAGGCATTGAGCCATCCTCTCTAATGTAGCTGTGTGCTGCTCAAGGAGAGACTGCGTTTCCGAGTCATTCTTCCTCTTTGTTGAACGAACGGCACTTGCATCGTCTTGGGAAAGTGGAGAGGATGGCTTGAACAAAGTACTTGGGGACGAAACGTCGCTGCCTCCTGCAGATCCCTCGCAGTCCTGTAATGATACGACTGCAGTCAGTACAAACAGTGGTTCGACACGCTATTCTTCAGAAACATGTTCAATTAAATCTCATTGTATTCATTATTTTGCTTTTGTTCGTTTTCATATATTAACTTGCCTTTGAAATGTTCATGTTTACATTTCTCTCGTTTATGCATTGCTACCACAATGAATGAATGCAGGGATATCTAAGAACTAAAGCTCCACTCACCTCTTCTATGGTTTCTTCATAGTTATCACTGCATGTTTGGCTTTTCTGGATTGACATCGCTGGCATCCAGGAAGCATTGCTCTATAGAACTTTCACTTCTCGATATAATCGTTGTTTGACGGTTGGCCGCGTTTTGTTTGGAGGATCTTTTTTTTCTCCTCCCTGAAGGTTCGCTGCTTGTTCTTCAGCAGTAGCTTGAGGCTATCTGTGCCAAAAAAAAAAGAACAAACTTCTGTTCGACAACTTGCCGAGACAACCTGAGCCTCACAAACCAAGCTATTGTGACAAGCATTGTGACGACTTTGTACAAATTGGGACAAGCCACGTTGCATGGAAGCTTGCAAAATTTTTTCTGACTGATCTTTATGCACAATCGTTGAACGTGCTAATGAAATATTGTTGGTTTGTTTTTCATGTCCTTTATTAATATCCTCACCACCTTGATATCATATTAATAACGCATGGCCAAGTGTGCTATATTATGCTGTTCACTAAATGTTTTTCTTTTACCCTTTGTGCTGCGAAATTAAAGGGTTTTAACGACATTTAACTGCAACATATGAACTCTATTCATAATTAGTGCGTGGGATTTGTTTGGAGGAACTCTTTTCTGTAACGAGTCATAAGTGATCGCGACATTCCTAGGAATCATTTCGACGCATAATATGTTTTACAAATTCAGCACAATGATGCACATTTTCATTCAGTAAACAAAGCAAAAAAAGTCCGCTCACCTGCACTGTACGGTCCAAACTGGGAAAAACGCTCCATCATTTCCTTACCGATATGCTCCCGCAGTGATGTTTTCATGTTTGTATTGCTGTATTCAGCGCTGCCAGTATCCCAAAGACATGGGTACTGCTCAACGAGTGACAGAAAATGAAAAGTTGCCTCATCACTGATAATTAATCTCGCCATCGTCCGAGAGATCGTGGAAAAAATGTTCGGTGTTTGACGCCAGAGCAGTGGCACAACAACGAGGCGATCGCGATGCCACCGCCGACACCACGAGGAGCTCAATCTGTCAAGTTGCCAGACACGCGAAAAGCACCTTGGCAGGGATCTCTGCGTCAAAAGCGCAGAGATACCTGCCAAGGTGGGGACTGTTTGTACAGCCCGAGCAAAACCTCCCACATCCCCCGCGAGGGCTATGTCACTGCGCGAAAGGTCTGTCTCGTGATGCGCCACGCGGGGAGCAAAGGGAGGGGATTTCTCGCTTGTGTGAATACCGCTTTTTGTGGGTCGCCTGTCAATGTCGCTCGACCAGGCCGAGTTCCATTCGCCCGGAGGAAGTCACGCGAGGGACATTATTATTAAGGTTTGATCAATACTAATGGGTGAGTCTGAGGAGGTGGTCCGGCTTTTGTCCCTGGGCTGGCTGTGGTCCGGCTCTGTCCCTGGGCTGGCTGTGGTTTAGCTCCTTCCCTGGGCTCGCTGTCCACGACCTTCGCCGTTGGTCTTTGCCTTTGATCTCCTTCACACGCCACGCCCGCCACAAGCCTCGCCCTTCCCTTCTTTCTTCTCTTCTACAATATTGCGACTAGAAATGTGCTCAATGCCCACTGTCTGCCTGCTAGCAAAAAAAGATAGAAATGCATGCTTGGCTTTCTTTTTGTTGAAATTCAAGTGCTGTTGTTTTTAAGATTGCAACAAAGGGATAAAACTTGTGTCCATTTATGTAGTAGCTCTAATTAACCATTGCTCCCAGTGTTGGCTCTCGATTTTTACATCCATGGCTTCCGAAGGGTGAGATCCGAGGCATTCACCCATGAAACAAGCAGTAGACAGACCTTAGCAACCCACTGGTGCACAGTCCGGAGCAGGGTACCGAAAGCCAATGTACCATTGTGAGGGGAAGGTCTTTTTTATTTTCTCGACAGACTCCCAGTCGACCCCACATGCAGTGGATGAACTGCCGGTAGGCCACAAAGCCGTACTTCCTGAAGAGGAAGCTAAACAAAGTTCCTTGTAGAACGAAAGGCAGAACCACTGTATTGTAAGATGCAGCTGAGAAGCAGAGAGGAGGCCTCATCAGTGCTGTGTTCAGAGCTACACTTGACTGGTCTTTCATTTCGAACAGATTTTTGGAAAGAAAAAGCTTCTTTTTTTTGTGATGAGGCCCTTTGTTTTGGGCACGGTAAGCCTTAGGAGCACAAGAGCTGTCAGCAAAGCCAGCACTTGCTATGAAGTCACTTATGCCCTTGTCTAACTGCCTGATTGACTGATTGATCCCAGGTAGTGGTATGTGTGCAGTCAGGCTTTTTCGTTTATTTTGTCATGTTATGCTTCACCGCTTGTACTCGCTCGTAGCAAGGTTTTACGGACCTCGCAGTATGCTACAGCGAGGATGGCAATATCGAGGCACAGCTTGGAGAAGTCGGTGTTAACCGTGATGCATTCTGCCAGTCGCTTCCGCACTGCTTGTGGCAGCTCACGACACTAGAAGCACTCTCGATTTGTAGGCATGGCCATGCAGCGGCCACAGTCGCACCTGGATTGCAAGCTTACTTAGGACCCAGTTTCTCAACTGGTGCACATGGGCTAGTGCGGGGATAAGTCTACAACAGAACACTTGCCAGTCTGTGCCTCCTACTCACCAAGGCAGCTCTGGTGGTGGGGTTGCGTGAGACGAGCCAATAACATTGTCTGTAGCGGCTGTCGAAGTGGACTGAGGCAGAGATACACAGCCTGAAGAAGTTGGTGTTCACTGTTATGCATTCTGCCCGTTGCTTCCGCACGGCTTGTGGCAGTTCACAGCAGCAGAAGCACTCCCGATTTGTAGGCGTGGCCATGCAGCGGCCGCAGTCGCACCTGGATTGCAAGCTTACTTTGGACCCAGTTTCTCAACTGGTGCACATGGGCTAGTGCGGGGATAAGTCTACAACAGAACACTTGCCAGTCTGTGCCTCCTACTCCCCAAGGCAGCTCTGGTGGTGGGGTTGCGTGAGATGAGCCAATAACGTTGTCTGTAGCGGCTGTCGAAGTGGACTGAGGCAGAGATACACAGCCTGAAGAAGTCAATGTTCACCGTTATGCATTCTGCCCGTTGCTTCCGCACGGCTTGTGGCAGTTCACGGCAGCAGAAGCACTCCCGATTTGTAGGCGTGGCCATGCAGCGGCCGCAGTCGCACCTGGATTGCAAGCTTACTTTGGACTGCGCATAGGTTAGTGCGAGAATAAGTGTACAATGGGAACGCTTGCCAGTCTGTGCCTCTTACTCGCTGAGGCTGTCAGAGGCAGAGACGCCTTGCGGCGCTTGCGTGGAGCGTCCTTGAACGGCACGATGCCCAGCTCTGCACTCTTCTTAAGAATTTGGTGCTCAAACTTCGATAAGCCCGGTAGATCCATCGACGATGAGAATCGCAGCCGGGTCTTGAAGCTACGACGGATGCAACGAGGCCTAATGATCGATGCCCGATGCTGCAATGAGCGTGCGGCTTCGGAGAGTCAGCCCATGACCTACTGTAATCTTGACCTGCCCACAGGAGAATGTGCCAGCGCACACCTGGTACTACATGTCTGCGGCTGCAGCATTTCGTTACACTACGACTTCACGGCGCTGCATAAAGGCTGTTTTGTTTTCTAAGATATCTGCATATCAATCAAAGGCACGCAAGGCGTGGCAGCCTTATCTGGTCCTGACCTGCTGTCTTTGCGGGATTGAGTCATAGAAAATTTCCTCTAATATGTTGTTTACTGGTTAGATATTTCCATTAAAATTTGCAAGTTTCAACTACGACTATGAAGGAAATAAAAAGGATAAAAATGACATTTTCAAGGACTTAGCGGTTCCTCTCGCGAACAGTTAAAAAAATACCCATGTTTGCTTACCTTTTACAGAGATGAGTTTTCAATTAGGTTAGACAAGCACACCAAGAACCTAATTTTGACAAGTATCTCCCGCAGCAACACAAAGTTAGAAACACGTGCGTGGCGCTTGTCGGACTGGTGGTGCCGTCTCTGTAAAAGGCAAGCAAACATTGCCATTGTTGGAACTGTTACCAACAACTGCCACCAAGTTTTTGAAAAAGTAACGTTTTTAATTTTAACTTCCTTCAAATCAGAATTAAAACTTCAAATACAGTTATTTTAGAAATTTACCTTGGCACATCAAATCGCTGATTTTTACAGGCCGCTTTAGAGTTAACCTTTCTTTTGAGACGCCCGGTATTTAAAAATGACTAGAACCTTGCAGTCGAATTAGCAGCCCCACTCCTACTTTTCTGGCTGCCGCTTTTTCATCCGTTCCTTCGCATGGGCCAGCCATGACTTCAGCGCCTTCTCCATCTTGTATTCAGTTGCCCCAAGGCCCTTATTGGCGAGCAGACATTCTGCAACGATAAAGAATGAAAGTATTAAATGTGTGTTCCAAAGCTGAAGCAGTGCACAGAACCTAAAGCCAGCTGTTTTCTGAAACAAGAATAAGTAACCAAATGTACAGTGTTTATCTGCAAGTAGAGGCATTCTGGGAAAGTTGTCAAAGCTTGTGGATTGTCCACCAAACCAGCAGCCAGTCCAAAATGACAATAATGCCCACCACCCAACTTCGTTGTTGCTGGGCGGTTTCTTGGAGCATCAAGCAGAGTTTTAGCACAGCTTAGCAGGGACGAGAAGCAGGGATGGGTCTTTGCCAATTTTAGAAGGTCATTCTGAGCCTGATGAGAGATACTGTTCTTGATACTCCATTGCCTTAAATCGTTTCTAAATTGGTGAACAGAACTGCTTTCTCCATCACTTGAAAGTTTTAGAATTTTCGCGCCTGTGGCACCTGCAGCTCCACTGTCGCCGTCACTACCGTGAACGGAAACATTAGAACCTCTAGTGTTTTCGATACTTCCAGAAAAGAGACTTTCCTCACTGGTGTTCAAGACTGTTTCCTGACTCTCTGCGTCACGTTCGGTGACAGCAGAAAAACGTACGCCGGAGCTGGGCCCTCATTGCCGGATGACCCGTCTGACTCGCCCGCTACCGCAGCCTCACAGTAAACTGCGGGGCCGGAATCGCACACCAAATTGACGGCTGCGCCTGCCAACCATAGGCTCATTTGCACACTTTCACATAGTTTCCGCCAAAACGTTCTGGACGTCTTGTGTTTATTCATGACAGCGCGCGACCGCACCTGTAACACTGCCACAACCAAACAATGCACCCGGATCACTCAAAACTGCGAGCAAGAACGATCACAGGGTTACGCATGAAGCGTTCACGAACAGTTTATGTGGTTCTGCGGAGCTCATAAAGTAAGAAAGTGTGCTTACCCGTCAGCCTTGCTGATTTCACGACGAAAACGAGTTGTTTTTGTTCCTTTTGCTGCACTACGGAATCGCACCAAATGGTCAAACCATACAAATACAAACTGTGCACGTGCAAAGTTGCCCATAGCCGATACTAGCACCAGTGTTTACGTCTCTTCTTGTCCTTGTTTTTTCGGTGCCTATCTTTGATTCTAGTACCGCCGGGATTTTGTATTTAATTTGAAGCTCTATAATCATTAAAAATGATATTAAAGTACATTTATAATATTAAGTTAATAGTTAAAATTATTTAATTATTTATATATATTTAAATTTTTGTGGGTTTAGTTGCGTATTATACTGGTTGAATTAGTGGAGGAATCTTACAAACTCTTCCCGCGCGGGACATACTGGAGTGCATACTCCGAAAGATGTCCCCAGGACGATGACCTGTGACATGATCTCCCACAGATGCCCCTTACAGGATATCCCGAGGATTGCAGTCCCAGGGATGTCCTCAGAATTAGTTCCTCCCGCCCGGGACATCGGGATATTATGAGGATATCCTCAGGACTTTGTGTTCTGTCTGGGCTTTTACCGAGCGCCCCAATGGCAAGGCGATGCACTTCATCAGCTACAGCATCTTACATAGGGAGCCATTCTGTGGGCAGGTCAGGATTACAGTAGGTCGGGAGTCAGCCATCAACCAAACTCACGTTCAATTGGCCATTTGCTTTGCTCCAATCACTGATTGGCTACATTGCACGTCATGGAGTGAAATGTTTCGCTCGTTTCAAGTTGTTTTGTGAAATATTTAATTTGCAAATAGCTTCTAAAAATAGTGAATTTCTGGGAAAAAATATTTTCTTCTGTGTTTCTACTTTCATTGAGCTCTGTTTAGTACAAATTTCAAACCTATCAAAAAATCAGTGGAAGAAAAAAAATGTTTTTTTAAACAATCTGGTTGGTACACACATGTCAAAAATAAATTTTACGAGAAAAAAGAAATATTTGGAGCAATACTGACAGCGACAGATTTATTTGAAATTCTGCGTGCAAAGTCCATGACGTCAATGAAATGATCATTCCCTCTTTCCACCGCAATGTGAAGGTGAAGCCGATCCACCTCTCCTCCACGCGCCCGAAATGCTGAGAGAGAAAACAAGTGGAAAGAGAGATGACTACTGACAAAATCGCGTCTGACGCCGTCAATATTGTTCTTAAAATTGTTTTTACGCAAAAAATTTATTTTTTGACACGCGTGTCTCAATTAGATTGTTTAAAACAACATTTTGTTTCTTTCTGGGAGACCTTTAAGCAAATCGACTCCAATCATCCTTGGAATGAAGCCGATGCCTCGATGATTCATGAATTTGCATCAAGTCCTATGCAAAAGTGCCGCCACGCCGTGTCGCATCTCAAAGCTAAAGCTGCATTTCCAGCACCAGCTGCACCACGTGACCAGGGGCGGATTTAGAGGGAGGGTCCGGATGTCCTGACCCCCCTTTCGATTTCTGCATGTGTAAAATTTAGGCCGTAAAACGAAGGAGAGAAGGAGGGGGTTCCTAAACATATGGTACGCTGACCAACACCTGACCCCCCCCTCAGGAAATTCCTGCATCCGCCCCTGCACATGACCACGTTTTTCAGTGCTTTAGTTTAGTTTATGATTTTTTTTCGTAGTATCTGTTTTCTGCTGTTAATTTGTACCGAGAACAAAAGTCAATGGGCATTGTTCCCAAAGAGAAAAGCAACCTCAAAGACAAATAGTATGGGTTTTGTTCACACAAAAAAAAAAAAAAAAAGAAAAAGTGCTGCATATAAACATTTTTTCTCCCAGATCTGGGGTTTTCCTTATTCAAGGGCAGCTCCGAATCGTTTTTTTTTTTGTTTTTCCCGGGGGTTCCGAGAAAACCACTTTTGGGGTTATTTATCAGAATTTATTGGTATTTACTGAAAACACGAAACCCCAATTATTAGCCATATCTTCGTCTCTTTTGAAATGTTACACGTGCACTGCAATTATCGCGCGTGACGAATTATCGCCTTTGACGCACACATGGTTTAGCAGCTATGAGTAGTAGTGGTTAGGAAGCCGTAGGCAGAAAACATTTACGCATTTCTTTTGTTTTAGCATATACTATACTACTCTGTCTCATCCTACGATGGACTAAAGCCCAATGCTACAGGCCGCCGGGTCCAATCACGAGCCTGTTAGAAACCACGTGGTATATTTGCTCCGTCGTACGTATCAGTGCGCCAAGACACATCATGCGGAGGCGAGTTTTTCATCTGCTTATCGAGCCCTCGGGGCGGCTCCGTCTGTTTGCTACTACTCAAGACTACTGAAGGGATTAAATACCGCTTAGAAGAGATGTGGCGATGAGAACCCGAGATATGAACCAGTGGCCATTAAGAAATTAAGATGAGTCGGATAAAGTGCTCGACACGGGGGCGTATGTACGGACGGCATGTGGAAGGGAGATGCGGGTCCGGGTACGTTTTACGTACACAAAAGTTAGATTGGATTGGATTGGATTGTTATGGCTAAGGCAAAACGACTTTGTCGTTTCGCCTTTATGCGCGCCGTCCAACTTCTCCAAACAGTTGACATGTTTACGAAATATGGCAAGAACGTTTATGAAACTAAATACCATGTACCTTTATTTCACTAATATAAAATAGCGCGCTAACATAACAGAGAACCATATGCGTTAGATTAGTGCTCTTCATAGTCTCCGTATCAGAATTTTTCTCGCACACTCTTTCGCAATGCGGATGCAAGCTTTTCTGAGGCAGTGCTCCGACCGCCAGCCTTCGGGCCCTAGTCCATCGTAGGGAGAGACGGAGTATAGGGGGGGATTGGTGGCCGAGTGGGCTGGCGTACACCAGCTCGGAGCACGTGGAGCGAAAGCTCTCGCTGCAGAACCCAGGGATCCTGGATTCAATCCCCACCCCTGCCCGTTTCAATCTGGATGAGTATCGTACTGGTGTGCGGTCGTGGATCACGGCTGCGTGGTGCACGTTAAAGACCCCAGGTTAGCAGTTGTACCGCACTAGCTAAATTGCCCATCTACAGCAGGGAGACAAGTTGCCCGTTGAGGCAGACAAAGTTCAGGCTGTATAAACACACCGTAAAATACCGTGTAAGTGCCCACTTTGCTCAAGTGCCCGGTGTTAATGCGTTCCAAACTTGGGAATTCTGCAAAATATACGTTACGCGCCCGATTTGGCCGGACAAGCGCCTACGCCTAGATTGATCCAGTATTCGGTGAAAGTGGAGTGGGCACTCCCCTGGTATTTTACGGTACACACAACACAATTATTATTATTATACTAGCATCATCTTTCAAAAAGTGCCCCTTTCTAACGTTGGGCACTCGTTAATTGTGGAAGAAGAATTTGTGCTCAATGCTTGGCAATGAAAAGAGTCCAGCACACTGGATGTAAGCACAGCAAACTTATTCCTTGGCCTCTGGGCTGACGGCACGGACAGCGTGCTGGCAAAAGTACTCGCCTCAGCAAGTCCCGTCTACCTGAAGACAGTAGTGTGGCCCACGGAGACTTAAAATGAAGTTTCTAATACATGTTAAACACAATTTGCTGCACTTCTCTTCCAAATGCAGGTCGTTTTGTAAAAAAAACGGTCTGGAAGCGATGGAGACACACATGCCTGCTGATGCTGAGGCCCTCACGGGATAGAACCACAGATGACAGCGAATAAAAGTGAGAGCACGGTTACATTTGTTGGCTGACATCTGAAAGAAACGGCAAGGTCGTTTTGAAGTTCATATTATCAGTTACAAGATTACAATTACAAAAAGGTAAATTAAAACAAAATGCTTAGAAACCAGGTTTGCAGTTCTGAAATGGAGAATAATTAACCCTACTCACTCAGGGCTCATAACTTGGTCTATTTAGCTTTGTAAAACAGCCATCATCAATTATAAAAAAAAGGAAAGAAATATTTCTCGGCTTGATTGACGTTTAGGGCTTTGGGGACCCGAAGAAGGTCCCGAGGGACCCCCATTTGAGAACCTTCGCACCTAACTTGGGCATGAGACTACAATAAAGAGAACACAAAATGAACATACTACACAAATTTTTTTTTTCCTTTTTTGTCAGGCGATTCATTATGGTGTCGGAATACTACCCAATTAATATTTTGCTAGAGTCACATATTTTTTTAATAAAGCCAAAAAACGCAACTGCTCGAAACCGAAACCAAAACTCCCGCACCGCACGGAGAAGGGGAGAGGATAGAGTGACTGGCGGAAGTCACGTGGCTACACCCGATCGTGCGTTTTTTTGTTAGAGCGCAGCTCTCAGGCGCCCGTTTCCGGCTTGAGCAGCGTCGCCGTCGGCGTAACTGCGCGGTGCATGATGGGTAATTTTCCCCGCTAAATCTAGCGGGAAATTTTCCCCGCTAAATCTAGCGGAAAATTTTCCTCGCTAAATCTAGCGAAAACTTTTCCCCGCTAAATTTCGCGGAAAATTTTCCCCGCTAAATCTAGCGGAAAATTTTCCTCGCTAAATCTAGCGAAAACTTTTCCCCGCTAAATTTCGCGGAAAATTTACCCCGCTAAATTTCGCGGAAAATTTTCCCCGCTAAATTTAGCGGAAAATTTTCCCTGCTAAATTTAGCGGAAAATTTTCCCCGCTAAATTTAGCGGAAAATTTTTCCCGCTAAATTTAGCGGAACATTTTCCCCCCTAAAGGTCGAGGTCACGTGACCCCCAGGCCACGTGACCTCCCCCCCCCCCTGCCTTCCCCTCCTCCTCAAGAGCTGCGCTCTAATTCGGCGTTACAGGGAGTTGTGAACGGCTTTCTTTTTTTTTTTCTCCGCACGTAGCAGACGAAATGCGTTCATTCGCCATGCGATTGCTTTGCAGTTATGTTTGTTCCGCTCGCTTTTCTGTACTTCAAGATGAGTTGTTTTGTACATTTAAGTGTTGGCAATTAGTATTGAGTGCCCGAGTGTCGTAGTGTGGTGAATTCCCGTGATCGGCTCCGAAAAGAATACTCCCAAGATGTTGCGTGAAGAGTTGCCTCACATGTCTTGCATCTGAAAGTGGCATTGTGCGGCAGAGTGCACAAGTTTCCGAAAGATCAACGGGTCGGGGTCAATGGCTGGCTGCAATTCCTGTAGAACAGTTACGCGAAGCTCGGAAAGCGGACGCTACCCGATTCATATGCTCCTTGCATTTTGTGGAAAGTGACTACATTGAGTTCGCAGGTGTCAAAAATGGAATCCTATAACATTTAGTTTAGCGACGTATCATCCACAACAATTGTTTTTTGTTTCAGTGAAAATTGTTAAAAAAATAACTGTAAACATCGCAAAATGCTTGACCAAAAAATAAAAATGGCACACCCACACCAGGAATTGAACCCGTGTCCGCTGCGTGTGAATCGGATGTCTTTCCACTGAGCTACTGAAGGAACTCATTCATACGTACTAATGGAGCCGGTAGACTGTATGTCGGAAGTTTGCTGCCGATTTCCCTTCATTACATCGCTGATTACATGCACTCCCGGCTTGAGGTCGGGCACCACCACGCAGACGCCACATTCGCACCTCGTAAATAAACTGTACGCGTGCGTATTCAACTCGAAGTACGCACTTCGTGCTTGACGTTTGAGCGAGCGATGTCTTCAGCAACGAGAAGGGATGACGGCTCGGCGACGTCTTCGTGCAATCGGCTTGCTGGTCGGGTGTGTCGTACGGGATGAATATCAGTTCTTTTGATCAGTCCAAAATTTCTCTTTCGAAGGAAGACAGAATTCGCCGGTACTGTGAACGACAGTTCTGAAATAGAGGTCCAACGCCCGTCGTCCGCTGCCATCCGCTAGTCCCACGATCCGCGAAACGACGCCATGTTGAGAATTTTCAGTGAACATACAGAATGCTTCCGGTTGTCTGTTCTACCTTTTTTTTCAATCAACGTATTTGCAGCTTTTTAGAAGCCACAAAAAATGGGTTTCATATTTTTTTCTATTTTTAATATTGACTGTGTGCCTTCAATGACCCACGACTTAGATTAAATTTGGTGGTCGCTTCGAAACCTTAGAAAACGGCCCGTGACCACAGAAAAGAGAGTGAGCGCGACTCGAATCGGCCAGTTCTTGATCGGCGGTTTTCGGGGGGAAAGAAACCGAATTTCGAGCCGGCAAATTCTGTTCTGGGTAGTTGGGCTCTCATATGTCACGTACAACTAAAAACCTCGGCGAGCATAAATACCCTGTCAGTGTCCCTTTAAGGGAAGTTCTGCTTACAATGCACATTCTAACAATTGGAAAGGGCTGAAATGTCTGCTCTTTGGGCGAATAAAAAAAAGTAACAAGACAACACATCTCAGGCCCAACTAACAACTTTTATTGACATCAGTGTTTATATACATTCGCCGTGACCTCGAGAGATCATAAGGTGACCCAAATGAACACAAAGAAACATTCAAGGAACCTAACCACCAATGTCGTTCTACACTTCTACAATCGAATGAACCCAAAAACCAAATAACAAAAAAAAATGTTACATGAACAAAATTTTTTGTGAAGCTGGATCTATCTTGATTAATGGTTGGCTGATGCAATTACCAACAGACATGATTCTAATTGTCCCCTTTAGAACTCTTCTTGAACAATCTCATTCACTACACAACACGAGTGTTCTCCCACTCAGGTGAACTGTTGCCGCATTCCACCACATGATTCACAATTTCAGAGTTGGAAAAATACTACTTACTGTCCTCACGTGTTCGAGTAACCTTTCATCTAAACACCGTTTCGTCTGCCTGACGTAAGTGAAGCCACATGTCATGAGAATTTCGTAAACCTACACCCACCTCACAAGACACTGGGGGTCCCTGTGTTTCATTTGGAAGCCTCGTACCCCCCCGAAGATTGCATCAGCCTGTTTAACTTGAATTCAGTTGTGAACACCACTTTTACCCCAAATATTCAGGCAATTGCCAAACCAATGTTAAATCCAGTTTTCATCACGCCGCGCGTAGATCATCAATTTAAAGTCTGAATTTTTCATTGCATTACCTCTGCCTATTATGACTCTTTAATTCCCAGAACATCTTCAGAGTGGAACCACCTTCCCGCACAGTTGGTAAACATACCGTGCTTTGACTTATTTTACCTCCTTAAACGCAATAATAATGCCACAATAAAATAACTAAGCTCTTAAATTTACTGTGGTGTTCATTTGATTCCCCCCCCCCACAAATTATTTTATAATTAGTGCAGTGACTAACTACATTTAATTGCTTGTCCCCCTGCAGGGACACTGGGTCCATCCTTACGCGTGGTTAAATATTTTGTAAATTTTTGTGTAGTCGGAAAGGGCCGGTAAATAACTGCTTCGAGGCTGCACTTTTCAGAAAAGGAGAATTAAATTAATTTATTATTTCTTCGAAGCACTCAAAATACAACATAAGCAAGTTTCGTGTGTTCTTTAAGGCCCGTTCACACTCTTGCGACCTCTTAAACCTGGGTTCCTTAAAACTTCTTAAACCAGAGGACACACTGGCGCCATCTATTGGGTAGCAGTGTAAACTCGGCGGTCCGGCATATTTTTTTATTTCTCTCGCGCATTATCCTTCCTTTCTTGGCTCGAAAAACTTTTGTCAATGTTATAAACCAGCCTTTCTATGGGTATTACGCACATTTGACCTCGGAAATCCTGCAAAACCTTCGCTCTTGTGAAATGCAGTTCCAGGGTCACCGCATAGATGGCGCCACAATGCCAGTGTGTCTAAGTGTGTCCTCTGGTTTAAGAAGTTTTAAGGAACCCAGGTTTAAGAGGTCGCAAGAGTGTGAACAGGCCTTTACACCTCACACTAGTAAGTTAACTCGCCAACTTCATTGTTTTGAGACTCCACTCATAAATGGTATTCATAGAAGCAGTTTCTGCCAACTTCTATAACTTCTATGCAAACGTACACGTCGCACTGAGCACAGCGGTGGCGTGTCTTCTTGCTGCAGCCAGCGTTTCGGCACCTTGCTGCACTTTGAAGGTCATTCTTTACTGGCAAGTGAAGTGGATCTTGTTTGCGAAAATGGTTCGATGGTAGAGCTTTTCGCCTTTTATGTCATCTTCGTCGTCTTGAGGAGGCCTCTTCCTTGCCGCAAAGTTAGTGTCATCTTCGTCGTCTTGAAAGGGTAGGCTCATCTTCTGCAATAGCAATGCCTCCGCCACAGAAATAATCAAGGTAGTCAGGAATGTCTTTTTGTCTGCTCTGTACTGAAGCCAGCTGTTGATGCAAGCAAGATCAGACATCTGAAGCATTGTGGGCGGTGTCCACCTGTTTGTGCGGCTCTTTTGAGGATTCAGGGCAAGCATTCGGTCAGCTAAGTCCACAACACCCATATTTTCATTGTACTTCTTGATGACAGGTGGGCACGGGACATCCAGAAATTTTTTCTCTTTTTTGCTCCACCTTTTGTACTCGTCTTCAGGCTCCGCTTCAAAGGCAGCCAACAGCATCACAATTGGTTCTTTGTCGACCGATTTTGTGCATGGAAGCGTGCGGTCTTGTCCAGCAGCTCCTCTGAAGTGCCCCCTTGATTTCTTCTACAGATCCTTGTCATTTGTGAAATGTGCCTCTTTTGGCATTCAGTTCTTCATCAGAGCGCCAGTGCCAAAAATGTCCTTCTTCGTGAGCTCATCCATCAAATGGACCGAAGAAAACCAACGGTCAATGTTAAAAAAACGTGGAACACGCAGGCACTGTCTCAACCAGCTTCTCGACTGAGTTGCCCGATATGCTGAGGCCAACGTCTGGAAACGTCTCTTTGCCTTTGTAAATTACAAAGTCGTAGATCAACCCATTCTTTTGTGCGAGAACAAAGTTTTTCAGTTCCACAGGGTTTGGTTTGTTAGGATTGTTGTTTCATAGGGCAGCGCCCTCACCTACACAAAAGCATTTGGAACCCTCCAAGCCCAAGCAGCCCTTTCGCACCATCTCAATGAAAGGCACAACCTTCCAAAGTCTCTCCCTTTTCTTATTGTCATCACTGATGTCATCGTCAAGTTGGCGGCACAGGTTAGATCACAGTAAGAAAAACCAATCTAACGAAGGCATCCTGCCCTCGCTTCCTCCTTGCACTTTGGAAAGAGAAGCAAGAAGCCCTCGAAATGAACGCACTTTTCTATCTAGCGAGGTTGCGAATGCATGGGCAGCGTGGGCAAACAAAACGGCTTGTGAAAGGCGGCAAACACGGAAGCAAGAAAAAAAAACAAAAAACGTGCATCCATGCAACCATTCAACCATGCATAAAGAGAAGCTTTTTTTTTTGCGCATCGCAGTTTGGTCTTGGGGTCGCGCGCCGCGCGCAAAGAGATAAGGAGAAGGGAGAAGCCCTTGCTCCCTCGCCTAAGCAAAGCAAAGTGCATAATGAATGCACCCTGCCCTCGCCTCCGCACACCTTCGAGGGTTCTGTTGTTAACAAAGAAAAGAAGAGAAGAGAAGAATTAAACCAATCGCAGAGTGCGTGACGGCAGTGGGAAGAAGCGAAAAGAAAAAAGTTCCCTATTTCCTAAAATAGTTCCCTATTTCCACCATTTTGCGACGGCGCTGGCAGCATCTTCATCTTTGTGTTCGTGTTGACTGACGACGCACAAACTCACGCAGGGTTTTGATCATGACTCGAAAGCCCTTCCGGCTGACAATACCCTTCTTCAAGATGGCATATATGACTCGTTTGTAACTGTCGAAGAGAAGGCGGTTGTTTGCCACGTACCGTTCGAGCTGGTTGACGGTCTTTGAACAATTTTCCAAGCCGCCCATAGACGGTACGACGTGCTCTAGCAAGATCCGACAGAGCGCTGCGCCCATCTTCTCCTTATAGTCGCTCCTGATGTAGTCAGTGTTCCCCACGAGCCATCTCTGCGTAGGTATACATCGCGGAGCTTGCTTCACGGTCATCACGAAGGCGTCGAGAAAAATGTCCTTGTAATACTGCGGGAAAGAGGTCTTTCGGCAGTGCAGATTTGAAGTGTCTTGTTCGAACATCACGTTAGCCTCTTGGTTGCATCGTATGACATAGTCCTTCATCAGAGTTGGGTAGGGATTTCTAAAGAGGATTCTGCAGTAGCGGTCGGCAGCCAGGTTTTGGAGCAAGTTACGTCTGAGCACACCCTTATCTTGAATAAAGGCGGAAACGGCGGGAACGATCATAATGCGACTTTGCTCGGCGCTCATGTAGAGTGGAGTGTAGGGGAGGTCGTTGGATGCAGTCAAAAATTTCGATGTCAGGATAAAGTCGTTATTGCAGCGGTCGTACGGTTGCCGGTTCGCCACTTTGTCTCCGCCCGTGTACTGTTTAAACTTGCGCCGCCCGCCCTCGTCCATCTCCAATACCGGCATCTTGTTTTCGATCACGAAGCGAACCTCTTCGGCGTTGTGCCGAAAGGTCGCGTCCATGCGCTGGTCGGCTCGAGACGTGAAAAAGTTGGCAGGCAGGTTTCGCACGAGCATATTGTCCTTTCCAAACATTTTGTCCACCATGTCCAGAAACATGGATTTACCGTTCATTGCTTGTCCGTGAATAAACATCATCAGTCTCCCGTTGCTGTTGGTCGAGAGCCCCATGGCCAGAAACTCCAGGACCAACCGCGCTTGTTCACTGGAGCCGAATATTTCGATGAGCATGGTCCAGACGAGTTGGTCCCATGTCAACTGGTTCGTTCTGTAGATGACCGGGCGGCCATCGTCGTCTTCGGAGCTGGCAGCCAGGGCCTTGCTCAGGATGGGATCCCATAGGTAATAGTGTCGTTTCAGGAGAAACCTCAGCGTGAGCAGATAGATGATGACGACCGTGTAGAGCGCTCGCTTGGAACGACTTTCACTCAAGTTCATGGTGTCGGTATACCTCGCCTCCAAGAACTCGATCTTGTCCTTTCGACTATGTTCCGACTCGTCTCTCATTTCCACGTCGCACGCCTCGTCGTCCGGATGCATTAGCAAATCTCGGTTGAAGTAATATTCGAATTTGTCGGGGGTCTTACTCGTGAGCTCTTCGAGAATGGAGTCCATGTACTCCTCCTCGTCCTCGTACTCTTCCATCTTGTTGCGCACCAGTTCTCCGATGTTTTCCATCACCACATAGACTTCCGATCCGAGTTCGTTGTTGTCGAAAACGACCCAGGCCTCGTTGACCGCTTCTATAAAGAGCTTACAGCGATACTTGAAACCTCCTCGCGTGGGATGAATTTCGGTGTAGGTATGGGTAACGAGCTCGTCCTTTCCCAGGTCAATGTCACACTCGCTACGGACAGTGCAAACCTGTTCGTCGCTCCAGGGCTGGAATCTACAGTTGTAGAGATCGTAGGTCTTGCCGTTCGCCAGTACGAGATGGCGGTGGGTCGTTAGCTTCATGCCGTATGCACAGGACATGCTCTGAAAGTAGGAGTGCAATCCGGAAAAGTCGAAATTGCGCTCCAGGCGTCTGGTCATGCTCGTTATGAATTGCTGGCATAGCATGAAGGGCTATGCCAGCAAGCATGAACGGAAACGTACTCCTTTACAAAGCACGTTTTTGCCGCCAGCAACTGTAGATTCAAGAAGACGGTCTTGATGGCCTCGGCAGACATGACCCCGCTTTCTCGGTTGTAGACGAACATTTCGTACGTGTCGTTAGACTTGTTATGCCTGACCATTTTGATCTTGTCCGCTTTCAGCAAGCGCTTGAGGTACTCTTCCATTATCCTATTGATGCAGCCGTAGCAGCGAGTCATTTCGTACATCAGCCAGACGGACATCTCTTCTTCGTCCTTCGTCATCTGGAAGAGCGGCTCGTTCTTGAGTTGCACGATCCTTCTCGGAAACGAATATATCGTCACCTTCTTGCTGTTCAGCACGGGCTCCTCGTAGACCATGTCCAGCCTTCCGTTCGTCCACACGTAGTCGTCGGAAGCTTCCCCATTCTCCTGGGATCCATCCTCGTTATCACTGTCGTCGTTGTATTTTCTCGCGTCGTTGTCGTTGTCCTTGTCGTCTATGCCGCTGCGAATTGGCTTGGAGTATTTCCACAATTAGGCCACGGCGCGGTCGTAGTGGTACTTTGGATCCTCCTTCATCTTCAGCTTCTTCGTTTCGGAGAGCTGGCGGAATATACGCAGTCCGACGTCGTAGTTTAGGTTGCTGGCAATAATCAACAACATCCGACTCCACTTTGCGTAGCTGTCGGCGTAGTTGTCTATATAGACCAGCTGCAAGAGAGACCATTTGAAGATGAACTCTCTCGCTTGCACACACGCCTTGGAGGCCACCCGGAAAAATCCGTGGTATTTCTTCGCCAGCTGAATACACTCCTGGGGAGTGTTGACCTCGTCGTCTTTAGTCACATACTTGGGTGGCTTGTCCGGATATCTGATTTTAATTCGACCCGACTTTGTTTTCACGATTTCTCCCCAGTCTTCGTCGGCGATCGAGAGAGCCTCGCGGTCGTAGAGCGCATTCTTCTCCAGCTTCCTCCTCTTCGTTTTACACGTCGGGTCGGCGTCGTCGTTTTCGCTTACCTCTTCGAGTTGTCTACTTTGAGAATTCACGAACTCGAGTAGGCGACTTTGCGTCACGTTTTCCCAGTCGACGATGAAGTCTTTGTCCTGCTCTACGACCTTGTGCATCGACAGAATGAAACGCAACCTCTGGTCGCTGGGAATTTCTTTTCCATCGTCATCGTCTACATCGAGCAGTTCGACGTGACAGCCATTCGACGACACTTCGATCGAAATCTTTTTTGCAAACTTGTACGCCGATTACGAATGGAACTTCTTACTGCCGTAAATGAGCCACACGTAGGACGCGGCTGTGGTGTCAAAGTCTTCCCAATCGACTCCGACCGTCTTCTGCATATCCTCCCGAAGAGGCGTGAGGATGTGTTGTCCGTTCTGAGGCTTGTCCGCCAGAATCACAAAGTTGGTATAGTGTAGGTGCCATCTCGTGACTCTGTTGCCCTCCTCTTCCTTATGTCTATTGAGGAGAATACAGTCCAGACGATAACTGTCTCGTCGGTGCCCCTCGACGAGATGCGGATGGTACTTGCTTACGAGATATCTCGCCCCGTCAATAGCTCGAGCGATGACTTCCTTCAGAGAAAGATCTGTCTTGCAGTCAAAATCGAGAGCTAAACGATAGATGTATTTCTTATACTTTGGGTCTAGTTTTGTTCCGACGTATTCTTGGTAGTTGACCGAAGGCTCATTTTCTAATAAACTGGCCGCTTCATAGTCACTCAGGCTGCATATCCTCTTGCCCAGGAGATGCATTTCCATGTAATCTGAAAGCAAATAATAAAAGAGTATTTTTCCACGATGCCCCAGTGTTGTCAAAACGCCTCCAACATAATTAAAACCACCAGTCAGGGTTTTTGCGCGGACGAAATGAGTAGGGTTATATTTATGTGCGGGATATGCTTCACCGTAGTTCCGAAAAAACAGTACCAACAGCGCCGACGACTCCAGCTATCTCTACCGCGCTACACTCCTCGTAAATTCAAAGTGAGTTAAGTATGTACACTCTATTGTACGCCATGTACGCCGCAGAAACCGGCAAACCTTCGCTCGCAAAATTCAAAGCGATAATAAATTCCGAAAGACAAACTCGCTCTAAGCGAATCGCTTGTTTAGCCATGCAAAACAAGTCCTTTAGAACCATCGTGGATTTCATGGAACTCTACTACGCAACCATGGGTCCGATTCAAATACAATCGGACATCAACAACGCTCGTGCGGCTGCCCTCAAACAGATTACCAAACTGTTGGACGACGGTCTCATATTTAGCAGCGAATGGTACGATCCCGAGGTCTGGACCAGACTGGCGAGCCATCCCGCCATAAAAATGCTCGAGCCCGTGGTGGTCGCCTACAGAGGCATTCGGCGATCGTCGAGCAATCTAGCCCAACTCTGCTTGCCTGTACCTTCCAATTGGATGACTTTATTTTTCAAGTCGACCAGGTTCGTCTCTTTCGTCTACGCGGCATACAAGACGAATCAACACCATTCGCTCTTTTCCATACTACCGAAAGCGAGTTTATTCCAGCTACATTCCCGCCTACAGGCGCTCCATACCAACGACAAGCGTCCCATCGATAAATCTTTGAACAACGTGGTTCACGGCGAATTCATATGTAAAGAATACATCGAGAAGCTCTTGCACGATTGCGAAACCCAAAACATCAGCAACCTACCCAAGACGCCCTCCGCCGTCTATTACGCAACGCCTCCCCCAAACGAGGTCGATCAATTTCGTCCCGATTTTTATCAGTTGTCGAACTCCATGGCTAGGTTGGAAATGCCAATTATTTTCGACAGAGATGCTACACAAGGAAGTAAACCCACCGACACTCACCCGAGATCGATCAATGGGATTATAGAAGAAGAATCGGAAGAGTATAGTCCGATGGGAAATGTGTCAGAATCCTGTAACTATACATATGTTCCGACCGCCTTAGAGAAAAAAAATCCGACCTACTAATACATATCTATATATATATAGGGGCCCCACCCATATAAGAAGGGTAGTGGGAGGAGTTGTCGCTATCAGGCGCGATGATAACGTTCGGCGAACTGCTTCACAACTTCCCGCAGCACGTTTCGTTTTTTATGAGAGTTTTGGACTCGCGACACGCCTTCATAGGCTGCGGCCAGTGTCGCCGAGATAAACGCAACACGTCCGTATACATTCCGACCGGCGCGTCCTTCGGCTATTTGGTGGTCGTCTCCGAAACGTATCCACGCGGCGCCGACAACAGAAAGGCTTATTGCATGTGGTACGAGGTCCCATTCGACGACTCCCTACCGACTCGCTGTTTCGTATATAACCACACCGACGTTTCCTTCAGCTTGCGAGACGACGCTCCACTCGTACTTTCCATGTTTCCCGGTTTTTTCGATGCGCGAAACGAAGAGATTCGAATACTGGACTGTTGGTTGCACCTGGGATACGCCCTGACGAACGTGCCCTACATTCAACGCTTGGACCTAGTGCGTAAATTTGGATTCCGACCCGTCTCTCTACAGGCAGAAAAAAATACCTCTACGTGGTGCGTCTTTAAGGAGTTTGAAAAATATGCATGGATCCCGTCGGACACGTCTTTCAACCTATTGGTGGACGATTGTAAACGCGTCTACTCCAACCAGGGCGACCTGCTCACATCCAACCACTGGAACTCCGTTTCGCGCTCAGTGCTCGACTCTTTGGGAGATCCGATAATAAATCTGTACGTGACCGCGTGCAAGACCGGACATAAAATAAAGTTGTTGCATTCTCGCAACCGCGACCGCAACATTTTAGACGTTCCGTCGCTTTTTGTGTAAAGTAAAATAAATAAATGGAATACGAATACGACTCGAAGCTAGACAGGGGTATAAACGAGGATTTGGCGCTACTCATGATAAAACTTACCGGTTCTTTATTCTTGCGGGAGGCGACCTTTCCGGGATTTCACAATCCGCACCTCAAGCACGCTCCACCTTACAGGGCGGCCGCGGCATCCGAAGTCTTGAAAATAATGGTGGAATACAACGGCCCCTATCACTATACGCCCGATAATTGGCAGCGCACGCGGAACGACGTCCTAAAGCGGAGGTGGTGTCGACTCCACGGCTACTTGCAGATCGTCGTTACACATTCGGTGTCGAAGGCGCAACTGGAACGATACCTCCGTTTTCGTCTACTGACGAACACGGGCGTTGACCCCACGCCCGCTTCTTCTCAGTCGCGACCTCCTCACCGTACCCCCTCCGCTCCGCGCAGACACGACTCCATCTATATTTTGGACGCGGAATTACCGGCCCTATTGCCTGAATCGGTCGACCTAGCGCGCGTGGAGTCGAACGCGGAGGCGGACGAGTACCTGATGAGATACAGGCTCCGCAAAGAACACGTGCTGGATCCGGCCACAAAGACCTTCTTGTTGGCCTACGACGAATCGTCGGTTGGAGAAGACTACTACGGGTATTTCTCGGTAAAGTTCTGGACAACCTACCCTTCGAATAATATCAAAACTCCCGGAGTATTTCACGTCCCAGCATTTCTCTTTAGGGGCGACAGGAAAATTGCGCGATATCTAGCAGCTCGTTTACTAGATGGAATAGATCAAGCCACTCTGTTTTGGAAAATAAATAATGTTTTCCAAGTACAAGGAAATGTGTATGATCAATAACCTGCGTAAGCTTGGATGGCGAGTGCGAGAACAATACTCGCCGCCGACGCTTACCATGAGATACATTTTCGGTGAATACATCCACGAAGAAGGAAACGACGACCGCAAGACGACCGGTCGGCCCATGCGAATCGACGCCATGTGCACGACGGAAGAGAATGTGAAAGTGGCGTTCGAATACAACGGACCCTATCACTACTACTGCAAGAAGGTAAAGTGGAAGCCCACCGTGAATTCGCTAAACAGAGACTGGTGCAAACGTCTGTGGTTGCGAGCGCATGACATACATTCCGTGTGCGTATCGCCCTCGGCTCCGACGGACTCGGACTATCTACGTTTCAGGGCGAAAGTCTGCAAGCTCTCCGCGTCGCCGCCGCTCAAAGGCAACGTGAGAGGTAGTACCGTTTGCGCGAGGTTCATCAAGGCGCTGGGAGACGTTCCCTATTACTTGACTAACCTGGTTATGTGGTCCGTCTACACACTCCGCGACGACGCCGTCTGCATCACGTGTCTGGTGGTCTACTCGATCGATCCGGGACAGGACTTGTACCGCGAAGACACCGAAATCTGCGTGGAGCGGGACGTCGAAAGTCGCTACCGCGTGTTCGCCTTCCCGGTGACTGCTTGGCTGCGCGAAAAACACTTTTACGACGACTTCGACTCCTATTCCAGGAAAGTGGCGGTAGAAAATGCCAACGGCACTACGCAATACTCGGCGAAAGGAGAAGACGTGAAGCTCTTGCCGGTTCACATACACGTTCCGTATCACCGCTCCAGCAACAGTCGTTACCTCACGTGCAGAATCGTCGACGAGGTAGACGACGCGTCGCTGTTCTTATTGCCGGATCGAGACCTTTTATTGGAACCAAGACCATAAAGGAGTGCGTGTGGGAACTCTTCAAATCTAAGAGGTCGGGAGGTACTTTCCGTCGCAAACGCTGAACAAGCGAGTCCGCACGAGTCGTTCTGGGTTCTTGCCGTAAAAGTCAATTTCCTTCGGCACGACGTCGCACAGATAGTGTTTCAATTGCACGGCGAGTTCGTCTTTGGCGTAATCGTCGATCACCCACATCCTGAACAAGTCGAGTTCCAGATGCACCGGGTAAAACTTTGTGGCGTAGCGCAGTCTTTCTTCGTACTCCGGGTTTCCCTTCGCGGCCGCATAGAGTCGTTCGTTCCCAAATACCTGGCGCAACAGAGCGCCTTGGAATATTTCCAGGGGGAAGGCCACGCTGTTCAATATAACTTCGAATATCGTATCGTTCCACGGAAAGTTGTTGATCACGGGATGGTCGATGCCAGAAAGATACGCGTCTTCGTCCACGAGACCCTTGTGGACTACCCAAACTTCGCACTTGGGGAGTGAAATCAGTTCGAACATGCTGAGGTCCGCGGATAACTTGGACTCGAAGAAATCGAGCTCGCGAGCCTCTATATTTTCGTACTTTGGCAGAATCCGTCTCTTCCACATGTTGATGATTCCTTAGATCATCTCGTCGTAGGGAACCATGTATTCCTCCATTTCGGTCTCCCCGGGCAACTGTACGGTGTGTCTGTAGCAGTTTTTGATTCTTTCGTACAAGACCCTCTGGATCCTTTCCGAAGTTTCAAACTCGGCATTGGGCAGCGTCAAAACCGTAGGAACATCGGCAAACCTAATCGTATTAATGAGAATGTCTATGAAGTCGGACACTACTGTTTCGTACGACATTTTATTTCCGTCAGAAATAAAGCGACTACCACGAAAAAAAGGTTTTTATTCATCGTACTTCATGGACCTGGTCGACGTGAGAGAGTATTCCGAATAGAAACGGATCAGGTTATCCGACCCGAAAAGGTCCATTTCTCTGGGTGCGCGTTGATAGACGTGGTTGAAGAGTTCGTGCTTGGCCGTGGAGTGGGCTTGTGGCGACGCGCGCAACAGTTCGTACTGCACTCCGAGGGGGAGGTATTTGCAAGCGTAACGTATCTTGGCAACAGACTCTCGGTGTAGATTCATAAAGTTGCGCGGATGGTTAGTATATTGGATATTTCGTTGCCTTCTTCGACGAAAAACGGTTTGACGCATTCGTTGAGAGCTGCCGCATAGTCCCAGTCTCTGCGCTCAACACTTCTAGCTCCACCGTCTCGACGGGCGGGAAGAAATGCCGTTTCTTCCGTGATGCAATTGTGAACGAGCCAAGATTCGCACGAAGAAAGAGTAACGATCTTGTACTTGTTGTAGTGGCAATAAAAAGATTCAAACACGTACGTTGGAGCAAACAGCGGAGATATGTATTCGCCGACGTCTTCGCAGTCGTCCCAACATTCCTGCCGGTCGATCTGTAGATGGTAGAGTCTTCTTTCCAGAGCCCTGTACACGGATCTCGGAAAGCGCGTCTCTACGTTCCACGAAGGCGAACTATACACGTTTCGGTGCCCGAACAACAGATTGCATATAACTGCTTCCACGTAGCGTTTAGCGTCTCGAAGAAACATTTTCCTCCCCCATCTAACCCAAACCTTCCGCTTATTTATACTACGAATACAATGAAGAGGGAGGAACCCACAAGTTCCACACCCCCTCCATCTTCGTTGCAAAGAAACAATGACGCACGTATCCGAAGGACAATTTTTTTATTTACAATCCCATTTCTACGTAGGGACATATTTTAAAACGCCCCATACGTTCGTAGCGCATTGTGGCGTTTTTAGAGACTACGGCAATGTCCAAAACTCGCACGACGAGATCTTCCGTGCCAAAAACTCGCATCTCGTTGTCGACGCAATTCGACAGGAAAGAGTGCAGTTCGTTGGCCGCAAAGTCGGGATGCATGGCGTAGAGGAAATGTTGTACCTCGAATGGTAGATTTCGCAGAGCTTAGAACATCTTTTCGTTGTTTTCGAAGGTCTCCATAGTCTCGGCTACGTGCCCCCGCAGGTGAAAGCTGCTGCCTACCATGTAAGGCCTCACAGATTTTTTCAGAGCCTGTAGAAACTCGTCGTGGTCCAGATGTTTCGAATAGTGCTTACTCCTTCTGCGACCTCGTAGACTGCAGCAAGCGTCCTCCCCGATTAGTCTCTTGGAAATCAGCCACGTTTCACAGTTGGGTAAGGACACGAGGTTGTAGTTGGTGTCGAAAGTCGGAAAGGCGAATTCATCTGTCAGGCGCCATTCTCGGAATGTTTCTTCGGTGATGCTCGGAGCCACGTAAGTGTCTCACATAGCGATGCAGCCGACTACGACGTCGTACAAGGGAGCTATGTAGGTATCCACATCCACGAAGTCGTCTTCTCTGTCGAACCAAATGTAGGCCAGACGTCTTCGGACTATACGTTCGATGTGAGGCGGTGTCAGCAGAGGTAGCGGACTCTTACGAGCTTCTTTCTTCGAAACTTGTATTCCCGAAGACCGGCAGCCCACACACTGCAGTCGTTTGACACACTCTTTCGCGAGCAGCATCTTCCCCGCACACATACACACACACACACACACAGAGTACTTGCAGTGGGTATGACGAAGACAGGTTTTTCGAAAGCTACTAGAAAGCGATGGCATACATGTCGTAATTCAAATTCTCCTGATAAGATAAATACACGCCCTTCGGAGCCATTGCGAAACTACACCCGAGTCTTATCACCAAGTTCTCGGAATCTTCTCCGAAGGTCCGAATCTCTCGCCACACGCGAGATACGAAGTGAAGAAATTCTCTGTGCTCGTGCGAAGCAAAATATAGACAGTACTGTATCCTGAATGGTAAGTGCGTCCGAATGTAACGGATGTGAGTGTCGGCAATTGGAATTCGGTTCGTTTTCCACAGATAATCTTCGATGTGACTATAACGTTTGAGGTAGTTTCGCAGAATACAACTCATGCGTACCGCGTAAGGTCTGGCGCATCGTTTCAAAAGTTGTATCTTGAGTTCGGTGCTCCACGGTCGCCGGTCGTTCCGCTTCTCTCTCGTCTCCGTCTGCTCGAGTTCCAAGAATCGCTGGTCAACGATCCAGTTTTCGCATTGAGGCAAAGTAACAATGACCTGCTCTTCCAAGTCTCGCGGCAATACTTCCCGGCCAGCCATGGCTTCGTAATCCGCATGCCCGAGAGTCGGCATCACGAGAGACTTCCAATACTCGACGAGTCCCACGACGAGGTCGTATTTGGAAGGAAGGAACTCCCAATCTCGCCCGTCGTCCGGAAACAAGTCTCCGGAGGAAAAATCGTCTCGGAAGACGCGATAGAGTCTATCGTGTAAAACGGACTTGAGCCTGGCGTCTGGTTCGGGGAAATGCACATTGACAAAAACTTCCGAAGACCTAAATCTATGGTCGACCTCGAAATCAACAAAACGGCTCTCAAAATCAAACGTTCGAAAACAAGCTTCTTCCTCTACTTCTAATGCCCCCATATTTTTTTCTATGTCAGTAATATTCCAATTGGTCGAACATGCAGTCATTTGTTAACATCGCAATTCCCTCGGTTCGTATCATCGGCGAAGGATCTTCGTCGTTTAATCTGGAAATCTCTTCGGGTACCAGACGCGAGAGATAACGCGCCACGCTGGCTTTGTCTCCGCAGTACAGATCGCATTGGACTTGGAAGGGGAGATAGGTGAAGGCGTGACGAAGAGTTTCGGCGCTAGTTTGCGTCAGCTCCAACGTCTGTATCAGAAAGTCTGGATCGGGCAACTTCTCGCGCAGCCAACAGCCCAACGACGCTCGGTAGGGGCGAACGCAGGCTTGCAGAATTTCCCGATAGGTGCTTTCGGTCCACATATTTCCGTAAAAATTCGGAATGCTTTGGTTGTGTTCGTCCCGCCCAAAAGGAAAAGAATCTTCGCCCAACAAACACCTATGCACGAGCCAATTTTTACAGCGAGGAAAAGTCACCACGACGTACTTGTTGTTGTAGGATTCTTCGTCCCAAAGAATGATTCGGCGATGGGGTAGTACGTGCTTCTTCCAGAGATGTAAGCATCCACGCAAGACGTCGTAGGTTGGTGCCAGATAATCCGCGTCGTCCACACTCTCTTCGGTGTGGGAGTAATAACACCGCAGTCTCTTGGAAATCACTCTGAGAATCTCGCCTGGCGGTTCAACTATACGGTCCGGTAAGACGTCCACTTTCGTGCATACAACAGTATCCAGGTTTCTATCTTTTGGGAGACATTTGCAAATGTATTCGGATAAAACGACGGCGTCTGATTTGCTGCAAGTAGTCATCCCCACACTTTTCCTCGTCTCTATCTGTCGTTCGACCCGAGTAGGGCGTGTTTGTATGGGAGGGGAGGAGGGGATGTGCGATAAAAAACGAGACTCCACCCAACTTCCTTCGACAGCAGGGTCTTTTATTCGAACACTTTGCTCAACATCTTGAGGGTAAATCGTTTATCGGGATAGAGAGTGAGCGCGTTCCGAATAAATGTGTTCACTTTGCTCGGTAGGTTAGCTATGTGCGAGTTCACAATTTCTTGCGCTTCGAGCACGAACATTTGTTCCTTCAGGGTCCATTCCGAAGTCTTGTAAAGAATCTCGGAGATTTGGATCGTCGTTTTCGAGTCGTAAGGAGTGGTCTGATAATAGAGTTTAAATAGAAAAAGTCCCAAACTCCTGACCATCTGCATCTCCCGAGAATATTGGAAGGAAGGGTCGTCAGTCAACACGAACACAAAGATGAAGACGCCACGCAGGTTTGTGTGACGACGCACAAACTCACGCAGGGTTTTGATCATGACTCGAAAGCCCTTCCGGCTGACAATACCTTCTTCAAGATGGCATATATGACTCGTTTGTAACTGTCGAAGAGAAGGTGGTTGTTTGCCACGTACCGTTCGAGCTGGTTGACGGTCTTTGAACGGCGCCGCACGTGTAGCTGGCGCCGTTACGCCAGCTACACGTGCGGATTCAAACTAAAGTTGTGGAGCACGCCATTGAACATGGCAACCGGCGCGGCCACAAGACATTTTGGCGTCGACGAAGTGCGCGTCCGATATTGGAAACCGCAGCGTGTAAAGTTGCAAGACGCAAACAAGACGCGTCGGGCCTTTCGAGGACCGAAACAGGGAAAGTTTACTTGCGTTGAAGAGGAAGTGCTCGACTACGTGACATACCTTCGGAAGGAGGGTTGTGCTGTGTCACATGAGCTGATACAGAATCACGCACGGGCCGTTGCGAGAAAAGATGGCATCTCAGCGCGGGATTTCAAGGCCAGTAATGGCTGGACGACATGCTTTATGCAACGGAACGGACTGACCGCCGTATTCTTAAACGCTACTCGACTCGAAACTCGACTCGAAACTCGACTCGAGGGTGGTTTTGCGATTCATAAACAGATCTCCACTCGAAACTCCACTCGACTCAAAAATCTCCACTCGAAACTCCAAAATTTACTCGAGATCTCGAGTCTGCGCCGGAGCTACCTTGAACGGCCACTCGAGTCACTCGAGTGCGTTCAGTGTCATGGCGAACGACGCATCGTTCGCCGACTTCGTCGACTTCTTGTTGAGAACGGATGAAGTTCTTCACGGCGGCCGAGACCCCGACCAGGCCGTCGATGTGCCGAGACGACGTTGCCGGGACCGACTGAATCCGTTGGAACATTTCAACGACTGGGAGTTTCTCGTTCGGTATCGTTTTACGAAATCGACCGTCGTGAGCCTCCTGCAGTGCCTGCCGCTGGAAGCAAGCGAGAGCAGTCGCGGCCTGCCACTGTCCCCAATGCTCCAGCTCCTCGTAGCGCTGCGATTTTATGGCGCCGGGACTTTTCAAGTTGTCACGGGGGACCTCGTAAACGTGTCGCAGCCGACGGTGTGTCGTGTAATCGAGCGTGTTTCCCGGGTCCTCGCCGAGACTCTCTTCCCCCGCCTCGTGGATTTCCCGGAGGGTGACTGCGACGAGGTCATGCGGGATTTCTACAACATCGGGAAGTTCCCCAGTGTGACTGGGTGCATCGACTGCACCCACGTCAAAATAAAGGGACCTGGCGGTCCCAATGGGGAAGTCTTCAGGAACAGGAAGGGGTTCTTCTCCCTCAACGTGCAGGTAAGTTCACTTCTGTTTGTGCTGTTAGCGACAGCGAAGTAAGTTGCAAACAACGGCACGCCAAGACGCGGCGTCGCACGTGAAAGCTCAGCGATATTGTGCCGATATAGACTAAAACTTGTGAAGAGATCTGTACTCTGCGACAGTGCAGAATGGTGGTGGGCCAGCTAGAGAGGGTTCAAAACCAAGAATTATGTATTATGTGTTTCGACACATACATCTGATTGGGTGCCGAGATGGCTTTTGCTATTTTATAGCAAACGCTCATGTTTTATAGTATTTTCCCCTTGAATTATACTTTTCGAAGAAAATATTAGGGAGATTTTTTCCCGTGCTCAAATTCTGTTCTATTATACCGCCTGAAAAACCTAGGAATTAAGCCACATTGAAGCTTACGTCACATAAAACTGCGAGAACTCAAGTGCTAGTTAATTTCCGAAGCTTGCAGATGCACTTTGTCAAAAATACACTAATCATAGTAGAAATTTTAGCTTGAGCACTTCTGTGTTCATATCACGGCAACCTGCTCATCCCTCTACTGCTCCTTCCTATCCACAGGCCATCACAGGACCCCAGCTGCAGTTTTTTGACCTTGTTGCTAGGTGGCCGGGCTCCGTGCATGACAGCAGGATCTTCGACAACAGTCGTGCAAGGGTCCTCTACGAGAATGAGCGCATCCCTGGCCTGCTGCTCGGAGATGCAGGCAATGCCTGCATGTCATTTCTTCTGACGCCCCTGGCCAACCCAGGTGTAGCCAACAGCCCAAAGGGCAGGTATGTACTAGTTTGTTTGAAGAAATAATTCAGAACAGATTCAGAATTCAGAACAGCTAACAAGAAGTGATGCAGTAGCCACAGTGTTCCTATTGGTGTCACAGCTTGATTCATGACCTTTGGGCCTTTTGTATGGCAAAAAAAAGCTGGCATTATTCACTTCCTGTGGACAAATATTTTTTCAAAAGTATGGAGCATACAACATTTTAGTTTTCTCTCTTTTTCCTCGAGAACATTTGTTGTTCTTGACAGTTAGTCGGTGTCAATTGTTGCTCTTTGTCACTAGAATTGGACTAGGGCCAAGAACTTGAATTAAGACGGTAATGTAGAAAACACCAGCCAAAACCACACTGTATGCAGAACAGTAGCCTCTGGCAAGCAATAGAAAATGCAGCTACCACGGATGGGCCGTACTGTACAGGTTACTGAACCATACTGATGGTTGCAGCAGTGGCGATTTTTACATCTGAAGACCTTTATCTTGCGACGTTGCATCCATTACCAATGCTGCACCATACAGGTACCAAGCAGCTCACCTAAAAACAAGGAACTCGGTCGAACGGGCATTTGGAGTGTTCAAGCGACGCTTCCCATGCCTGGACATGCGGCTGCAGTACAAGGCGGAACGGTCAGCCCTCATCATCACCGCCTGTGCTGCACTGCACAACCTGGCCCGGCTGCGAAAAGAGCCATGCCCACCCGCTCTACCCCCTCCACCAGTCCCTCGACGCCGGAGGCGGCTGCGCCCTCATGTACTGCCATCACCTCCAGACCCTGTCGACACAATCAACGGCTCGCTGAAACGCACACAGATCATCGCACTGTGCTTCCAATAGGGATATTCAAGCAGAAGCACATGTTTATAGTCAATGGCAGGTCAAGAATAGTGTACAAGCTGGAGAGGAGGAAGCAGACAGAAGCTTGAGGTGGAGAGGAGAAACCTCCTCTCCACTTAAAGCTTCCGTCCTATTTCTCCTCTCCAGCTTGTACTCCGTTCTTGACCCGTCACTGACTCGTGCAAATACTCGGACACGAATCCAGCAGTAAGCTCTCGAATAAATTGATTCTTAAATCAAATTCCGGGTATTCGGTCACTCAAACATATTCTGGGAAAGACTTGTGGCCAGCACAGAGCTAACGAAAGACCTGCCCTTTCCTTCAATTCTAGTGTGCTGTTTCATTCAACTTCCGAATATGCAAAACACATTTGGTTCTACTGTTTCACTACAATGTAGCGCACATAATTAAAATAAATAAGTAAATCCTCAGAATGCTACTAAACTGAAAGAACCCAAATTTAATTGTGGTTGCCACACCCTTGCTGCTTGCAGCGCAGGGCTGCCAGCTGCTCCACCTTTATCTCCCTCTCCAGCTGGAGCAGTTGGAACTCTGCCCGTCCGCACCGTCGCTGCTCAAAAAGTTTGTTTCTTAGTATGCGCATTTTCATTAAATGTTGCGCCTCTTTCCGCCGATCTTCCCTCTCGAGGATGTCAACACGGGCCTCCTTTTCGGGAGCCATGATCCGCTCCAATGCTGCGATGCGGTTTCCAGCTCTTCTGGATGTCCCGCTTGGCAGCTCAGCACGGGGACAGGGAATGCCCCCTGTTGGCGGAGTCGCACACGCAGCTCCAACGCTGCTTTCTTGGAGAGGTGAAGCGGACGGCTCAGGAACATCTGGGCATGCAGAACACATTGGCACTTTGAGTGCTAGGGGAAGAGCAAGTACACAGAGGAAGAGGCCCAACAGCCACATGGGCCTTTCGCAAAAATGTTCAAAGCTAGACGTTGGCAAACTACAGAGCGTGTCCGATGGGTTATGCTCTGCACCACTTCTAGCACTGTGGATGGTTTACGGTCGCATTATCATATAATTTGTGTCCCTCTGCTTCAACCTTCACGTCGTGCTTCGACTACATGCGATTTTGCCCCGATAGCATGTTTTGTTCAGTTGGTTAACGACAGACCTTGCCATGTCAGACGGCTAATGGGATCAAATTCCTATCCGAGAAACAAACAAGAGTAACTGCACTATGTAAACCTTCCTCAAAGGGGACACCACAACATGTGTACACTCAGACGGTTGTTATCACAGACACTTTGTTAAGAGCAAATGTGCGCAAGCTTGTCGCTAACTTGAAGCAGGGAACAAAAAGTTGGGGCACAAACAAGCTGGTGAAAGTTTAACAAAAATTTAAGGCGAAAACCCCGAGACTGGGGAAAAGACTGACAGCACAACACGCAAGTCTCAAACACAGCTGAAATTTATTGCGCAGAGGTTCGTGTTTATATAGGGTCTCCAAGCCCCCACAGCTGTGTTTGAGACTCATGTGTTGTGCTGCTGTTCTTTTCTGTTGTTCTTTTCCTGTCCCTGTGTTGTTGCCTGAAATTATGTTACAACAGGGGTTGTCTGGTCAGATTGTATCTCCAGGAAAGCAAATAAATCTTAGCTTTTGGATTTAAACACATCTTTAGCAGAAAATCTTAATATTTTATACTTCCTGGATGAGTAATTTACTTCCCTGAATGAGTAAGTAGTTTGGCGGATGGGCGGGGTGGCTGCGACTGCTGCTGGCAGCAGCTGCCACGACTCACTCGCTGTCGCGGAAGTGCAACGAGAAGGCAGGTGATCTGTACTGAGTCTTCCCAAAATTCTCAGCCGTCGTGGCGCTGTACGCTTTGCGACAGGTCTATTAACCACTAGTTTTGGTTTCAATTCACAGTACTATCAGTACTATGACCCGACCCACTGCTCGCATTTTCAATTTTGAAACTTCGAAGATATGTACAATAGTGTAGATGTTGCCGAGCAATTAAAAAAAAAAGCTTGGGTGGCTTTCTTTTTTTTTTTTTTGTTCCAGGTTTGTTGTTAAAATGATACGAGTCGCAAATACAAGTAGACATGTTATGGCTCACAGTACCCATCCTCGACATGTTGGTGCAAATTTGTCCCAATCCAAAAGCCCCCAGTTACCTGGCACGTCGTTCCAGCGGGCGCGATTGGCATCGCCTTCAGTGCCTCGCACCATGGCCTCAAACATTGCGGCCGGAGGCAGCGACAGCACTGGCCGGTCTCTTGCCCTGTCGCTGTCGCAGAGATTTGCCACCTGCGTCTCCATGTGCTCTGCCGCCGCTCCCACAAGAATGAGTGAGGGGCTCATCTGCCGGCTTGTTCGTGGCCCACCTCCTGTGACAGAAACCAAAAAATTTGAAGCTCACATTGGAGAGTGTGAACAATGTATGGGACAAACAATTCAAAGTGCACAATGAATTTTCGAAACGCCTCCGTGCCAGATAAAAACAATTATTAGGGGGACTAGAGCGAACCCAACGAAGAGAGAATCTGGCATAACCCAGTGGAGGACTACTTTTAACCACCTGGAACCTTCTTATGGGCAATTGAATGCTGGGCACTTTGTTAGAATAGGCTTCCGGCAAGATGCGGGGACCTAATTTTTTTCAGTGGTGATTGTAAAAAAAGAAATGTCAATAACGCCAAATGTCCTACAAAAAATATGTAAAAAAAGAAAAGAAGAAGTGGGCCCATGCACTGGATCGAACGTGGATCCGCTGCATGTGTATGAAGCGGACACATTACTTTGCTACGCTACAGCTTTGAACTCGTTTTGACAATTCATTTTAAACGAGACCCAACAAGGTGCACGACGTCGTGCACATAGCATTGTTCTGGCCGAAAAGGACTTCTGTCCGATGTTTACTTTTTACACATCGGGAACGGTTTACCAAACATGCAAACGGTCGACTTACCCGTGGCGTGGATGTCTCTCGTCTCGTCGGACTTCGTTTTTTTGAATCTGGATTTTTCGTTCTCCCAACGCTTCTTTAGTTGCTTAGCGCTTCGTGGGCGGACGTTTGGCTGGCTGTTATACTCGGTGCTGAGTTTCTCCCAAGCTTTAAGTTTAGCCTCCTTCGAGTAGTTATTTGTTTTCTTGTTTTCGAGAACTCGCGCATGCTTGGTTACGAGCGCTTGGAGAAGCGCCTTCTCCTCCGCAGTATAAATAAAACGAACCCCTGCCCGCTCTTCGGTATCGGCCATTTCCGAGTCGTTGCCGTTGGGGTCCTTCATGATTCGACGCGCGAGGCGGCGAGGCGACGAAGCAGGGCTGCACGGAAGACAACGGCGATAGCAAGAAGGGACGAGGGACGAGCGGACGAGGTCGACGAGAGAACGACAAGACGCAGCCAGCGAATGCGCATGTTGCCAGACAGGATAACGACTTTGTCCGTTTTTATCGCTCAAACACGTCTAAACTTTACGCTGCCTTCATAAAACTTCGTAGTTCACTGATTCGATGTTTGTATGGTACACGTTTTTAGATAACACGAACGAATATATTTATTTTTCACGTGAGAATGGTGTTTTGAATAAAATGTTTGGCTATAATCTCGCTTCCAGACGTCCTCAAGCTTGTTGGAGTAGGGAACGGAATCTCGAGTTCGAGCGAGTGCCGATTCTCGTCTGTGAATACCAATGGCACTTCGAGTGGAGTCGCGCGTCCATACTCCACTCAAGTCGAGTCGAGTTTGGAGTCGAGTAGGGGAATGTTTATGAATACGGCGGTGAGTCTCAGAAGATGTACGACACTGTGCCAATGGCTCCCCGCAAGCTACGAGGAGAAGATCGTTGATTTTCACCGTTACCTCATAAGAATGTGCCAAGGAAAAGACTTCATCCTGTCCCAGATTGGGAATGCCGATCAGACCCCCCTCAACTTCGACATGCCGAGAAGTATGACGGTGGAGCAGAAAGGAGCACGCAGCGTCCATATCCGAACAACGGGAGCCAAAAAACAAAGGTGTACCGTTATGCTAGCGGTGACGGCGGTTGGCCGTAAGCTCCCGCTGTACGTCATTTTCAAACGAAAGACAATTCCAAAGGGAAAGTTTCCCAGTGGCATACATATTCGTGTCCAAGACAAGGGATGGATGTCGGCGGACCTGATGGTCGACTGGATTACGACAGTGTGGGGCTTGCGGCCGGGTGCCCTTCTTCTGCCATCGCTGCTCGTGCTCGACAGCTTCCGCGGGCACCTCGTCGACAGCGTTCGCTGCAAGTTAAAGGAGCTCCGTACTGACTTCGCCGTCATTCCGGGTGGCCCGACTTCAGTCCTGCAGCCGCTTGATGTTTCCCTCAACAAGCCCTTTAAGGACAACGTGAGGAGGCTGTACACTGAGTGGATGGCAGCCGGGAACTACGCGCTGACACCCGGGGGCAAGATAAAAAGGCCATCCATCAAAATGCTCTGCGAGTGGATCCTGGAGGCATGGAAGATGATTCCCGCTGACATCATCGTCAAGAGCTCTAAGAAGATGGGTATCTCCAACAGGCTTGATGGTACTGAGGGCCACCTCCTTTGGAACCACGACGACGATGCAGCTAGCGTCATCGAAGACGCGGCTAGTGAGATCGCGGAGCTTTCAGACTCGGAGTGAAGTGAAAGTGAAAAGAAACAATAAATTGAAAGCGTGAATTGTGGCCGAGAGCGTACCTGTCTTTTTATCATAAAGGTGAGTCTTAAGATGCAGCGTTTTGGTTAATGTATTTCCCATTTCAGCGTCCCAAAATAATTGCTTGCGATTTTACCCCGCATCCCCCCAAAGTTACGTCGGTTTTTCGGGATAAAAGGTCTGTTCATTATGCGAGTAAATACGGACGCAAAAATTTTACTTCGCCTAATGAACGCTCCCCCCCAACTTTGCATCGATTTTTCGGAAAAAAAAAAGTGTTCATTCTGCGAGTAAATACGGTACATACTGCTTGTAGTACAGTGTAATCCACTTATAACGATACCACATATAACGATGTACTGCTTATAACTATCAGTTCCTAGAGTTTCTAGACTGGAAATGATCAGTTTCTAGTCCAGATACAACGGTAATCAGTTATAACGATTGAAATTCTGGGTTTTCTCATTATCGTTATAAGTGGGTTGCACGTAGTCGGCAAGCGAGAACTCCTATCTCCAAGAACTCCCAGCATACGCACCCAGTTTCGAGAACAGGCATGTCATTTGCTGGTGCAGAATCTGCCACCTTCCACAAAATGTGCCTTTGCGAAATGCCGGCGCTGCTGGAGTCATTGTCGTCACTGTCAGTAGATGAACCGGCATACTCCTCAGTGTCGGAATTGTACGCACCATTCACATTGTTCACGTCGTCTTCATTCTCAGAGTCCAAAATATCGGAGGTTTCCTGTTTACAATTGATTGCAAAACTTCGTCGGCCCTTTTGGCGGATAAATCTGACATTACAAAGCAAAGTTTATTTTAGACTTCAATCCACACCCATTTAATTTCAAGAAAACAAAATGCTCTTGTAGGGACACCGACTTCAAAATATTCAAGCACATGGATCCAATGTCCCTGTGCAAGGACACTACACTCAATAAGCTGCAAATGTCTCAATACAGACAACATTTTTCTAAAAATGGTGTCCATGTGTTCTCTAGGCATTAAACCTTTATGCTGCATGGCAATTGGTTTGAATGAAAACTTATGAAAACCACAAAAAGTGACTTACCCTGCCGTCGCACATAAAACATGGACATGGTGATTGTCGCCATGTTTTTTCAGGAAAGGAACAAACAATTTTGTTGAGCTCTTCATAGATATCACCACAAACATTGGCTTTCCAGAGGGACATTGGGTCTCTACTCTGCAACAGCCATGTCTTTTTTCACAATCTACGAACCAATGTACCTGTGGGGGGGGACAGGGGGTCTGAGGAGGTGAAAAGTGGAGTGACTGCTTACTTATGTTAATATTTTTTCGTTTGTTTGTTCTGTTCTATAACTTCTAAACTTGTTTACACTTTTTTATTTTGTATGTTTTTAGTGCTTGGCTTATAGTGTTTGTATATTGTTTTATTTCATATTTGTCTTGTCCCACTCCTCTCTGTAATGCCTCAAGGCCTTGAGGGTACTGAAATAAATAAATAAATAAATAAACAAAGAGATTATGGGCAAAGCCATGAAATAGACGGGACGCATGCCACCCTCTCGGGGCCCCTTCCTTTTTGTTCTAGGCATCCCTTGGAACCTCGTCAACAATTCCATTGCCTCTCCTTCTACGATGCTACTCTTGTACCCTGCTTGTTCGAACCACAACAGCTGGTTCTTGACAGCAACATCCACCTTGTGCTCGCAGGATTTTTTAAAAACATTATCAAGTAGAGACATCACTTATTCTCTTTTTAGTTGGAATTTGGAGGCGAGCTTTCCGTTTAAGAGCGATCCAAACCAACGCGTTTTTGTGCGCGCGTAGGCCGTGCGCTTCCCTGAAGTTGTGTACTTCGTGGCGTTTTTGTTGTTTCCGGTGCACCTTCCGAGTTGCAACTATGCACATAGGTTAGGACGGTATAGCTTCGGGCAAGTGGAGAGCATCTGCGCCAGACGGCGAAGAAATGCGAAGCCGGAGCTAGTCCCCTTCACCGATTGGCTGGGAGCAGGGGCACCCTACTTTGTCGCAGTGCATTTCCTTGCGCGTTCAGGAAAGGTTGAAATCATCCAACTTGTGCGTGCCTGGAAAGTGCACGGAATCTGCGCGACATTACGAAATACGCAATTTCTGGGAGCAGCACAGCCTATGCGCGCACAAAAACGTGTTGGTATTGATCGCTCTTTACGGGAAAGCAAGTCTTTTTGGTTTGTTTTTGTTTGTTTTTCATTTTGCATTACTACCTGCGAGCCCCTCTTAATGTAATGCCCTTGCTAAAGGGCCTTTAAGGAATCAATAAATTAATGAATACTCCCAGCACATTCCTTCCGACACATTCAACCTTGAGTCAGCACACCTTCAGCAAGCTCTTCATGACTAAACAACTCGGGTACTACTTTTTCTAAGACATTTTTGATCATAGAAAGAACTCTTCACTTCAGAAGAAATCAAGGCACCCTCTACTTGCTTCCTGATAAGCACAAACCCCTTCAGTAATTATTGCACTGAATTCCATATCAAGTTCAGAGGAGCCAAATAGCTCTCAGATAACGCAGGTGTTAAAGAGGAGCCTATGCAGACACCCTCCCTTTGGGTGTACCTGGCCCCCTCAAACTCAACGGAAGTGAAAAATTACCGAATTCGCCTCCAGCCAATCTCTTACTCCTGCAAGCAGGAGCGATTGACGGATGTAGTAATATAGGTTTTTGATGTCCTTTGACATGAATGCTGGTAAGCATTCGAGAGTAGGTCGAGTGCTTGTAAGGTCGAGAGCATCCGAGAGTTGGTCGAATGCTTGTAAGCATTCGAGCTACTCTTCCGACTTTTTCGGGTCAATCAGTTTGTTGAACTCAACATCTCGGCAAGAATACCAACTCTACTTTTTACCATGTAGTACAAATCTTGTTTACTATAGCCCTGAGTGGCAACATGGGCTCATGGTCCTTAAAGGGCAACTCCGGCCAAAACTCAAAATGAAATAAATTACTGGTATCGCTGTAGTGACACAAAATACGACCCCAGCCAAAATATTACGTCCGGGGGACGCCGCATTCTCAACTAATGCCGATAATAAAAATGCGACCCGCCGCGAGCCGCTGCTCCTTAGCGGGCGGCCAGCGGGTTGCCGATCGCTAAAGCAACATTGGGCCGTGACGTCAGTATCGTTCTCTTTTTTTTCCTCCGGTCCGGGCGTTGCGTGGAGTGCGCTTCTTTGAGCCGCTACCACCGCTACTTCGGCTTGTGATTGGCGTGTTTAGCCGTTGCTTTTATCTGTAGCCCGTGTAGCTTCGGTATAGCCTTTTTTTTATTTGCTTGTGAGGACTCCAAGACTCGTTTTAGCGAGCAATTCGGTGCCCCCAAGACTGCAGCTGTTCCTCGAAAGGTGCCGAGTACAACTTGTAGCGCTGTGGGCTGCTCAAACATCCCGCTGCGCAACACGGAGCTGCTTTTTCACAAGTTTTCAACGGACCGGAAATCGGAGAAGGTGTGGGTGAACGCTGTTCGACGATTGGACTTTGGACTTCGGCTTTTACGCGCCCGAGGAAAAAAGAACGAAAAACAGACGTTTACAGCCCAGCGCACGTGTGTTCGGGCGCCGCGGCCCACGCCGGAGAGCCTCAAAGCTTTGTGTCTGGGACTGACCCACAGCGCGCAAGCGAGAGGGCCCCTAGTACTGTACGTCACTGGCAGGGCGGCGTAGAGAAACGCCGCTCCATCCACGGAGCCCCCATGACGATTTAGGCCTAGCGACGAGCACGGAAGACCGCACGCATGGCGACAGCCGCCGAATACGGCACCGAACGAGTTCACTCGTTTTCCAGTCGCTAGCTTTTGGGTATACAAGCGACGAGTACGGCATAGAGCACGCACGGCGGTGGCCGCCGAGTACGGCACCGACTGAGTTCACGGGTTTTCCAGTCACTAGCTTTTGGGTATACTACGCACAAACTCTTGCTACATATGCTGGATAACTACCACGTATACAGAATTAAAACAAAATCAGCTTACCTCCTATCTTTAGACGGCTAGCGCAACAGAGGTAGGTGCCGCTCGGCCTGCATACTCGTTGAAGGAGAACGATCCTGACATCACGTTCACATAGCGGCTAATTTCCAGTGTTGCCGGGGCCTCAAGCGGCTAGTTTCGGTTTTGTTGACCACGCCCCAAACAAAACTTTGAGGAGTCTATATCTTCAAAACTACGCACAATAACGAGAAAAAAATTACACCTTGCAATTCAGTGACGCTGACTGCGCTAAAAACAGTCATAATCCCAAAATCGAAAGTATGGACCGGAGTTGCCCTTTAAGAAAGAATTTAACCGAGAATGAATCTCTCGTCACCTCCCTAATCTTACTCACTAATGACTCCATCTCGCACTCTTTCAGGATGTCTATGACACTTTTCTTTTGCTGCTTCAAATTCACTGTGCATGGCCGAAACGACCCAATCACCGCAGCTCTCGATTTCTCCTGAAATGTGGCCACCGGCAAACGTGCAAGCCTTCCGGTCTTGTCGTTTTCTATGCCATTAATATTTATTACCTGACATCTGGGAAGAGCATTTTCACGAAGAGTTCTTTTGAGATTGTCACTGAGTGCAGAATAAACGGGGCACTGTCAACCTTCAAGTTGAGGAGCAGTATGCAGTCCTGGCAAGAAATGGCCATCCAGAACTGGAAGACCTTGAAACATGGAAGGTGATCAAGTAGAGCTTGAAATGTTTCTAACTTGTTCCTCTGTTCTCCTTTATGCGTCTCGAAAGAGGGGCTGATGGCTTCTCGCAGAAAAGTTGTGTCTAGGCGAATCCTCTTCTGCTCAGTTGTCTCTCAAAATGGGCTTGCAATAGAACTTGACAGGCACGCTGGGCAGTTTGGAAATATGCGTGGCACGGCGTCAGGGCGGAGATGTGCAAGCTTCAGTTTGGCTCCGATGACTCTGCCAGTTTTTGAGTTCGCATACTTCATAGAATCAAGGATGTCCGAGGCTTGAAAGTGTCTTTCGCATACCTGAAAGATAAAAAATAAACATACATTTTAAAAACTAGAAGGGGTCACAGGTTTTCGAGTACAGTCAAGGACCTTATTTTCGCTCCTTCGACATTTGAGAAATATCTTTCGGAATATATTTTTCTCGATTCGAAGTAGGCTATGTAATAGTAACCATGGTGTGCATTTTATTCGTGGGATAATATTTTTGAAATGACTTTCGATTGAGAAATTAGTGAAAATTAATTTAAAACCTCGATAAGATGTAGTTCGATGGGAACGCGGATAAAGTATGCGCAAAGCGGTAGTACGGCTTGACGTGGTAGGCCCGCGCGCCGCCGCCCTGCGTCGCCGAGCCGTAAAGCGACGCCGCCGCCGCACGCTGAGCGTTGTGCGAACGCCGCTTCAACGCGTTTCTCCACGCCGCCGTCGCCGCCGCCGCAGAAGTTTGTCTGGTTCGGGGCGCCGCCGCCGTCATCTGACCGGCGCACAGGTCGATCACGTCTGCTTGCGCTTTTTCAGGAGTTTCCTTTGGGCTCTAAAAGTTACTTATTCATCTTAGTTTTTTGTTATACTTCAAACAAAGATGAATAAGTTACTTTTAGAGGCCATAGGAAGCTTCCGAAAGAGCGCGAGCACCACGTGACAAATATGGGCCCGTCACGTGATAAATAAGGGCCACTTTTCCGCGGCGCCCGCGGGCGCCAACTACAAATTCGATAGCGCCGTAAATATAGCTCTAAAAATTTTTTTTCTTCGTTGTAAAATCGTTTTATGATATCCTTTTTCCATCTAAGCTGTTTAAAAAAAATGTTTTTAGGCTTAAGGGGAAACACTGCTTCTAGAGCTTTTTGAGTCTTTCTGTGGTCCAATGTTGATAAAATTTACACATCATATCTACCTTTATAATCTGATTACAAATATGTAATTTGTTTTGATATATCTTGATTAGTTCTGCTAATATTGGAAATTTCATTTGCAAAAGTTACGAGCAGGATTTAAAAACTTTCAGATGTTAAGAACCAAAAATGAACATATATATGCAAACTAGTAGGCCTGCAGAATCCAATAAGGTATAAATGAAAGCTCTAGGATCATTTATAACTTGTTTGCAACACTTTGAACTTTTCAGGTTTCAAACAAATTTTCACAATATATATTAAAAGCATTTAAAAAAAATCCCAACGCCATATTTGATGCGGTTATACCCCTTATTGCATACCTCACTTATACACCTACCAGAAAAATGAAAAATAAACAAGATCGGTTGCATATGACTGGAGATGCGGCTTCTGTAAAATAGCAAAGTGTGCAAAAAGTTGATTTTTGAGAAAACGGGAAAAAACATCCACAGACCAGCTTTTACTACGCATTCAAATAATTCAAGCATCTGCAAGGTACTAGCCTAGAAACCTCCGGGAGCATAGTCAGTATGCATTTTGCCTGCATGCTTCTTCTTCATTGCTTTCTGAATGTTATCCTGGCCGGCACGCTTGCTCTCCGATGCAGCACTTCGGCGAAGGTCTTTTTTGGCCCCCCCTGCACTGTTAGCAAAAATAACACGCCCAGATGTGTAAACCGTTGTCCCATAGCGGGCACGTCGAAACGTGTTCGTTTTACACGCAGCCATGTGTGTTATTTGCCTACACACGAGGTGCCGTGTAAACTTAACACGCTACACCGTGTCTGCTTTCCGAGAAACACGGTCCAGCGTGTTCCTTATGGAACATGGTGGCCAGCAGCCGAGAACAGGCGAGAGACGAGCCCAGAGAGCCGTGCGCCTTTCAGCCGAATTGAAAGCACACAGGACGCGTTTGTTCTCGTTCGATGTCTTTTATACACAGTAAAACAGTCTCCAAGCGGCGGGCGTAGCTACGTGCAAAGGTACGACGTGCGTCGTCGGCGGTCGGTGGCGTCGGCAGCTACGACGGAACACGAAACCGCTAGACAGAAAAAACGAATACCAAACTTACATGGATAAATAGCTCGAGCAAACTATTTGAAGTCGGGCGGTAACTTGTGCCACCTAGTGAGATTTCTAGCAGCTAGTGAAAAAAAAAACAATTAGAAGTTTGTTAATACGCTGAGAACTATCACAAGTAGACAGTAACCCTACATACATCACGGACAACACAGACAACACGAGTACCACGTAGGACACAGCACCGACACATACACAAACACAACACCGACACTGCGCCCGACACTTCCTAGTAACATCCATTTCTCCCCCGCGGCGTATATAAGCTTGACATGTGCGGGTGAGCTCTTTGGTCGCTGACCGTTGCAGATTTATAGAAGAAGACACAAAACATGGCACAATGGACAGCCGCATGTAAGAACTGCTTGCATTTAAAAAGTATGGAGGCAAAATCTGTAAAATTAATCCGTTGCGAAAAACAACGATGTATTAACAATAAATCTTAAACCGGCCATGAAAAAGTTAGAATTTTTGTTATTTTCATGCTCGACCAGTGTTATGAGCAGTCCGACTAGCTTAAATCAGATAGAAAAACAAATTATTAGGATTTTATCATTATGTATTCAATAATCAATGGAAATTATCCTCGCGCAAAGCATTTTTTATATAAGTATTTGTGAAGGACATCCGCCCAACACTTCACTTCCGCTAGTTGTAGTACGCATACGGGAGCAGAAGCCTTCACTTTTGGGGCGATTTGATGCAGTTTGTTGTTGTATGTCGTGTCGGTGTCGAGTGGAGCGGTGGGGCTTGGGAGTTTGTGACCGGTGTTATTCGTGATCACTAATGTGGCGCTGATGCGTTTTTTTTTATTTTTTTATATCGACATTACCCCGAACATTGAAAATTCATGGGCCCGTGGCACTGCATTATGCTGAACCGCGAGCTCCTTCTCTGTTGTCGTTTTTCTGGTAGCACTCGTGGATACTGCAAGCGTTTAAACAGTGTGCACAGTCTCGCCTACATCCGCGGTGACGTGCTCGACCTGTTGAAACTTATTGTTTCCGTCATTTTGGAGTACGCAAGGCAGTTATCTCGCTGCTCTGGTTTTGGTTATAAAAGCAAGGCAAACCGCTCGTAGTTCCCGCCCTTAGTACACGTTGGACATCTTCCACACTTTGACACCGGATAACTGGATGAACGAGGATTTACATTTACTTCAGAGGTCACTCGCCCCACTTCCTCACCGTCGAGTAGCAGGATCAGCTGGCGACAAGCCGCGGATGAAAGGCTTGAGCATCAACAGCCCAAGTGTACTCGGTGCCGATGCGGGCGATGCGGGTTTCTGTCAACCGGTAAACCAGCACAAACCGTGACCGTTCCAGCTCTTTGTCATGACATGGTGTTGCAGAGAGCAGGGTAAATTACAACTACAGAGACCACCGAACCAAATGCACTGTTATCGTAAATCTTGGCTTGTGATTGTGTCTTTGTAGATCATCTTATTCGTTTTGCTGGAGACGCAAACGACGGGCATAACAAAATCGTTTGCATATTCCGCATACCTCGCAAAAGCATTTACCCAGTCCCCTTGCGAAAAGCGCAAAACACGGAGTCCGCACTGTTCTGACTTACCAGTCTTTCACCTGCTTTAGAGCAGTTTGTACCTGCTAGTAGGTATGTTTACTGAAACTGCAACTTGAAACTAGGGGCAGTGAAAGAGAGAAAAGAGGCAAAGTCGGGAAAGCTTGCTCGCTCTCCGAATTTCTCAACTCTCAAAGATTGTATCGTAATAAATGCACCGACGCCTCTTCCCAAAGTAAAGAAAAAGCACAATGTTCACTACGTAAAAAATGGTCTCAGTTCATGCATCTGTGGGCAGGTAGGAAATCTTGCCCTAATTTATTCACACCGCATGATGAGCGCAACAAACTCGCACGAGTCACACGAGATTTACAGGAAAATATCGGTGGTGACTTATGTTTCCCTGAAATTCTGTAGAACCGGTCGTTTGCAGGACCGAATCATCTACTCGAGTGGTGTGCGTCGCTGTGCAAACACGTCGCTGTGCAAATGCAGTCCAACAACCCGAAGCATAAAAACGGCAGATTTAGGACAACAATCCGAAGCCCATTGTTCAATTAAAGCGACATAATTTTGTTGAAAACGCCCGGAGCTTTTTACTCACGGTATGCGTCGGGAATCTTCAGCATTTAGAAACGGAACAAAGGAAGATTTACTTTTAAAAACGCTCGCTGCGTCCTCCCGGACCAGCTGGACCGGATCAGCTGACGACGACGGGACTGAACCAGTTGAACCTCTACTCCACAAGAACCAATTTGAGGTCCCTCTTAGTGTGGGTTTCTACCTCAAAGCACCACACCACACACCACGAACGTTTCGGCTCTTTCTCGCATCGCCGTGTTGCCCCAAACAGAACGAGATCGGCGAAGTCAACGCAGTGCTGTCGTGAACCTTGGCTTGTGGTTGCGCACTTGTGGACCCTGTGACTCCCTTCGCTTTCAAAGCACACACGACGATTACGAATGATACTTTCCGTCTTCCGGGAACATCACAGGGGCACTTCTCCGGTCACGGCTTCGCTGTGTGCTTGCAAGCTGCGAAGCTCTATGCGAAGCTTCTCGCGTCCTGTCAAACCAAAACAATAGTGGCGCCATGCGTTGATGCCAGATTTTTTCCGGCCAAACAAAAACAACAAAAGCAAACCGGCTCTAGCTTCCAGCGTACATCGGCGTTGCGCTTGCGCCGTGGCCAGATCGCTTGCAGTTGAAGGTTGAAGCCAAAACGAAACCAACTGCGTACCACGTGTTCAGATGGAGGACACGCTTTTTATATCCACGTTAACAGTTTAAAACGAATAATTAGACCCATAACTTTATTTGTGGTGTGTAAGAAACTATTATCAAGACCCCTAAACCAAATACAATCATGGGCGACATGAGGGAAACCGCATTGCCATCGACCAGAAAATGGCAGCGAGCACAGTAAGCGCGGGTTTCGCCAACGTCCTTCGACATGCCGCAATATCTTTTGGTGCATATCCGTCTCCGAGACATGTTTCTTTCCACGGCATTTGTCTCCACGGACCTTTCTAGGTGTGTCCCCAAGCATTCCGATGCTTCGATAGCCGGCAATGCTGCGGTCGTCGGCGGGAGTGATGCGTGTTTTCGAGGTCGGCTACACGGTTGTGCGTGTATGACCGAACCAAAACACGTTTTTTACAACCTCGCATGATTTGTGAACAAGTTATCCGTTACTCAACGTGTAAATTTATGGTAATTTGTGTAAATAGCGTGTTTTTGACCCCATATATTCACCAAATACACGGGACTTGCTAACAGTGTGGGGTCCAGGTTCAGCTCCCTAAGGATGGCTGCTGATGCCTGCTGGCTCCCTACGTTGAATCTTAAGGCTCGTTCACACACGTCAGTTGCATGCGACTGCGTCCGTTGCAACCGGAGCGACCGGAACGACCGCTCTGCGCCCCGCGTACACACACCTGCAACCAGTGCAACAAGCGCAGCGGGTCGTCAGCTGTTTCAGCGGTGCCTCTAAAAAGGGGGCGCACTGCCACTCAATGCTGTAACAGAATATAGACACAGTTTTCTATGATAGCCTTGCAGGGTACAGTGGATGAAAAAAAAAAAAAAAAGAAAAGAAAAAGATGCAGTACGCTGTCTTGGACGATCAAGACTCTAATACACGACTTTGCCAATAGTACAAATCTCGCCACACGCCTTTTCAACGATTATAATTGACCGTGTAATCTTAGCAGCGCTATAGCAACGTAAAAATTTGATTTTGTGACCAGATAGACGTTGCGAGCGTTCAGGATTGCTAACACTAATCACTTTTCTCCGGTGATGAAAACGCGTGAAAATTCGCATCCTTTATACGGTACGTGCCAGTAATACCTTGAACTTGAGCACACGCATGAAATGCGCCAAATAAGAAATCCGGGCGATGTTCCAGGACACAAATGCATAGAAAGCACCACTGTAGTCGAAGTAAACAAAAGCGACGGCACGGGCGTTTCTGCTGTCTTGAGAGTGCCGCCACGACATCGCCGCACGAGTAGATGGATCTTCCCTTCTAGTACGTGCTGGGTTATTATAGCGACACACGACGAAAATTCACAGTCAAGGGTAGCGCTTTTACGCGGAACGACGAGCTTTCACCTCGCCGTCCACGTCGACGTTCACCACCGACACCATGTTTGCAGGAGCCGGCCGGCCGGCCGGCCCGCGACCGGCATGCAACGCGCGCGAGCAGTTCTCCTCGACCTGTGATTGGTCTGTCGTTGCGGTTGTTTCCAACGCAGCGGGAAAGTTGGGTTCGCTCCAACTCCTTGCGTCGTGAACAACACGTGCGAGCGTCCCTCCGTCGCTATGGCAACTGACGGTTGGAGACCCTTGCAATGGTCGTTTCGGTTGTTCCAGTCGTTCCGGTCGCTACGGACGCATGTGTGTGAACGGGCCTTTATCGTTGCCTCTGCTACAGCCGATTCGACAGTGAAAAGGGAAGCATTCTGGTCCTTGGGTGCATGCGAGCGACCAGATAACAGAGTGTAGGCTCTCATTTGCATTTTGAGTCTTTCCCCTCTGGCACCGCTGCAGCAACTTCTTGTCGGCAAGTCGTATGTACACAGGCAGGAGGGCTGCGCACACGTGGTCTGGAAGGCTATAGTGGTGCTTGGGTACGGGCTCCCCCTTTGCTCGGGCTGCATTTTGTTTGCACCACGATTCTTCTCCAGAAGGGCACAGGCTGTGGTTGGCCTTCGTGTCGTTGGAGTTGACGTGGTGGTATGCATGGTGTCGACATTGCCTTCGTGGGACTTGAGGGCCCAGCCGTAGTACACTCTTAGAAAAAAGGGTCAGTATAGTCCTCCCTAAAGGGAGGAACGCTCTTGATACATATGTTCCTTCAGAAATGGAGAAACGTTCGTCCCTAGAGCAGGGGAGCAAAAGTTTCTCCGTCGCCTGCATCTCATTATGGCGGCCACGAATCGAGCAAATCGAGCTCAATAAGGCTTAACGAGAACACTAAGTCTACTGTACGGAGCGAAAAGAGCAGCAAATAAAAACGTGACACGAGCTTTCCGCACACTGTATTTATTTCCGAAGCCGGCTTCCCCCTGCAGGTAAAGAAACTTACGTTTCGAAAGCATGCAGTCACTCAGTCTTCTCATCGTCAGCACTGCGATGTTAAACGGAGACAACCGGCACGCAGTTCGTGCACTTTGTCTTACCTTTGCTATTCCTTGAGATTCCTTCGTCAATCGTTGCGTTAACCGCACATCACGGAGGAGTGATAAACCATTCGCCCGCGAAACTAAATGCCGCTCTTAAAAAAAGCAAATCCGAAGCAGCCTCTTGGCTCATTTCAGCACGGTAACACGAAATTGTGGCGTAGCCGCGTAGCGTAAAAGGAGGTTAAATCACTTGCCACCAGATGGCAGGGTCAAGCAGAGTAATTGCAAGTAGCTAGGCTAGGGGGCGCTAGGTACCGCCCAATTCATGTTCTACAAAAAAATATTTTCTTTTCTCACGCCACTATAGCGCTTCGGGATCTCCGGGAGCCCCTATTATACACACATGTAGACACATTAGGCATACTACAAGTATTAGCTGAACATACACTGAGCGCATACACATGCATCGCACATACAAACATCAATACAACAGCACACTAACCCGATCACTACCCCCGAGCTCTGCGTTTCAGTCTTTTATACTGGTTGTTTTGAACGTACGGAATTTTTCGGTGACTCCCTAAGCAATAAAAAATATTCACAGCATGTCGATTTTTTCCCAGCAATGTCATACATCTGAGAGTATTGTTAATGGCTCAGGGGATGAATCTCTTATTAAAAAGAAAACGCTCGATCATGCCGTAATTATTTGAAAGCCAATAAATCGAGCCGCTCCAATGCGGTTCCAAGCCATAAGTTTGTTTCCCCGCACGGCACTTCGTAGCCACTATTTATATTGTAGTGTTTGCTTTTCTACTCGTGCTGTTCGCGCACGGCTGCAATTGCCGTCTTGAATTAATCTCTGTAGAGCAGATATTCACCCAGCTGGAAGTGATGCTTCACGGGCAGAGAAATCGCTTTTCGATCAACTTGAATGCAGTAAAAGCCGCGACTTGCGGCAAGTGTACGGAGCTACGCCAGCTACTCCGTGGCGAGCTCGAAAACGTCTAGCGCTCATTCCAGCGCGCCACTTGGAGGGCAGTTTCTCCAGGAACCCTAGTATATATAAACAGCAAAATAAAGGATAGCTTTTTGTTTTCGATTTTACCTGTTTTTTCTTATTTTTAATGCTAAAATTCCATTGTAAATATACATACTTTCCGTCATAATTTTGTACTGTCCAGTCTTTTCCCCAGAGCGCAATCTCTCCCGGGGACCGACAGTCACATTGGCCACTGTACGATAGGAGCTTACCGTTCAGACCAGCGTTCCAACATGACTATCCGCACGTCGATCGACTGCACCTAATTCCTCAAGTGGTCTGAAACTCTTTAATGTAAAGCGGAATGTCAACCTGCGACACCCCGCCCCCTTCAATCAAGGCCCGACCAGCGGCATCAATGCCCGACAGTTTACGTCATCTCATCTTGTTGTTACACCACTGATACGCGAACACACGGTCACATCGGCGATAATTCCAGTCTTCTGTTCACTACGCACAACACTGCCATCACGATGTTGCTGCTATGTTGCTGACACGCAGAAATACAGAACCACGTTGAACGCCGGTTGGCACTCGGCACGGGAAAACAGAACCGAATTCAGCTCGGAAGGCACCCAGGCAGCCGGCAGGAAAACCTGCCTGCCTTGGACGCAGTTCCTGCGATTTCCATAACATCGAAAACGTCGACATAGCTCCGCGTGGTTCCGCTACTGTAGTTTTGCGTGGCAATCCAGAAACGGCCATCTTAACCAGTGTACGTAGCGCTGCTCCGGAACTTAGCTGTTTCTAGCGGCTTCGTGTGCTCGTTTGATAAAAGTAGTGGTAAAAACGTCAGTGCAACCGAAATGTGCTGCGCGTTTGGACTAGAATACGGAATTGCAGGCGGCCTTCGCTGCTACTGAAGCTCAATCAACTTAACAACATTTATTAAACAACGTGTGCGACGTGCTCGAAAAACGAAACCGAAAGAAGATGAGTTGCATGGGAGGGCGAAAGCTTTCTCCCGTTTGCCTGGAGAAGGAGGAAAACGTCTCGTTCCTCCCTTCTTCTCATGTCCGCTTGGAGGCGCGTCAGTAGAAGGGAGGAAGACGCGCCGTTGCTACTAGGGGTGTCGCGAACTTTTGTCGAACCGGATTTTTAGGTCGAACTTCCGGGCTTCGACTGGGTCGAACCGGTTCGACGAACCTTCGAAACTTTTCACCAGATTCGACCGGTTCGACTTAGCGGACAGTGTGGCCAGACCTTGATACAAGCATGTCTAGGTTTGGAGAATTTATTTTTATGCAAAGGGTTATTTTATTTTATGAACAGTTGCAATTAAAATAAACTAATTCTAGTCACTGAAGAAGTTAATAACTTAATTGTTTTGTACTGTATTAACTGAAATAACCAATCAGTGGTGCCCTTAATTCATGCCTTAGCCATCACCATCCAATCCGAAGCCACCTGGCCAGCCTGTCGCGCATGCGCACACGAGTCGAACCTCAATATAAGGTTCGTCGAAATTTCCACTAAAAGTTAGAAAAAGTCGAACCTCGTCGAACCCGAACCTCGGCCGGTTCGCGACACCCCTAGTTGCTACCTTTTTCCTCCATTTTTTCTTAGAGTGCGCTTTTTTTCTTTATGAATGTCGAAAACTCTACGGGAAAAGAAAAGACTGAAGGACCGACCTCGTCGTCTTGGCCCCTGCGTCAACAATCCTGTTTATCAAACAGCGTGCTGATGAAGCGTGTAGCAAGGATATTTTTAGTTTTTCTTGGCGTCGGTGGATAATAAGGACTTTAATTTTCCTTCCATCGGTCTGGGTTTTGTTTATTTTTGTTTTGATAAATTAAAAAAAACAAAAAAAACTAACAAAGCAAGGAACCCTTTGGCTGCTCTGACACCTCTGGGTGCACGCGCTTCTCTCACCGCCTTATATACTGGCGGAGAAAGCCCCCCCTGGCCGCGCCCCCTCATTGGTCAGAAAGGGACCAGAGTGCGTGTGTAGCGTGAGGGGGCGTCGGCAGGGTTGGTGCCCGTGGGTACCCATCGAGTCCAGAGTTGCTTCATTACGAAAAGTACAGATGCCGCCATGGCCAGCTGCCATGGCAGCGCACGTCCGTGTCCCCTGGTGACTGCAGAGACCACTGCGTGGTTGTCGCATAAAATAATAGTTTTTGGCGGAGCCACAGGCGCTGCTACCACAAGTGCTTTTGCTTCCCCGACGTAGATGTCCGGTCCTGGCTCGGTGATAATGGCGATGTTACCCATTCTTGTGGCGACTCCCATTCCCGTTGCACTGGCGTCGGCTGCCATGACTTCTGAGGGCGCTGGTATGCGCCAAGGAACCCGGTGGGGCAACACCTGCCACACTCGCTGCAGGGCTTCCGTGTATCCCGGCGGGAGGGGGGCTGGGTGCAGGAGCTTGAAGAGCGGGTTGAGCATATGGTAATCTGAACGGTACAAAGAAAAATAGAACACGAGGTGTCCGATGTACCGTTCCACCGTCTTGAGTGGGAGGGGTTGCTGGAGTTGCTCTAGGATTCTGGCGATGTCCATCTTCCTTGGAGTGGTGTGCCCCATTATGTCTTCTGCTCCTTCCAACAGGAACCCTAGGAATTTGATGGTTTGTGTCGGTTCCTTGGTAGTATCTTTCGGGTTGACGCGTAGTCCGCAGCTCGAGAGGTCCCGGATGAAGTCCCTTGTTACCCTGGCCAGAAACGCGGGGTCAGGGTGGGCGAGGAGAAAGTTGTCGAGGTGGCTCCACGCCCACACCCCGATCCCGCGAAGGTGGCGGGCGATGGCCGTAGCCAGTTGTTGCATCACAAACGGGCCCGGGCGTAGTCCGAACGGAAGCCTCGTAAAACAAAAGTATTCACCGTCCAAGCGGAAAGTTGTTAGTTTTTGGGATTTTTCACTCAGGGGAAAAATGATAATAAGCCTCGGCGAGGTCAATCTTCGTGAAATACGTGTGCCGCGGAAGAGGATTTTCAAGGATCGCGACTGGAAGTGGTTTCAAGTGAAACTTGGGCGCGTTCATGTGGGGTGTGAGAGCGGCGGCGTTTAAAATAAATCTGCTCTCTGTTTCGCTCTTGGGGGCCAACTGGACAGGACTGAGGTAGGGTCCTCTGGTCGTTTTCCTCAGGACTCCTGAGTCGAGCATAGACTTAACCGCTTCCCGTAAAACGGGTACTTGGGAAGGCGGAGGGGGCCGGTTGTTAACTACCGTGATCCGGTGGCATTTGAGCTGCAGAGCAGCCGGGTCACAGGGCGGGTAATAACCGAAAGTTTGGCTCACCCTTGGCCAGTCGACTTCCGGTGGTCGGGTGGAGAACCGAACGGGGGGATGGGGTGGACCGGCAGATCTGGCGGCTTGTCTGCGGGTATCTTTTTCCTCGGGGTCCTCCTCGTCTTGGTTGTCCTGTTGTCCGTCTCTAGGCTGGTCCGCTTGAGGTGGGATGGGGGGCTGTTGGTCCTCGAGATACTCCAGGATCCGCTGTGCTGCGATCTGGTGGGTATCAGGCTCGTCGGCTTCCTCGGTGGGCTGATGGTCCGGTTCTGGTCGGGGCTACATGGGAATGCCCGCGATGTGCATTGCTTGCGTGAGCAAGTCCAGAGCTTGTACGATGTCTTGGATGACGGCCAAAGTTGGTTGACCGTCCACCAGACACCACTGAGGTCGAGGGTCAGTTAACACAAGTTCAAGGTTCACGGGGAGTTCTTCTTGAACGTCCAGATAGCGTGCCAATGGTTCACACGAGGTCGGCACTGTCGTTCCTTGAACATGTTTGGGCAATTGGATTTCCTCAAGGGGAAGTCGGGGGGGGGGGTCGCGAGGGACCCGCAGTAGCTCGAACCTCGAGGGGTTCTTGGGCAGGCTCAGGGGCGTGCCATTGTGAAGAGGGGGTTGCCAGTTCCCCTTCGCTACTGTTTTCGTGCATCACGGGCACTACGGAATCCTGGTCTAGGGCCAGGCTCTGGAAAGTCCCTTCCAAGTCAATCGGCAAACGCCTCTGGAGAGACGGTGACACAGATCGCCTGGGGACGCGGCGCGGAGGGGAGAAGAGAGGTGTGGACTCACTTATCCTCTTTAAGAGGGTTCTTTTTGGGGTTGTCTTTCCGACTCTGTCGGCCTGGATTCCTGCGGGCACGGGTAGGACTGGTGGCTTGTGCTGGCTGGTCGACTCTTCTGGTCGGGGGTCCAAGCAAGTAGCTAGCGCTCGGGTCAGCGTAGCCATCAAGTGTGGCGTTCCACCCAGAGGTGGCGACATGGTACAACAGCCGTACCCTGTCGAAAACTCGAAGCTTGCTCTGGGGGGAGAGGGGCGGGAAACTATCCCACACCTCCAGGTAGGGCTCGAGAAGTTGAAGTTCAATGATGTCCCGGCGGGCGAGGAGCTGCGAACTTCTGTTGGCATTTTGTACATGCACAAAGGCTTCTCCAAGGTCCCTTCTTGTTGGAAGATCATGGACCGTGCAGATCCGCTGTTTTGGTTGCTGGGGTCCGTAGGTCGGGATGTCCACCGGCGTTGGGGCGGGGAAAGGGTGCGGGGCCCTGAAGGTGGCCTGGAACGGCGGTTGGTCTATGTCTACGAGAACAATGACGCTGTGAACACTCGTGTAGACAAAGAAGAAACACTCCTTCAGGTTGAGAATGTACATCAGCATTTGAACCTGCGTGTAGTACCTGTGGGAGGTACGCAGACGCAACTTGCCATTTACGTACATGAGGTATTTAACGAAGCAAACCTCCTTGGTGGCGTCTAGAACTACGGATTTCCTGATGGAGTGTGGGCACTTGATCTCAAGCAAGGTTGGGCCTTTAGCAAAAAGGCCATCAGGGCTGCCACATAGCCACGGCTGCTGCTTACGCACGAGTAGCCCCACCTACGTCAAGCAAAAAAAAGAAAAGAATAGAAGAATTAGCGGTTGAATTTGATAATGTGGTAATATACCTGACTTATTACATAATAGAACAGCCTCACAAAATACACACTTTATTGTGCAAAGTTGCCTTGTTTTGAACAGGATTGTTGCCTTTCAAATAAATGAAACTTGTTGGCCGAAAATATTTGATTTTCATATACCTCCCTGACATGATGTCCTGTTTTCCTTTCAAACTCCTTTCTTGCTAGTGGCTCAGTGAATAGGCCTGCATGAGAAGTTTGTAGCACTCGATCATTAAAATGAATAATGTACAGTATGGTTATAGTAAATTGAAAATATAATTTACCATAGCGTGTTGCATCACATGAAAACCTCTTCAATTTTAGGAGGCTCGTGACAAGCTCCTCCGCCGTCTTCCTTGTCCTCAAGATGGTATGTGCCATAGAGCTCGTTATACACATTTTGCATTCTTTGTACCATCTGTAATAGTATAAATTGCATCATCCAACTGTTCTGGACAAGGCTTGTGGCATGCTATTAAGGGAGGACACGGGTCTTAGAGAAAAAAAAATGAAAAAAAAATTGATTTTTAGAAAATTAGATTTTTGAAGTCTACATATTTCAAACTATATCTGTACAAAATATCTATGCTCAAATCAATCGCAAAGTATAAAAAAAAAACGAGTATTTTGAGGCCGGGACGGCTCTCTAGTGAAGCACGAACTTCAAAATAACGCCCCACTTCGCACAATCGCGATTCCGAAACCGCTCCTTCAACCGCCGCCATTTTGGTATGGTTTGAAAGCTGATTTCGCGCTCTTTTGTTTGCGCTTTTTCAAAATGGCATCAGCGCAGCATGGCCAACGCTACGGCCATTCTCCCGCAGCCCGATTTCCAAGCCACTCATTGGCCGAAGCGCGCGCTCGCGGGAATGCGCTGTTGCCATTGGCCCCTCTCTCCCTTCATTTCAAACTTCCTTCGCTTGGCGCGTCTTCCTCCTCCCCCGTTCGCTTCTTCGCAGCTCTCCCCAGCCACCCCAGCTCTCCGTCGTACGCTGCGTCGTCTGCTTCTGCTTCCGAGTTTGCTTTCGTTTCGCGATCGGATTGCTTCTAAAAGTTTATTTAGCGTTGTTTTTCTTGATGTTTGCCAAGGCTGTGTGAGTTTTTTTTTTGTTCTTGTGCCGTACTAGTACGTAAGCTTCTCGTGAACTTTTCAACTGTGTTGTATTGTATCATCCGAGAACCGTGGTTGCTCCGAAGACGCGCGCTTTGTTTGGACGTTTTGGACGGCGATCGACATGGCCGACAATCATCGCTTGAAATTGCGAACGCGCCAAGCATATGGAAAAAAGCGTAAACGTGCGTGGAATAAGGGTCAGCGCAAGTCGACTCAAGTTGTACTGAAAGCAACGCAGTCGGAGCTGCAAGCACAAGATCGCATCGAAACTGATCCCGAAGTCGCCAATCAAAGAGGCGCCGATCGCGAAGTCTTCAATCACAAAGTCGCCGATCACGAAGACGCTGATCATGAAGTTGTCGATCACGAAGTCGCCGTTTGCTCTCCACAAGCTTTCGTCCTTTTTTTAACGCCTGCTGTCGAAAATAGCAGCTAAGCTGATTAATGGGCTTAAACCCGCAAAATAGCACGATAGGAAGCATCTTGTTACTTTCGAAACCGGCGCCTCGTGGAGACGGCTCAGCGCTCCGAATCACTGCCGGCAGAGGGCGCTGGGTGTCGCTCTACTATGGCACCCCCTAACCACCTGCTCTGAGCGAATGAGCGCATTTCAGGTATACATGGCTTGCATGTGACGTCATCCAAAAAGCGTTTTGATTGTCACTAAAGAAGAGGGGAAAAAGGAACTTCCCTCTTGCCAGGACCCTCTTTTGTGTCTTCCAGATTTGCACAAACGTCTCCATTCTCCTCTCAGAAGATTATATAAATGCACCCGTCACTCAAAATTCCTACAAAAGCAGCTTCCTTCTTTCTCTCTTACATGGTGGTCAAAAGTATGCGATGTGGCGTCAGTGCAAGCCATGTATAAAATCTGCACGTGGGATGGCTCTTATCCATTTCATGTTTCTGGTAGGACCTGATGGGAACGCGAACACATGCCCAGTCCTCTCGCCGTTGTAGTTCCTGTGGCACCCGGGAACACAGCAGTGTCGAGCTATTTTCTCAGAAAGGCACGTTCCGCAAACAAAACACCATCCATGCGGTTACACAGTCACCGAGGGTCGGCCATGATCCCCGCTGATGATGCTACCTTCGCTGTGAATAATCACATTGGCTGCAAATAGGACCACAAATTGCAAGTCTTGAAGAGTTTTACATCTGCAAAGTATTTAACCATAACTGGACATATTTACAATCAACATAACTTTTGTTTTCATTCTGCAGCTAAATTATAAGACTTCTCGTTTTCGTGGAATACGAAGCAACAACTTGTACTCTGCGCGCACGTGGGAGCAGCGAGGTTGAAAATTCTGTTCTTCCTCTGCGTGACAAATGAAAAAACGCTAGCAGGCACCTGCTTGTTACCCGTGTTGATGCCCGGGTGACGCTGGCGATGGCTGTTGGTTGCACCTTGATGGTTCCCCCTCGCCTCTTGTCCAGCCTAGACTGCCTTGGTGGGAATAACGCACGCCATCACTTCTGGCTCCTGTAGCATTTTCTTCATCCTTGAGCGGATCTGCCGGAGCTGCTTTGCATACGCTGGGTTCTCAACAGCAATGGCATGGTGGTGCCAGTGCTCCTCCTGGATCTCATGCAGTGGTTTGTCTGCTTCCTGGGAGCGGAAGCTTATTGTTAGTTCAAGTCCTAGCAATCTTCAGTAGCTGCCTGCAGAATTCTTTTTTTTCTTCTGCTGGTTGTTTTTATTACGAGGCTTGTTGAAACGGTGAAAGCTTTTCCGCAGAAGTTGTTACCATGAAATCTTGCCTCCGTGAATCAGATTTATACTTGGGATGTGGGTTTTCAAGCATTTATAAACTTCTGAAAGTTTATTTTAGGTTTGAACTATTTCCCCTTTAGAGCTGAGGAATATAGTTCAAAAGTGCATGTTTTGTAAATAGTATTTTTCTAAAGATGTTTCGTAACTTTGTGACCTGGATAGCTCAATTAAACAAGTTACTCTAAAACGAACCTGAAGTTGGCAATGGTTTGCAAGTTGGTAATCTTTTGCAGCCCCTGGCTCGGAGTTCTGGGAGTGCTGTCGTTTGGTTCCAATGGTGGTGAAACTTCTTTGTTTATGGCAGCACTGGTTGATGGCTGTTGTAATGGCCCTTGGATTGCTTGAAGAAAGCATTCTGCCGGGCATTTTTTTCCTAAGGCAAGCAATCCCAGTTGGTGGCGGTCACGTGGTGCAAGCACCGGAGCATTGGGAAATGGTCCCCGTAATGGTGGTGAACCAGCATTTGGTGTTTACAGAAGGCACCCTGTTGTCCAGCTGGACAGGTTCATGTTCCGTCACATATTGGGAGAGGAGGATGTGGGGAGGCTTCGAAGTAGTCTAGATGGTGTTGGTTTGGCGAGTTTCATCTGCCACATGCTCTCGAGCTCTCCTGTAGAGCTTGCGCTTTGCAACAGCAAAGCGGCATGTCGGGTTGTTTCCACGGCGTGCTCGCGTGGTGGTAAAGTTTCGTCCACCTCGTGCCGCTTGGCGGCAGCGGCTCGTCGTCTGCTCGCCCTGCACTGCGGTGGCGCTCGTATCGCTTGGGTCGTTTTTGCGCGTTGCGTCATCTGCTCAGACACTCGTCTTGTTTGCGGTCGCGTCATGTTTATGTCTTATTGTCTGTTATGCCCTGTTTTGTTTGCAGTCCATCCTTAGGATGGATCGCAAGGTGCGCTTTGAGCCATCGATGTAAATCCAATGCCATGTGAATGTCACACGCGGAACGCATATTCACGGAATACGTTCACGGCGCTGGATTGATGGAAATGGCTCGTAGCATTCACTGCAGTCCATCGTAAAATGAAGCGTAATACGTTCCCTCTCAGTGCTTTGGCTGCGACGGGGTGTCATGGCTATTTACATATTTTATTGAGACACGGGAGGAGATGCTGTGCATCTCGTCCCATGTCTCAATACAGTCAAAATTCACGCTTATCGATAATTCTCTGGGGCACAAGGAACACCTTGAGTTCCTCTGCACTAAACACCTTCCAAGCTGCAATGCGAGAGTCATGCATCCTTTGTGCTTTGCTGGAAACTGTGCTGTGTACCTTGATCAGAGCGATCATGTCGTCATCAGAAAAGAGAACTTGGGGTTGCACATCTTCAACTGCGGCAGTCATTCCGGGCAACGCCAAAAACAGATATTGAGGAAATGCGGGGGACAGCTTCTCATTATCAAGTTTCGTCCACTGCCAAGATGTCGAGAATCTTTGTCGTCACTTGTATTGCACTTGTCCGTGCTCAATTCAAAATCTGATGACCAGTCGCTAGCACTGTCCAAAAGCACTTCGTCGTCTTCATTTGAGCTGCTTCAGGTGTCGACGAACAAGTGTTTTCACCTTTGTGCCAGTGCGTCTGCTGCCACATGCGTTTGAGGATGCCGCCATTTTTTCAACCCATGCAGTGAGATGTACTTTTTAAAAGTTCTGCGCAAAGATGTCGCCTTCAGGCACACCAGTTTCAATGTGGCATCCGAGTCGAATCTGAGCCACAGCTTTTTGGGAAGACCCGCTTTGGCCAGTTCGACATGGGGCAGGTTTCCCACAGCCCCATTGACCAGCCCGTATGCCACGTCGGTGTTGACAGTGATCATGTATGGTTTGCTGACGCAGAGCATGACCTTTTCAGGCAGGTTCCCTAGTTTTGTTGGGATCATTTGCTTGATCTTTTCCAGTGCTTTGTTGTGCTGAAAGGGGTTACCGTGGCCAAACATTGTGTCATTGGCCCCCTTCTTTGCTGTCCTGCGTGTTGAAGCTTTCCATGTCCTTGGTGTAGGAGTGGTGGACGCCGTGATGTCATCTGCAAAGCGACTCTGCTTTGGTCACAAACCATGACTCAATCGTGCGCAACTCCTCGTCGGTGAAGGCCATTTTGTCATCAACGTTTCCGAGGGCAGTGGAGAATAGCCTCGTTTGGTGTGCCACTTGGATGAGCGGGAAGTATGCGAAGTGATGGCCTCAATGCTGAAGATGTTTTTGTGGTTCTTGCTACACTCGAACGCCTCGCTGGCCCTCGCTGGTGGAAGTTGTTGCAGATTGTCGCACATAATCCAGTAATGTGATTGCTGCGCCAATTGCGCCAAACTGCGCCAAGGGGCTAACCCTGCTACATCCTGCTACATTTTGGCGAAATATGGGTAATCTGCGCCAAGCCTGCGCCAAAAGACCAATTTCGGTCGCCTTTCAAAACCGAAACTATGCTGAGTACCGTAATTGAGCATGCGTGAGCTAGGTGGCGCAAGTGGCCGCCCTACATAAAGTACCCTGCATCAATCGTCCATCCGGTCTTGCATGGTTTTTCCCGCCGTCTCTCGCTTCGCGCTTTCGTCGTCTCGTGGGTCTCGTCTCGCGTCTTTTTAAAATTTTTGTAACGATAGATGCAAGTGTGTGCGGATGCTCCGACGCTAGCGTGCCGGGTACCATCCATGCCGTCATGTTGTGAAGCGAAACCACGTTTTTGCGCGGCGGGAGTTACTTTATGAGCTGAAGCACTCGCTTCTCAAAGCAACGGCCGTGGGAAAACTATATATGGTCCCTGCCTAACAGTCACCGTCGTTGCATGACGTCGGGTGTTGCCGTACCCACGTCGCTGCAGATATGGCGCTTTCTAAACTGAAACGTAAGGACCGCCGCAAGGTCATCAACATTCCTGTTTTTCTTTAAATCATACGCTACTTCAAAAAATCCCTCTTTAACTGAACGACTGCTGTGTCGAAGTATTGATTACCTGGGTTTCTTTCGGCGGGTGTTCTTTTGAGAGGGACCCCGGTACGTGGAAAGTCTGCCGCGAAAGAAAGTTGGTGAAGAGAAGTGAGCTTAAGCAAAAAAGGCAATGTCTGCACGCTGAACCCGCACAGCGCGCTTGTTTGTCTTGGTTCAGTCATTGCACAAAGCGCTCCAAAATCTTTTTGACCATGGCTCGCGACGTCTTGCATCGATGCACTCAGGTTCTTTTTTTCTGCGTGTTTAGCATGTACAGAGCGCGACACTGTTAGCACGAACAGGCGATCACCGGTTTTTCCAGTTTTTCTCTTTGAAACCAAAGGTTGTCATTAAGTTATTATTGCTACTGAAAGAGTTCACTTAGTTCTATAATGTAAGCGATAAAAGTTTGTGCTCGCTAATACTGCTTAGAAGTAAAATGCGAAAATGCGCCGATGTCGTGTTCGCGCTAACAGTGTCGCGATGTGTACCTCGCCTGCCGGCCTGGCAAGCACGCGCCGCTGGATTGTTTTTTTGTCGTATCCTGGATCGTTATATTTTGCATACAATTTTGGGAACCAGTTGGCGACAGAGCGGACTGGCATGGTTTCGGTTTCCATCGAACAGCCGTCTCCGCTCGCACGACGAAGCGCGTGCAACTGCAAGCTGCCAAAGTTGCCCTCACGTGCATGCGAACATGTTTGCACGACAGAGGCACCAGCCGGGACGTTCGTAATCCATTGATTTACGTTGGCTTGCTTTTGATGAAAATCTGGCACATCGGCAACCAGAAAAAAAGGTGGCAAGCGGTTTTTCGGAATTGCTGGGCAACCCCTACTGCACTGTACACTTGGGGGATGTCTCGATGTCTCTTTGGAGACATTGAAAGTGGACATTCATTACTTGCCGAAGGCAAAGCGAGGCTTGCAGCAGCCTTACATAAAGTTTTGAAAAGCAAAAGGAAAAGCACCCGCTATACTCTGTTTCACCTTGTGTTGTACCGCAGGAAAGGCTACAAGCGCGAGCTCCTTGCTCTAGGACACGTCTCGGCGGCACAAGCTCTCGTGCAGCAAGGGAAGCTGCCAACGCTATGAGCTCGCGCTTCTAGCCTTCGCTGCGGTACAACATAAGGTGAAACGGAGTATAGTCGTAGTGCACTTTTTTCTTGTGTACAGTTTCGCATTGCACTGCAGTAGTTGTGAAGGATAGTCGTTCGTTCAAACGTTGCTGGTCCTCCAGCAGCTGACAAGCGGTTTATTTACACATTTTTACAAACGACGGCAATCAGAACGTGAGTTCTCCATGACACACACAGAAGCATTCTACATTCTACGTCACAACACGTCATCCTCGTCGAGGGGCCCGTGGCCCGGATGTCACTCCACGGCTCCGTCCGGTGGCTCCATCTTGCGAGGGACTCGGGAAGCCGACATTGCGCCGATGCCTTCTCCTCTCACGGGAGGGCGACGCGATGTGTTTCATCAGTCGGAGACTGGTTCAATTTATTATATTATATAACTAGTCAACTTTATGCTTTTATATTTACTTCTAAGCTGGTCATTTTCAAATAAATTTAATATGTGCAGTTTGGCTCTTATTTATCTATAGCGGGTACATATATGTGTATCATTTAACTGAAGCATTGCAAAATGTGTCATGTCATTGGCATTTTAGTTAACATGTTGAAAGACTCCCAGGTGGTCTAACTTGACCCTAATTTGTTTATTGCAGCGAGCAAAGTGCCCTCCATTTGTCCAGCACTTAAAACTAATATTTTTATTTTTATAAGATTATCTGCTCCAAAAGCCACTTTTTGCTGCTCCGAAACACTGTTTTGGCTGCTCCAAAAGCCACGTTTACTGCTCCAAAACACTGTTTTGGCTGCTCCAACGGCCATTTTTGCTGCTCCAAAACACTGTTTTGGCTGCTCCGATAGGTGCTCCAAAACGGCTTAGGCCAATCACATCACTGATAATCACATTCAGGGTCCCAATGGGCTTGTTGTACTGTCCGGCGATTCGTTGCTGCCGGTCATTTACTTTAGAGGCCATGTTGGAGCTTGTCGTGCTCACCTCATCCACTACAATTAGAATTTGGCGTTTTCGGTTTTTATTTTTTTTTAATTCGGCATACTTTTTTCGGTTTTTATTTTGAATGCATATTTTCGGTTTTTATCGGTGAATATATACACAGCTAGACACCTTTTCGTTTTTTTTCGGCGAATATGTATTCTGGTTTTAGCTTTGCTGTTTACATGAAATGACGTGAAATGACAGGTATAAAAATGGCATGTTTATTCATCAAACTGGAACAGGAATGAAGATACACGCACACACGCGAGTACAAGCGAGTGAAATATCGGGTTCACACAGCAACCGTGCATTCCACTTCCAATCAAGTGACGAATATTTCATCTGATTATAATACACACACATGTATTTGCCCAGGTTTTCTTCGTTAATACGCGCCCACTCTTTTCTGTTTATCACTCCCAGCTTAGAAAATGCCCTCTCTACATTCACACTTGAAACAAGCAAACTAAGGAGGCGAAGTGCCGCGGTAGCTAATATTGGCCAATCAAGTGTGATCGCCAAAAGACAACCGGTACCACGTTTTTGAGCACAGCGTACTGCAGATATTCACGAAACTCTGGCTGCAAGGCTTGAATTGCATCAGTGCCACTAACAAGTTTGAAGATGCTTTCGTACATCGAGAAGTCAGGAGGCATTTCCGACTTCACGTTGGGGTCAATGATACGCACATTAAACCAAAATGTTGTCAGTGCAGCGGTGTACCCCATGCTACCTGAAACGTTTCTTACGACACTGTCATTCCACTTTTTTGCAACAACTTCACAGTATGACTGAAATGTCTCGGTGAGTTCGGACCGTTCTTCTTCGTCCACGAGGTCTAGCATATTGGCAACATCATTGTGGTAGCCTCGATCTTCCTCAGCCCATCCCTGCAAGATCCCTCCTAGCTGTATTACGAGCAAAGAGAAGACATCGCACACAAGCATGTCCTCCAATTCTAGCTTTTTCAAGATTGTCAAAATCGAGTTCGACGTTTCTCTCACAAATTTCATCTTAATGAGGAGGTCATCCTTTGCTCTACTGCCCTCAATCATAGCCTTAAGCTTCTCGCATTTTTCAGCCTTTTGCGTCGCCACTTTTCATGAAGGCAAGAATGGGGAGCCAGTAGGTAAGAACATCACACAGCGACTCGTAAAAAGAGAACCATCTGGTAGGGCAAACGGTTGCAAGAAACTTCAGCTCCATGTTCATGGACTTGCGCAATGCGTGGAATTTACGCCGAAGCTCTCTAGAGCTCTTCAGCATCGCTGTGACGTGTATAACAAAGTTGTGCACGCATGCAAAACCTTCCAAGTGCAGACCTTCAGCAAGGGCATTGTTCAGAAGGTGACAGGCATTGCTAAGGTGAACGCCCGCAAACTCGAGGTCTGACTGACAGAGGTCTAGATAAAGCTTCCTCATGTAGGATGCTGAATCTGGGACAAGCATGAAACATCATTGAGCCGCTTACCAAATTTGAGTAGAATTTCTTGCAGAAGCATGACCATCGTTAAAGCGTTACACTGAAGCAGAACTTTCAGAGCAAGCATGCGCGTGCTCCTGCCTGGTAAAGCAGGGTCATAAAATGTCACCATCACAACAACAGCAGGGCGTCCTCGGAGATAAGGGGACTCGTCAAGGGTCACCGCAATCGGGGAGTCCCGGATGGCGTCTCGGATTGCTGCTACGTCGCTCTCGTACACGTCGAGGAGGTATTTCTTGTACATCTGGGAGGAGGTTGGCATGGTTCTGGCCGCTGGACAGCGCCGACGAAAGAGATCCCCAAGAGGGCTGTCCGTCTGGTGCAGCGGGATTGCCGCCTGGCAAAGGGCCCTGCAGAACTCGTGGGTGATGTCGTTTCCCTCTTTTCGCTTTTCGACAGCCCGTGTCATTGACGAGTGAAGGGAAAGCTGCGTCGAGGAGCATCCTGGAATAATATTATTCTATGTTAAAAAGTGCGTTCCAGTTGTTCTATTGCCCGAACAACACTTCTAAAAAGTATGTTTGTACAAAATGTCTAGCGAGCACATTAGGAGCAGGGTTTTTCCTTTTCGTTGCTTCAATGTTTATAATAAAAATACATGAATGAAATAACAGTTGCACTTACCAGGTTCGGAGTGTGCGGCTTTTAGCTTCACGTGGCGAGCTGACTTCACGTGCTCTGCGAGGCAGACTGCGGCCCTGCCTTGGTCCGATTTGATGGTCGTCCGGCAGTACTTGCAGATGAGGGTAACGTGGTCGTCTTTGCCATTTTCGTTGGAGGGGCACACCTCAAAATCTTGAAAATCGCGTGCGTAATCTTCTGCGCTTTTTTTTTCCGACCCATCTTGACGATCATCAGAGCAGACTACAAGAAACGTCAATAACTAAATTGTATTTATGCCCTCCTCAACCAGAGGAAAGCTTGGGAGAGGGAGTTAAAACAAATTAAGGGTTTTTCTGGGTGCCCTCTGCAGTACACAGCTAGGGCACACAAGGTACGTGAAAAAACCCATACCCGAACTCCAGCACTTGAAGACCACTTAAGCCCTACCACAAAAGAAGAGATAACGACCTCCATACAATAGGAACAACAACGCCCTGAAGTCCTTGTAGAATGTTGTGTCGCGTTATCGCTTGCGCCGCGCGCATGGGCAGCCGCAGGAATGACGCCGATCTTCTCCAACTCGGGGTAGAAGCCAAAAGAGCCCCGTTTATTCCAGCGTCATCACTTTTATAACAGTCAGGCACGTGACCGCGATACACCGAGCGGCGTCACATACGCTACCGCCACATCTCCCTTTTTTTTTTTTTTTTTTTATTTACAGTGGGTCTTTCACTGAACACATTCAAGGATCATAATTGACAACAAATCCGCACAGCCACCATATTTGACAATAAACCCACACAGCAAACGTATATGACAGCAAACTTAGTCACAAAGAAACGGGCAACTCGAGCAACAGCTACTTCGCTTCGTAGCGTTCCGGTTTTCTCACTTTGCGACCGTATCGTGACACGTAAGGCGAGGTAGGCAACGGAGGTTGAATCCTACCGTTTTCAGGTAGATCACTCCCTGTGCTATCCCCTCCCAGAACTTCAGTGGCGCTGCGGTCTTCGCCGCTAGGCTCCCGGTTCTCTGGTAACTCATAGCTTCCCTGTGTGCCTTCCGACCTGGTCTGCTGAGGGGACAAAAGAACCAGCATCTTGCGGTTCCTTTCTAAAAGAACCCCCGCGTGAGTCTCTACCACGAACGACCTTGGCCTATTGGCCGGATGGAGGACTGTTGCCTTTTGCTTATAGTCCTTTACCCATACTAATACACCCGGCCTCAGGGGTGGCAACTCTCGTGCAGCATGCCGACGATTAAATTGTCGGCGCTGCTTCTCTCGAAAGGCCTGGTCCCGCCCGCGGACCTTGTTCAGGTTGAGCTCTCGGGGCAACAAACTTCTTGGGTGCAGCGGAAGCGTCGTACGCAGGCGCCTGCCCATCAAAAGCTCCGCCGGGCTTTTCCCAAGGGGCCCTGGGGTGTCCCTGTAAGCTAGCAACGAAATATAGGGGTCACGGGCCTTTATAAGCAAGGTTTTAATCGTTTTCACCATCCTTTCTACCTCTCCGTTTGCCTGCGGATACCTCGGGCTCGATGTCACGCTACGGAAGCCGTACTCGCGTGCAAACAATTTAAACTCCCCAGATACAAACTGTGAGCCATTATCGGAAACTACAATCTCCGGTATGCCATGCCTTGAAAAAAAACTCTTCAGGTGCAATATGACACTGGCACTAGTCAACGATGTCAACAGAGCGAGCTCGGGGTATCTAGAGAAGTAGTCAACGGCAACCAAATAGTGAGATCCCTTGATCTGGCACAGATCAACACCTACTTTCTGCCACGGCCTTTGTGGCGTTTCCGTAGGAATCATGGGTTCCGAGTTCTGCTCTCGGTGTTCAGCGCATGCTGTACAATTGGCTATCAAAGTTCCAAGCTGAGAGCTTAACCCGGGCCACCACACTGACTCTTGAGCCCTAGCTCTGCATTTACCAATGCCTTGATGACCCTCGTGTAACTGCTGGAGGACCTCATTTCGGAGCTCTTGAGGGATTACCAACCTTCTCCCTTTTAGCAGCACTCCTTCGCATACAGTTAATGCAGACCTCTCCTGCCAGTACGGCCTCAAGACCATTGGAACTGACGAAAACTTCGGCCATCCTTTACGGCTCAAGTCAATCAAGCTCCGACAGACTTCATCCTTTTCCTGAGCTTTCTTAACCCGTTCAAAACAGTTATGTTCGATGATGCCGGGTACGCAGCCTTCCACGTATTTCGTGACTTCGCTAACAGTAAGCGAATTAGAACAGGCTGGCGTTCCCCGCAGGGGAGCCCTTGACAAAACATCGGCAGTTATGACACTCGTTCCGGGTACATATTCAACCACAAAATTGAAACGCATTAACCTCATCCGGAAGCGCTGGATGCGCGGAGGTAATAAGTCAATAGGCGACTTCCCCAAAAGCGTGACTAGTGGTTTGTGATCGGTCTCGAACACAACATCAAGTCCCGTGATATACCCTTCGAACCGTTCCGCCGCCCATGTCAAAGCTAAGGCTTCCTTTTCTATCTGGGCATATCGTGACTCGGCTGGAGTTAACGATCTGGATGCAAAAGCAACCGGACGTCGCTCTTTGTTTGGGTGAATCTGCAACAGAACCGCCCCCAACCCGAAAGACGACGCGTCAGCGGAAAGAATCGTTGGGTATCGAACATCGTAGTTTGCCATGACCCTTGGCGAGCAGATAACGTCCTTGATATACGCCAGCGACTGTTCCTGAGCAGGCCCCCATACCCACTCGGAATCTTTCAAAAGCAACTGACGTAATGGCTCTGTTTTCGAAGCCAAGTTCGGAATGAATCTGGCAAGATGATTTGCCATTCCCAATAGCCGTCGCACCTCAGAGACATTCTCAGGAGTCTTAAGCTCCTTTATGGCGCGAACTTTCTCTGGGTCTGGCTTAATGCCCTCATGACTCAGCTGAAAGCCCAGAAAAGAAATTTCTGTTACTCCGAAGCAACATTTATCTTTGTTCAGAGTGACGCCAGCTCGCCCGAGTCTGTCCAAGGTTTGACGCAAACGGTCATCATGCTGGGCTCTGTCTTTGCCGAAAATTAAAATGTCATCCATCAAGTTTATTACCCCTGGTATTCCCTCCAGTATTTGCGCCATTCTTTTTTGGAAGTACTCGGGAGCCGAGGTTATTCCGAACGGCAGTCTTTGGAAACAGAACCTTCCGAAAGGTGTAATAAACGTAGTCAAAAGTTCGCTGTCGCGTGACAGCTTGACTTGATGGAAGCCCGAATTTGCGTCGATTTTGGAGAAAACCGTTGCTCCACTTAACATTCCCATACTGTCATCTACAGTGGGTAAAACGTAGCGCTCCCTACGCACGCATTTATTTAAATGCGTTAAGTCGACGCAAATTCGTACCGCACCAGACGGCTTCAAAACGGGTACTATGCCCGCGCACCAGTCCGTCGGTTCGTTTACTTTTCGTATCACTCCATTCCGCTCCATTCGCTCCAGTTCTTGCTTAACCGCGTTCCGTAATGGGAGAGGCACCCGACGCGCCGTATGGATCGCGAACGGAACCGAGTTGGGCTTTAAGTTGATTTGGTACTCTCCCGCCATGGCACCCAAGCCACGGAACAGATGCGGGTAGCACGCCTCAACAGACTGTTTTGGCGTGACCAAGTCGACGAACTTAATCACGCCCAGTGCCTCGATAGCAGGGAGCCCGAGAAGAACGGAGTGCAACCGAGAGACTACATACACGGTTTGCTGTACGGTTCGGCGTCTCCACTGTATCGTGGCAGTAAACTTGCCCAGAACTTTCAAGCACTCGTTACTGGGACCGGTCAGCGTGATATCGGACTTCTGTAACCTAGAAGGCAGTCCGGGAAAGGTTGACGGTACAACAGAGACCTCCGCCCCAGAGTCTACCTTAGCAAACACTGGCGTTTCGTTAATGAAGACTTGAATGAATCGGGCGTTAGACCCCGCCCCGCTCACCGACCCAACAAAGTACGCATCGTTGTTCTTTTGGAGACACGAAAGTCGTACCTTCCTTGGGTAGGCGGCAGCTTTCTTGCGGCAGACTGCGGCGAAATGTCCGGTGCTACGACAGTAGCTGCACTTCGTTGACCTTGCCGGGCAGGCTGTCCTGGCGTGAGGATCCTTTCCGCAGAAGGAGCACTTGCCGCCGTCTCGGCCGGTGGCTTGGCTGGTGAAGCGCCGAGGAGGACCGTCTCTTTCCGTCGGCTGGCCTTGTTTCCTGACGGCGTCGAGGTTACCGGCAGCTGTCGCTTCGTTGCTCGCGTCTCGTAGTTGCTGCTGCTGCCGATGGACAGTCTCTTTCAAACGAGCTTTTGCCAGGGCACTGGCAAGTGTCAAGCTCGCGTCCATTTGTAGGGTCTCTGAAAGCTTGGAATCGCTGAGACCAACAATGAAGCGGTCGCGAACCATGCGTTCTTTAAACTCTTGGTACTCGCAACGGTCCGCTAGGGTATGAAGCGCAGTTACAAACTGGTCGACAGACTCCCCTGGTTCTTGAACGCGGCGATGAAAACACGCGCTTTCGTATACCAGGTTCCGTGCGGCCACAAAGTGGTTGTCGAATCGCTGTTTAACGACTTCGTACTTCTTCGCGTCGTCGTCGGACAAGGCAAAAGTCTGGAAAATCTGGCGCGCTTGCTTTCCCATTGTATAGAGCAAGGTTCGTACCTGTGCTTCTTCACCCCGTTCGTTGAGGCCCGACGCGAAGCGGTAATCGTCGAACTGTTGACTCCAGGTCGGCCATTCAGACGTACGGTCGAAGTCGAAGTTCGGCGGCGGTTGAACAGCGAACATTCCGTAACCGCTCTTGCAGCCTTCGCTTTCCGCCATCCCGAAGTCCTTGGCGAAGACGAGCAGCCAGCCGCCGACGATAAGAAGCGAGTTAGAAAAACGCCCCGACCACTCCTGACACCATGTCGCGTTATCGCTTGCGCCGCGCGCGTGGGCAGCCGCAGGAATGACGCCGATCTTCTCCAACTCGGGGTAGAAGCCAAAAGAGCCCCGTTTATTCCAGCGTCATCACTTTTATAACAGTCAGGCACGTGACCGCGATACACCGAGCGGCGTCACATACGCTACCGCCACATGTTGAACCCTCTCACAGGGGACATCGGGAAAAACCACCTCCGAAAGGAAGTGGACACTAGCTCTGTAGTGATTGATTGGAACCCCTCCCCTCCCCTCCCCCCTCCCCCCCTCCCCCCCCCCCCCCCCCCCCCCGAGCACCCGGCGGTAGAGATACTGACCTTTTTCGGTTAAAACCAAATTCGGCAAAATAAATTTGGCAGACCTTGATCGTTTTTTTGTTTTTTTTCGGTTCAAACCGAAAACACTGAACCCTAACTATAATGCATCTGACACCACTGGGGACGAGTTGAGGTCGCCGTCCCGCAGCCTGCCTTCCCCTGTGGCGGTGCTCAACTTGAAGGTGGAGTGCAGCTGCACACCATTGATTATTACCGTTGCTCACCAGTCGTTGCACAAGCTTTGTAAGCATTGCGATTGGTATCCGAGGGGTGTTCGTGCATTGGTGATAATGTTTCATCGGTAGGCGATGCACGAATGTCTAGCTGCAGCCTGCCATGAGAAAGATGCGGCTGGGAACCGGGGGTGGTGTACTGTTTAAGACTGGGGAAAGCAGGAGCCCCTGTCATCCCTCTTTTTCGAAGGATGTGGCTGGCTTGATGCAGCTGGGAACTGGGGGTGGTGAACTTTTTAAGGCTGGGGAAAGTAGGAGCCCCTCACATCCCTCTTTTTTGAATGCACGCCGTCCTCATTTATGCCTTCTGTGTATGGGGTATCTGTCATGCCACTTCTATGGTTATTTTTTGCAGTCATCAGCACTTTTAGTACTTATCTGCTGAAAACGAGGCCTTTTGGAATGTTTCATCGGATTCGTTCAAAAGCCAATATGGGCAGCTGAGTGGCAGATTTCTGGTATCAGCAGCCTCAGTGTCTAGGCTCCCCAACAGACAGTCAGCACAGACGTGTTCTGCAGGGAGGCAGACAATCTGCCCCTCAATGTCCCATTTTACCCCGGGACATAACCTATGGCAATTCCTCAATCTAATGGCTTTGCTGCATTTGTCTTGAGCCAAATATGCAAGAAGTGATTTTCGTCAGCAGCTTCCTCCCATTAGCTGACTTGATTTCGAACGACGTAGTTGTACCTTCCTCGTCTCTGAACATACAAATATTGATGAGCTAGCTATGTTTTATATGTCTTAGAAAATTAATGTTTGGAAAAGAATTGGTAGTGAAATGTGGGGTCAGGCCAGATGTGGCGTTCGGCTTCTGCCGTCTGCCTCGGTGCATCAATCAGGCCAGCAGGTGATTTAGCAGTAATGCTTTATTACCATGCCAGCGAAGAGGCGAACTGTCTGCTTTAGTTCTGGTCCGCCACTTATCTAGGGGGTCGGAGCCCGCGTTGTGGTCGTGCCAGATGTCATGTTAAGCTTATGCCGTCTGCCCTGTGCATCAATCAGGCCAGCAGGTGACTTAGCAGTAACGCTTAATTACTATGCCAGCAAAGAGGTAAACTGTCTTCATGAGTGCTGGTCTGCCCCTTATCTAGGGGTTCGGACCCCACGTTATGGTTGTGCCAGCTGTGGCGTTCCGCTTCCGCCATCTGGCCCGTGCATCAATTAGGCCAGCAGGTGATTTAGCAGTAACGCTTAATTACTATGCCAGCAAAGAGGCAAACTGTCTGCTTTAGTTCTTGTCCGCCACTTATCTAGGGGGTCGGAGCCCGCGTTGTGGTCGTGCCAGATGTAATGTTAAGCTTACACCGTCTGCCCTGTGCATCAATCAGGCCAGCAGGTGATTTAGCAGTAACGCTTAATTACTATGCCAGCAAAGAGGTAAACTGTCTTCATGAGTGCCGGTCTGCCCCTTATCTAGGGGTTCGGACCCCACGTTATGGTTGTGCCAGCTGTGGCGTTCCGCTTCCGCCGTCTGCCCCATGCATCAATTAGGCCAGCAGGTGATTTAGCAGTAACGCTTAATTACTATGCCAGCGAAGAGGCCAACTAAGTGCTGGTCCACCCCTTATCTGGGGGTTTGGACCACACATGAATGCCAGATCTGGTCGTGCCAGATGTGACGTTTGACGTGTGCCATCTACCTCGATGTGTCAACCAGGCCAGCAGGTGTTTTAGCAGTAACGCTTTATTACGAAGCGAACTGTCTGTCTGAGCGCTGGTCCGCACCTTCTCTAAGGGTTTGGATCCGAAGCAATGCTTCCCGGAGGTGCTTCTACTGAATGGTGCATGTACCATAAATGTTGAAGAAATTACAGACAGCATTTCACATGCATATGCTAAAGATACCCATAATGTCTGGTGATTTGAATATCCATTGTATCTACACTACATTACCATATTTCATGCATGAAAGTGTTTCTGCTGAAGACATTGAATATCTGTGCTGGATGATCCACACATGTACCACTCTGTTTGACGCATGTTTTTACAATGTTGAAGGAGTCTTTCAATGCTTTGGCAGTCCGGATAGGGATTGATGTCAGGGATGACGTGTTGTTGCTCACTTCATGGATGTGCACCTGTTCTTGTGGAGCAGTAGGCATCTGTTTAAACAAAGCAGAACTTAAAAAGGAGCTGCCTAGAAGCCTTAAAATGGTAGCTGACATTACACTAATATTCTTAGCCGCTTCAGGCTTTGGTGACTCCAAATCTAGTGCGATGTCAGCTGTTATTTCTTTTGGTACATTGTAAGTACCAAAAGAATCCAGATGAGCATCCCAGCTACGGATCGTCCGGCATTACCACTACCCCAGACTGGTGTATCTTGGGGTCACACTTCTCTTCATACTGGGGTCGTGCCTCTGGCTTGTGAAGCTGCCCATGCATTTTGGCTAGAGTCTAAAATAGTGTTGCAAGCATTACTACTTTGACAGCATCCCATAGGACTCCTTGACAGCGTATTACTTAGGGTTCCTCCTAGGGTAGAAAAAGAACATCAGATGCTCACCGGCAGTTCTGGCTACCTTGTTTCACTATTTTTGTGTGAAGTACTGGCAGAGGGCTTTCTTTTAGGCATCTTTAAACAGGTGGGTTTCCTGCAGATATCCTTCTCATCATTGGTGCAGGCAACGGTTCGACCAGATTAAGATTGACACTGAATCATGCATCCCAGCTTGCCTATTCAAAAATGCTTTCTTGCTCTAAGTTAGTTTTGCAGATCCAAATTCAATCACAGTTATGGTGACAATTTTTCCAGTGGCCAGTCAAATCACAGGGCATCTGGTGATAGTGGCGGCACCAAAAACAGGACGTTCATTGTCGTCGGAGTGTAGAATTTCATCCTGCAGCATATCATTTAAAGAACAATTGAGGTCAGCGAAAAACTTTCAGGCGTGACTTGTTGTCATAAAGTGGGGTAAAATTAATTAAAATAAAATACTAAATGTGAAAAACAATATATTACTTGAAAAGAAAAAAAAAAAAGCCAGATTCGGACCAGTGACAAGCAATGAGTTCACGACCGGTGTGAAGTCGAAAGAAAGGTGACGAAATGCAGAAGTTAAAATAAAAAAAAAAATTTATAGAGACAGAAAAAAAAAGTTTTTAACAAAATGCTAACAAAGCACACCGACGAACCTTTGGGCAGCGTGGACAGACATGAGGTGAGGCAAGAAAGTAAAGAAAAATAATGTGCCTCAGTCTGCTCACGCGTTAGCATTGTAGACTTAATCCAATTGAAAATAAATCAAAATGGTAGAAACCAAGATAAATTTTGTGTAAGAAATAAATTTTATATAAGAAATAAATAAAAAATGAGTATCTTTCGAAACCATTACCAAGGGGCCAGTCCCGGGCCGATCAGCGGCTTTTATTTGATCCTAGTTAAAACACCCCTTCATCTTCTTTCTGTGATCTTCTTTCTCGACTTGGTGATTTGGATTCAGCTTGTTTTAAACATTAATGTGATATTGCTTGTTATCTTTTTTTTCTAATGCTGAAAAAATTGCTGTTTTTTTTTTTTTCTCGATTTCTCGACTCTGGGGAGTGGTCTTCCACTCCCACCTCTCTCTTCCAGGGGATGTTTATTATGGTTGTTTTATTTGAAATGTAAAAAAGGAAGGAATTAAAGAGAAAAAAATATCCCCGTGAGACAGAAGCAAACGACTGTGTGAATTAAATGAAGCTGGCTTACCTTTTAGGATCAAAAAATAAGTTGTAAGAGTGTACATTTCTTAGTTTTCCAGCTGTGTCATGTGCAATATATTGCACATTGGGATTTAGTTCACACAAAATCTGGTAAAATTTAAAAGATAGAGAATATCACCTTTAGTGCGATATACATCAGCCAACATTCTTAGCTGTGGAACGACTTAAGGGCACAGGGTAAGCCCTATACTTTCCATGAATTTTATGCCATGTTGAGGAACATTTTTCTTGGTAACGAATAGGGGTATCCCCACGATATATACATCATTTTGTTCCAAATATTTGCTCATTCCACTGAACTAGACTTATTAAAACCAGTTCAAAATTTTTTTAGATCTAATTTTTTCCTTTAGCATTGAAATACTGACTTTTTGTGTATTTAAAAAAATGTAACATAAGAACTGTTAGGTTCAAGTTCTTAATTCTAGTTCAGTACTTGTCAACTCCAGTGTAGGTGGCAGGAAAAAACAAATCAACCCTCTATCCTGTAAGGTTTAGGAAATAATGGTACCTATGTAATGAAAAAAAAGAAGGCCGTTTACAACTCCTTGTAACGCCTGAATTAGAGCGCAGCTCTTGAGGAGAAGGAGGGAAGGGTACTGAAAGGAGGGTATACCCCTCCTCCCTCCTCCTCACCCTGTCTGCTACTCCTCCCTCCGAGCGGCGTCGCCGTCACCTCACGAAGGTCACGTGATGTCACCGGGGTCACGTGACGATGACGTCATTGTCATTGTCATCGTGATGACGTCATCAGTGACGTCACGTGACGTCATCGTCATTGATGATGATGTCATCATCACTGATGACATCATCGCCACTGATGACGTCATCAGTGACGTCATGCGTCCCATAATGCACCGTGCGGTTACGCCGACGCTGCTCATGCCGGAAACGGACGCCTAAGAGCTGCGCTTTAAACATTGTTTTGAGATAATTCAGTTTAAAGTAAGAAGACAGGTGAATAACAATTTTTTATTGGCACCAACACCATCAGAGTTACTTCTTCAATAGCCACCAGCTTAATAGTCACTGTCATAGCCATTTTTCCGCTTTTGGCCTGTCGCCTTGCTTGCCGGGCCTCTTTTGTGAGCTTTCGTGCCGCTCGGTCTGCGAAGTATATTTGAGTGCGGTCAACTTCCCTCAGCCACTTGATGGTGTTGTGCCCAGAGTTCAATCCACAGGACTTCAAAACGCTGGCTCGTGCAATGCTACCATCATTGAATGAAATAACAGCATCCAATGTTGCCATCCTTAGAATCTGTAGCCCAACAAAGACATTCTTTGGCATGCGTTCCCAAACTACATGGTTAAACGACTCATTTGCGTTTTGGGTTCGCCCATGAAGGCATTTCTCCAGGAACTCAGCCTGCGAAAGCTGCCGATACACGGGTTTGATTGCCTCCAGGACAGGTGCAGGCAAATTCTCCTTGTGGACGAATGGCTTGCCCTCTGACAGACTTCTGTTGAAGGCACACCAGGTATCGGGGCCCTTTGGGCAAAGTCCATGGCATGGGTTGTCCATGAACGATAAGTGGAAGTAGGTTGCCCAAACAGCCTTTCGCATTTCTTCTAGGTTTCCTGCGTTTCTTCTGATGGCCAACCCAAAGTATGTCTGCAGTTTGTCTATCACTCCATCAGTCGGTCGTCCTCGGCCAGAAAGGCCCTTTCCATCAGACTGCTTTCCTACTTTGTTTTCTTTTTTTAGCCTTCGTAATCTCGTGCCCATCCTTTTCTGGACATGCCCTATGCACTCCAGCTTTGAGATTTCAACAGAATCATCGTATGGCTTTTTTGCCTTCAAAGCCAAAAAGGTCTTATTGTCACCGTACCCAAGGTACTTGACGTATCACTCCATGGAGCTCCTCAGTCCTGCAGAAAATATTCAGTGCTCCTTTGACTTCTATTCCACCACTGGTGCCTTGGTAGTTGCCTTGGCACACCTCTTTGTGCCGAGGGTCACTGGATACATCCTTGCTGCCGCATTTTGCACAGTGCTTTGACATCACTTCCACATCCAACACTTTCCCGGAGTCTACACTAGTCGCAGAAACTATACCATTGTTAGCAGTGTGGCCACGCTTTGCCAGCTTCCATCAAGGGTAACTGCAATGTCCTTGTTGCCATCATTTAGCTGCACAGCCTCTTCAGCAGCCCGTTTCATCGACTCCTTGGCAGCAGCCTCAATGTGACTTAGGAGCTCTTTATTGTACCTCGCGAACTTTGTTGATGGTTTAGGAAGGTTTAGCATGGCACAGAGTGCACTTCCTGTAGCCGCTCCTTTACCAATGTACCTTGAGGCATAAACCAGCCTAAGGTTGGCTTTATAGAGGCCAGAACTCGTTTTTTAGGTCTCAAAGTTGTTGTGAGGCGCTGCATGCTTTACACGTCAAACTGCAAACACTGGCAACACTACTCGCTGCAACGATATTTCGACGAGCTGAAGGCTTGCACTGCACAGTCTGCATACGCAGCTCTGTATAATTACGCCACATAAAACATCCGTGTCCATTAGGAAACCCACTGTCGCACTGTAGCACATTCTCTTCTTGGTAGGACACAAAAAAAAAAAAACTGGAAAGCTTTGGTGATGAGGAGCTGGCAGTATCTGCGTTCAGGGTCTCAATGTGTTGCCGGGATCCATTTGCTTTTGCGAGAGGAGTGTACCGATTTCCATGGAATTGAAGTATAGTAACTACTCCTAGGAACGAACAGCGCTCAAAGACAGGCGCTTGAAAGCACAACACGGGGGAAAAAAAAACGTGCACAGCGTCTCAACATTGTCTTGGCTAAAAAAGAGCTGTGCAATAGTTGCCAGACCATTTCTTAGATGTTGCTGATTCCAAACAAACTTTTAGATTTCGCGTTAAATTTTTGTATGAAAAATTAACAATTAGCAAGGAGCGTATCCGAAAAGGGGGCATGGTCACTTGCTACTTGCTTTCGGGAAGACTGTTTTTTAGTCAGAAATATGACTTTCTAAACGAAATGTGACAATGGAAAATGTGCAGAATGAAATGAACTTCTCAAACTGCAAAAAAACATCAATTTAAAAAAAAAATCTTTTTAACTCTGTGCTTTTGAAGCAATTGGGTGAGGATGTGATGCACAAAAACACGTTACGGGCGATTTCAGATAAGATTGACCAAAGGGTGGCTGGTTGACATTTTTAAATCAGCTGATGTTTTTATATGCCATTGTCTAGTGTCTGGTATAAATAGGTCCACACTTAGTTTTGACCAAAAAAAATTTTGGGACAGGAATTAGAGCGCAGCTCTTGAGGAGAAGGAGGGAAGGGTACTGAAAGGAGGGTATACCCCTCCTCCCTCCTCCTCACCCTGTCTGCTACTCCTCCCTCCGAGCGGCGTCGCCGTCACCTCACGAAGGTCACGTGATGTCACCGGGGTCACGTGACGATGACGTCATTGTCATTGTCATCGTGATGACGTCATCAGTGACGTCACGTGACGTCATCGTCATTGATGATGATGTCATCATCACTGATGACATCATCGCCACTGATGACGTCATCAGTGACGTCACGTGACGTCATCGTCATTGATGATGATGTCATCATCACTGATGACATCATCGCCACTGATGACGTCATCAGTGACGTCATGCGTCCCATAATGCACCGTGCGGTTACGCCGACGCTGCTCATGCCGGAAACGGACGCCTAAGAGCTGCGCTTTAAACATTGTTTTGAGATAATTCAGTTTAAAGTAAGAAGACAGGTGAATAACAATTTTTTATTGGCACCAACACCATCAGAGTTACTTCTTCAATAGCCACCAGCTTAATAGTCACTGTCATAGCCATTTTTCCGCTTTTGGCCTGTCGCCTTGCTTGCCGGGCCTCTTTTGTGAGCTTTCGTGCCGCTCGGTCTGCGAAGTATATTTGAGTGCGGTCAACTTCCCTCAGCCACTTGATGGTGTTGTGCCCAGAGTTCAATCCACAGGACTTCAAAACGCTGGCTCGTGCAATGCTACCATCATTGAATGAAATAACAGCATCCAATGTTGCCATCCTTAGAATCTGTAGCCCAACAAAGACATTCTTTGGCATGCGTTCCCAAACTACATGGTTAAACGACACATTTGCGTTTTGGGTTCGCCCATGAAGGCATTTCTCCAGGAACTCAGCCTGCGAAAGCTGCCGATACACGGGTTTGATTGCCTCCAGGACAGGTGCAGGCAAATTCTCCTTGTGGACGAATGGCTTGCCCTCTGACAGACTTCTGTTGAAGGCACACCAGGTATCGGGGTCCTTTGGGCAAAGTCCATGGCATGGGTTGTCCATGAACGATAAGTGGAAGTAGGTTGCCCAAACAGCCTTTCACATTTCTTCTAGGTTTCCTGCGTTTCTTCTGATGGCCAACCCAAAGTATGTCTGCAGTTTGTCTATCACTCCATCAGTCGGTCGTCCTCGGCCAGAAAGGCCCTTTCTATCAGACAGCTTTCCTACTTTGTTTTCTTTTTTTAGCCTTCGTAATCTCGTGCCCATCCTTTTCTGGACATGCCCTATGCACTCCAGCTTTGAGATTTCAACAGAATCACCGTATGGCTTTTTTGCCTTCACAGCCAAAAAGGTCTTACTGTCACCGTACCCAAGGTACTTGACGTATCACTCCATGGAGCTCCTCAGTCCTGCAGAAAATATTCAGTGCTCCTTTGACTTCTATTCCACCACTGGTGCCTTGGTAGTTGCCTTGGCACACCTCTTTGCGCCGAGGGTCACTGGATACATCCTTGCTGCCGCATTTTGCACAGTGCTTTGACATCACTTCTACATCCAACACTTTCCCGGAGTCTACACTAGTCGCAGAAACTATACCATTGTTAGCAGTGTGGCCACGCTTTTGCCAGCTTCCATCAAGGGTAACTGCAATGTCCTTGTTGCCATCATTTAGCTGCACAGCCTCTTCAGCAGCCCGTTTCATCGACTCCTTGGCAGCAGCCTCAATGTGACTTAGGAGCTCTTTATTGTACCTCGCGAACTTTGTTGATGGTTTAGGAAGGTTTAGCATGGCACAGAGTGCACTTCCTGTAGCCGCTCCTTTACCAATGTACCTTGAGGCATAAACCAGCCTAAGGTTGGCTTTATAGAGGCCAGAACTCGTTTTTTTAGGTCTCAAAGTTGTTGTGAGGCGCTGCATGCTTTACACGTCAAACTGCAAACACTGGCAACACCTACTCGCTGCAACGATATTTCGACGAGCTGAAGGCTTGCACTGCACAGTCTGCATACGCAGCTCTGTATAATTACGCCACATAAAACATCCGTGTCCATTAGGACACCCACTGTCGCACTGTAGCACATTCTCTTCTTGGTAGGACACAAAAAAAAAACTGGAAAGCTTTGGTAATGAGGAGCTGGCAGTATCTGCGTTCAGGGTCTCAATGTGTTGCCGGGATCCATTTGCTTTTGCGAGAGGAGTGTACCAATTTCCATGGAATTGAAGTATAGTAACTACTCCTAGGAACGAACAGCGCTCAAAGACAGGCGCTTGAAAGCACAACACGGGGGAAAAAAAACGTGCACAGCGTCTCAACATTGTCTTGGCTAAAAAAGAGCTGTGCAATAGTTGCCAGACCATTTCTTAGATGTTGCTGATTCCAAACAAACTTTTAGATTTCGCGTTGAAATTTTTTGTATGAAAAATTAACAATTAGCAAGGAGCGTATCCGAAAAGGGGGCATGGTCACTTGCTACTTGCTTTCGGGAAGACTGTTTTTTAGTCAGAAATATGACTTTCTAAACGAAATGTGACAATGGAAAATGTGCAGAATGAAATGAACTTCTCAAACTGCAAAAAAACATCAATTTAAAAAAAAAATCTTTTTAACTCTGTGCTTTTGAAGCAATTGGGTGAGGATGTGATGCACAAAAACACGTTACGGGCGATTTCAGATAAGATTGACCAAAGGGTGGCTGGTTGACATTTTTAAATCAGCTGATGTTTTTATATGCCATTGTCTAGTGTCTGGTATAAATAGGTCCACACTTAGTTTTGACCAAAAAAAATTTTGGGACAGGAAAAGTCATAAAGCATGAGAGGTGGACAGTTGCATTTATGTGCACTGATGGAGGGGGCACGTTTGAAAGTGAACAACTAAAGCAATTAAACTCGGAAAATTCTAATTCTTTAAAGAGACAAAGTATGGGTCCAGCTTGCTTGTAATATGTAGTAATAATATTTGTTTACATTATATTTCTTTTTTTAACAATTTCTAAACATGCCTACTTGAACGACAAACGGCAATATTTGGTGGCCTGTATCTCATGAAATAATTTAATCACCATCATATAGCTTTCAGGCAGTATTGTACTTATATATGGCTATTATTTAATATATATATATATATATATATATTAGATAACTCAGTGATACGGTAGTCATGATATATTTAGGAAAACATGAGAAAAAAATCGCAACAAAAATTTTTATGTAAATAAAAAAAAAACAGCACCTTCGATTTTTCTAAAATTGAGATACCCTGTTGTACTCTATTTCGGCATTCATTTCTATTAAAAACATGTTGCAAAGTAGGGTCCTTTTTCAAAGCCTACACTTAGCAGTGCCCTATACGAGAAGTGACTCTGAGTTCCAGTTTCATGAAACTAACACACATCTTTTACATATTTTCATTCCAATGAGGCCATTGATAATTGTAGCAGTCCTTCACACAGTAAAAGTGAGGAGAAACTACTGCATACAAAGAGGTATCATATTACAGACTAGTGATCTGAGAAAAGATCATGCAGCCATCGGCCACTGGGAGCTTTGTTTATTGGAATCAACTGTGTTTACCTGAACTCAAAACTAAAACATCGCAGAACAATGCGACACGCATGGCACAAATGCAGCCGGAAAAAAACATTCGCCGGCGCAAATAAAGAAAGTTCAGAAAAAGAAGAGTCTAGTGGGAGGACCTAGAGTCCAGGAGAACGCGCGTAGGCTTACTGATGCTGGGTTGGGAGTTTCGGAATTGACCAGGGTTTAAAATATTGCCCAAATCCCCAAACTGCAAAATTGGCGATCCCCCATAGGCTCTGGCCTTTCTACTCGGGTGACCCTAGAGCTTCCACACCCATAACAGGGTTCACTGAGTCCCCAAACAGAACTAATACCGTGGAGGTCACGGAAGAAATGAGCAGCTTAAAACTAGTTTGACTTATCCTACCTATTGTCATTGAATGAAAAGCGAACGCAGGTGTGCATCTTGAAACCACACGAAAAATTAAAAACAAAGAAAATATACTGAAATGTGTTACACATCGACCGTAGGCATGGACGCTGATGCGCCTGTAAACATGAAAGTTAGGAATGATATAGAATGCTTATCTGTACTTGACTAGTGAAGGAACCAGCAGCGTTCACTCAAACCGGTCCCAAAATGCAGTTTGTTTACAGTTACATGAGCATGCACCTTTCCTGAGTTAGGAGCCATTCCGCAAAACTGGAAGTATGTTTTTTTTCGATGATGGAGTGCCACGCCTCTTTGTCTTTGTCCATTTGCATAGTGATAGTGGCGGCATGCTTGCAATTCCCAAAAACACACTGCAGTCGCATTTGGCAAAAACAATTGCTTTTTGTTGTCAAGCTGATTAATAATGCAAAAGATGTTCTTAATCAGTGGTCAGTTCTCAATCGGTGGTTTTCGGGCAGAAAGACAACAAATTTCGAGCCGCAAATTGTGTTCTGGGTAGTTGGGCTTCTCTGTGTCATGTACAAATAAAAACCGTGGCAAGCATAAATACCCTGTCAGTGTCTCTTTAATCATTGTAAGCCTAATATAGTATACCCCAGACATCTTGAATGAAAGTGGACATAGGCTTACAAACAGGGGCTTTTAGTTTTGCTGCATCCAGTTATGGCTTTGCTTCAGCCTTTGCGCGGTTTGAAGGTCTGCTGGTTACACTTCGGCCAAAGAGGCCGTCTGTGCTGAAGATCATCCCGGATTAACATTGATTCCCGGATTAACATTGATTCCGTCTTCCGTTGTGGAACTTTCTTGCATTAAGTCTTGTTAAACCCATATGCCATTACCAATGCATACCTGGAAGTACGACATAAACTTTAGTTCATCTTTGAAGCCGTACTGTGCACAAGAAGTCTACCAGCATCATAGAACCTGTATTAGGTTTTAAAACAGAGGTCCTATTTGTGAATGGCATGCCTCAAAATGAATTCTGTTTAAAAAAAACATTGCAGCAATATTTATGCGGCAGAACACATTTTCAGTTCGGCACAAAACCAAACCGCCGTAACAGGCAGTTATCTTTCTTACCTTATAACTTTCGGCGTTAACTATTTGAATGACTCGACGAAATCCCTCCCCCTTCTCTTCTTTTTCACCCCCCCCTTCTCCAAATAAACTCCGACCGTACCATGCCTGGACAGATATTCATTCTAAGCTTATCAGCTCAAGAATTATAAAACACAAACTTTACCTAGTTTCTGGGCATATCAAAACAAACACACGGCACCCTTCTCAATGAAGTTCCTTGTACTTGTAGTGGTATAACGAAAGAAAATCTCAAATTCAAAATAAGTCTTATAATCGCTTCGGCAAGCGCAAAATTAAAATTACAATTACCTGTATCATACGAGCGTCCTTCAGCTCTCCCGGTGAGTCGCTCATCTCGTCGGAGGAAATTTTCGGTACAAGCACCCGCTTGCTTTCACACCGGGCTTCCGCGTTGCTCAGCGATGCTGAACAGACTGGCGCCGACAGTCACTCCCTCATATTGTTTGTGCTTAAAGCTGCAACTTTTAGTTTAAATTAAACACGACGTAATATTTTTTTTTTTAAGTATGGAGATTGTAGAATTTACCAAACAGCTTTAGGATCCGCGCCTTGAAAAAGTCCAACTGCTTTTCGAAATTCTCCACATGATAAATTGGGATGATATGTATTTTATGGCCATCCTCAAGGCGTGCGCTTGCATTATATTTAGTCGATAAAATTCCGGCCGCTCGACTGGGCTCGACCCTGCCACGTGCTTCATGCAGTTAGATTTCCCATAAACGGTTAACATTGTTTCGGTTGCTCCCTCGCTTCATTGGTCTCTAAAACGTTCGGTTTATCACCTGTCGGGCTTTCTGACACAGCGGGGGTGTATCACGTAATTATAATAATTCATATTTAAACACTTGTTTTTGTTTGCTGAAGTAAACGAATACTGGAAAGATTTACTTACTAATCTTACTTTAGCAAAAAATATGCATAAATTGCACTTGGAAAGCTTAAACGTCATGCGGGTGACTGTTGGGTCGACCCCACTGTTTACTCCAGTGACTCCAGTTCACTCTGTGTTGTCACGTGGCGTAACCTAGAGAAACCCACTAGGGTCATTCGGATGCACTTAAGAAAATAATAAACATTTCTAAAAGTTATAGTATTAATTAATATGTAAACGTATAAACTAAATATACATTAAACTTATAACAAAGTAATGTTTTATATTTTCCGATCGTATTTTAAGTAAAAAATTAAGATTGCATTTTCTGCAGGAGGACATCGGCATGAATTCTAAAATTTTGATGCGAGGTGTTTGGGTGGTTTTGGTGCAGTGAAGTGAACTCAACTTGGTGGTGCGCGCGGTGCGACCATCAACCCAAACAGAATAAATACTTGGATCCAGGAGATATGCCCAGCTTGCCAAGGACAAGAGGCCTGAAATGACCTTGTGTCCTGAAAAATGCCGCAACAGGTCGGGGACCTGAACTGACATCGCCGACAGCAGTTTCGAAAGACTGATGGCTCGGAGCACGGTGACACAGAGAACCCCCGTGAACCAAGTAGTACCAGTGAAATCGAAAGCAATCACAGTACTGAACCAGTTAGTAAAAACACTAGTGATGAAATGGTGGGTGGCGAGGGGAGGTTTGAAGACAATTTCCTGTCCAAGTTTTCGAAGAGGCCGCCTTCAAAGTCGAGTGTATTGACGTCTGACACCTTTATAGCGACCCTGAGGTACGCTGTTTCTTCTATCCTTAATTGGACGCAGGTTGAAGTGCTTTTGAATCTCGAAAACTTCCTTGCTTGAGTTGACATTCCTCCCGGAACCAAGTAAAAATTCCAGCAGATCTGGGCACAGATGAAAGAAGACGTGATCTGTCACCTTTTGTTTTTGTACGGTGTGTCATACGTGCATTGGGAAGTCAGAAGGCAAAACTAAAGGCCCAAACTGCCAACAAGTGCAACTGTGAAATGCCTTTCAAAAGAGGAACTTTCTTGCTCAACTACGAAGTGGAAAGCGCTGCCTGACACTAGTCTGAGGAGTGAAACAAAGTGCAGTCATTTGGGGAAGGTGATCCTTATTTTGTGTGTGTGTTTGATGTGCATTCTTTTAATGACGTCTATGGTGTTATTGAATTATTTGATGTTTTTCGGCACTACAGAGGCTTTTCTGTTAATAAAAATCATGCGCATGATAGAATATGCACGTGATCTGTTGCCTCAGAATGAGCGCGTAGCCTCGGCAAGGGCTCAAGCTACTGCGGTGCAATAGGCACCCTGCACAGGATACGTTCTATGGCGCACCGTGCATTCACAAAGGCGCCCATCAAACCACTCTGGCATTGTTGCCGTGAGGCGGCTATGCAGTTGCCTCGCCTCAGACACGATCACAAGGTTGTGTCGCCACAGGTCGATTGGGATCTCGAATTCGGCTCCCGACGTGCCGCTTTCTCTTCTAGCCACTGGATGGCACTGCAGGCGCCCCGGGGCGGGCAAGGAGAAACCTCCTTGCTCATCGATATATAGACTGGGAACAGGAGGGCTAAGAGCCTCTTAGGACTCCGGGCGGTACCGAGAACAGGCAAGTGCGTGCGACGGGATCTCGGGTAATCGCGGGACACGAGGCCTGGGGGTCCTCTTTGTGCCATTGTGTTAATCTATGTGTGTTGTCCAGTGTTAATCTATATGTGATGTCGCAGTTATTTGTAGTTTAGAGTCAGTGTTTTTGATTGTCTTGTTTTATGAACCACTAAAAGGGAGCGGTACCCTGCTTCCGTGAAAGAACCAGGCTGGACTCGGGTTGTTGACGGGCCACGTGGGAACTGGCATATTGGCGGCAGTACCCAAATTCCTACAGTTCACAGGGCAAAATGAAAGCCTGAAGAATCAGATTTTTTCGCCAACCCTGCCAAGATTATGAAGTTCTGACTTCAGAAGTCACAGTAAGCTTTTGACCAATCGTGGAAGATGTTGACATGCTTTTTGAGTCAGTGTGATTCTGTTTCTGACCCAGTTTTACTCTGATTTGCTCGGTTCTGGAGCAGGACTTATATAAAATTGAGAATGTCTCTCTTCGAAACCATATAAAACTGAATAACATGGAGTAAAGCTGAATGTGTATACATAATCAAGTTGGTGCAAACTGGAGCTAGAAGTATTTCATGCTTAAAATCTTAAATGGCTACTTCTTAAAAATTGTGTTATGCTGTTACTGTTACATCGTGGAAAACAAGAGGACAGAATACACCGCTAAAATTGCTGGAGTTCCAATGATACCTGAATTTTGTGGTTTGTCTATATAATTAAATATGAATATAACTTGTGCGTACTATATATACACATAATGTTCCTCATACTTTTTTTATGTTCCACTGGCAGCTGCATGTTTTATAATACGATGGAGAACAATACGTAAGTATTCGGGAAAAGCTAAAATATGTGACAAAAATAGTCCATCTTCACTTTATTAACTGAATGTTTTATTTATTTGTGTCTATATGGCCCAACCCAAGTTATATAGGTAAAAAGAAAGGTTTATTTGGCTGATAGGAACCCATTGGGTATGTTTGCGGTAAAAGTTTTTCTTGTGCTAGGTAGAAGCTTGAAAAGGTCTATTGTACAGATCGGAAGCCATCGGGTATATGTTTGCGGTGAAAGTATTTTCTCGTGCTCAAAACGTGAAACTTCAGTATATAACAACTTTAATTTCTCCAATAAGAACACTATTTAGCCTGATAGATGCCCACTTGATAATTTCAAGTGCTGTGTGATCCTCATCTCAAATGGTCCAATAGAAATTCCCGGTCGACCATTAAAAGCTCTCGATCCGATATGCATTTCTATTTGACCAATAAAGCTTTCAGTTAGCCAAAACAAGTTGTTATTGTCCTAGGTCTAATGTATTCCCTTAGGATACGGTCTGTAGTACAACATCCATGTCGGGAACTAGTCGAGGGAACACGTTTTGAACGAACTTTCCAAAGCAAGCCCGCTTTTAAGCCTCCCTTTTCATTGCGGAAGAAGACCGCGGCTGTTTCGGCTAGCCTTCAGACAAACCCACCTGTTGCTCAACTTTTGGGAACAGTGGCACCATGGGAGCATGGTCTGCTCATCACAGACTTGTCACTCACTGAGTACACTAAGAAAAATACCCCACCAGAAGTCTTAAAACAGGAATTCTTCGAGCTACAAAATATATATAAAGACTATACCAGCTTTTATACTGACGGCACAAAAACAGACTCCTCTGTCGGCTGTTCCGTGATTGGACCATCATTTAAATGTGTACGGAGGATTAGTTCCTGTGCAACTATCTTGACTGCCGAGTTATACGGTTTACTATTGGCCACAGACTATATTATCAAAAATAGGCATCCATACTCTGTAGTTTACACGGATTCACTAAGTGCTCTGAGAGCACTCCGATCCCTTGGGATAGCAAAAAACCCTTTAATAACTCAGCTACTACATAAAGTGGTTGCTGCAGCTAGGGACAACAAATTGCAGATAGTCTTTTGCTGGGTGCCCAGTCACGTGGGTATTCCCGGCAATGAAGCTGCTGATCGTGCCGCTTCCACATGTGCTACAAGGAAGGTTGATATTCACGAAATACCCTACCAAGACTACAAAGCGACCATAAAGAAAAGTATCAAGTATAAATGGCAAGAGGAATGGTCCCGCGAAACTAACAACAAACTCCATGTTGTGAAGCCGATGCTACAGGAGTGGGCGAGTGCCCGTCATAGGGACCGTTTTTTCGAAGTAATCCTTTGTCGGTTAAGAATTGGCCACACGCATCTAACACATGGGTATCTGCTTCGCCGAGAGGATCCACCTGCATGCGAACACTGTTCAGAACCATTGACTGTAGTGCATATCCTTCTTGAGTGCCCCGCATATCACAGATACCGCCAATTCTACTTCGCCCAGTTTTATTCAGCACAGATGCCTTTACACCTCGCTCTTTTGCTTGGAGATGAACCTTTTATAAATCATACAAATGTTTTTAAATTCCTAGAAAGCACTGGACTTTTACGTCGACTTTAAACTTGCTTTGCAATTTTTAAATCTTTCATCCACATTATTTATTTACAGATTCATGTCCATCCTTTTATTCTATCACTGGCCACTAGAGCCCTCTTTCTTCTCTAGAAAGCATTTATGAAATAGTCAGACTTTGGTGCTCTATAGCCTTAGATGCTTTTGCGCCAATAAAACTCAATCAATCAATCAATCAATATTCAACTCTCTTGAATCCGTTTGAATCGACCTCCCTCCTCTTTCCTGAGTGGAATAGAGATTTATCTGGTAGGCTAATTCCTCCCAGCAGTCCTCTTGAAAGTATGTGAGAAAATATTTCAATGGTGTGTCTGGCTCCTGGTGTGCCTGGCTGCTCAATGCTTCATCCTCTTTGAGGGTAATGCCAGAGTACGTGATCGAAAAAATAAGAAGCGGGTTTCAGTCCACCGAGCCTCTTTTAGTTCACTTGATGTACGCATAGGAAATATAATAAAAGATACATACGCTTTGCCCCTCTACCTTGGCGGAGTTATTACTGGTGGCATTTGGTCACTTCGGTCGTCTTGGCTGTTGCCACTCTCTTCACTCTCAGGTTCTGCATCACCACTGCCGTCCACATCATTAACAAGAGCGTCGATGTCCTCCGAGTCTGAAAGATCAGCGTCACTTTCTTGCAGAAGGGCCTGAATTTCTTCGTCAGTCAAGTACTTGACTGAAAGCAATTAAGTGGTACTTGGGACCCACAGTACCTGATTGGAGACATAAAATATAAACAACGCTTAGCAGCAAGTAACTATGGATCTTTCACACTAAACTCTTTTCAAATAGTGTGCTGACCTTTCAAAAGGGCTGCGACACTGACGCTCTAGTGCATATTGCTTGAGAAAAAGCAAATCACCACGAGGATGACGGCGCACGCTTTTATTGGTAGACAAACATGCAGCTGTTTCATCCTTCTTTTCGACGAAGTTGAGCATTAGCAATGGCATCAACCATAGGCCAGTGGTCATAGCCATCCAGCCCTTTTTTGCGCACTAGAAGCTTCTCAACTGGACTTCTTAGCATCTGGTTTTTGGAGCTCTTTCAGAGGCCTCTTTCTTTTTGGCGTGCTGATCAGTGCCTCACCAAGAGACATCCGGAATGCCAAGAGATTCTTCACATCCTTCCTGATAATATTGTTCCGGAAACCGTCGTCTTAATATTCCATCCAGGCATTGACGATGGCAAAGTCCATGAAATATAGAATTACTTTCAGGGTCCACTTTCTCATCTTGATCCATGTACGGTAGCATTAAATCATTTGGTCAAAGATGTCCAAGCCACCCATGTGCCGGTTTTTAGTCTCGGACCACTGCAGGCGCAGAAACCTGGTGGTATGACTTTGTTGTCTTGCTTTAGTGTTTTACTTCCCAGACGAGACTTTTACCACTGCAGGTTGAAGCCATCACCACGCTCTTGCTGTCAAACCACTTGACAACTGCTCCTTCGTCAACTTCATGGCAAAGTCCTTGAAACTCGCCCTGTTTCATGTCTTTGTCGGGGAGAAATGTAATCGACATCTTGGAAACCCTGAGATGGGGAACGATAAAAAAACGGACGAACACTTTAGGTGATTAGCTATGAGGGTTCCCATACCTTCCAGGTTTTTTTTATTCTCGGGGCACCCATCAACGATATACTTGTGAAGTATCTGTCAAAAAAAATTCTGGAATTCTCAGAAAGAGTTTTTGTGAAGCAGAGCACGACGCTTCCTCCCAGGCCAATGTCGTCGTCTGCCAGTCTTGTTGTCGTGCCTTGGTAAATCTCGAAATCCACGACAAGCCCCCTGGATGTTGTAACAGGCCATGGCTTCCCTCTAACTTATTGCCTCATTGAGCATCCTCCAGTGAATGGAATCATCTGCTCTTTCTAGTTCCAAGCATCACTTTCGCACGGCATCAATGACTGGCTGCACTTTCCACAGCTTATTAGTTTCAGCCTGAGCGGGAATTACTTCTGTTTTGAGAAAATGCAGGCTCGAACACAGTGTGAAAAATTCATCAAAGGCTATACTGAGCTAATCAACTGCAGCTCTACTCCTTTCTGCTAGTGCATGTTGTCTCTTGGGTACTTGATGCAGCCCATCACAGCATACATGTCGTAGAGTTGCTTGATTCTTTCAGCTGTGACATTAATCGACTTCCCCATTTTGGCTAGCTAGTACCTGTACTCAGCCCCCACCTCAAAGAAGCTGTCAGGGTTGTACATCTTGAAATATTCATGTGGTAGATGAGGCAAGGGACCCACGCATGTCTAATTCATGGGAATTTATTCTGGCTTAAAGTGAAAGGATTTTTGCTTCCATAAAAGGTACTTCGAAGTCGAGCGTGCCATCATCTGAGTGCCACGATCAGTGATAATCACTGCTGGACAACCGTGCTTTAAAATGATTCGACGCTCGATGAATTTCTGTACCGTAACCGCTTCAATGTTCCGCACAGGCTTGGCCTCAACAAATTTCGTGGGGTAGTCGATGGCGACAATGATGTATTTGTAGCCTCAAGATGTCTTAAATGGTCCAACAATATCTAGCCCTACTGTGTGAAACGGGGAGTGGACTTCAATCGGTTGCAGCAGTCCAAGAGGGGCCGCAGATGACATCTTCATATGTTGGCAGAGATCGCAATGCGTGACAAAGTTCTTTACGTCCCTGAAGAGTTTCGGCCAGAAATATTTTGTGCGAATAGCTTCGAAGGTGCGCCTGATGCCCATGTGTGCGCCGTACTTTCCTCCGTGGAATTCGCGTAAAACTTCGGCTCTCTTCGAGTCAGGAAGGCAGACCAAGAAACGTTGATTGATGGGGCCTTGATCCCTCCTGTAAAGGACTCCGTCATGAACGACGAACTTGTGCTGTACTCGCCTCTGCTGTTTACGTGTGCCAGCACTTCCATCCAGAAGTTTGAAAACGTCCTGGCAAAACGAATCCTCATGTTGGCCACGTGAAAGATCCTCAGCCCGTTGCAGGAAGGCCGGAGATGTGACACAAAGAACTTTGTCATCTAGCTCCCGTGTTGACTGCGGAGTACGGGAGAGGCAATCTGGCGCTCTGTGTAGAGCTCCTGACTTGTAGATGACCTCGAAATCGAACTCTTGCAGGATGAGCGACCAGCGCAGTAAGCGTTGGTTCCCCTCCTTGTACCGCATCACCCAGCTAAGAGCATGGTGGTCGGTAACAACTTGAAATTTACGACCCATGAGGTACGGGCGAAGCTCATCCAGAGCCCACTTGACGGCAAGAGCTTCCATCTCTGTTGATGTGTAGTTGGACTCGGAACCTTTGAGGGAGCGACTTAAGAACACTACAGGTCTGAAGTTTCTGTCTTCGTCCTCTTGCAATAGCAATGCTCCCAGCCCAAGCTTGGAAGCGTCGGTGTGAACTTGGACGCCAAAGCGTACGTCTTCCGAAAAAAGCTTAAGAAGAGGTGGTTCACACAGGGCATCCTTGAGGGCTCCAAACGCTGCATCTTGTTCTTCATTCCAGAGGAAGTTTGTTTCTTTCTTGAGAAGTTCGCGCAAAGGAGCAGCAAGAACACTGTAATTCGGGATAAACTTCCGGAAGTAAGATGTCAGGCCCATGAAGGATTGGAGTTCCTGGATATTGCGGGGAACCGGAAACTTATGGACAGCTGCCAACTTGGAAGGGTCTGGTGAAACTCCATGTTTCGTGACGATGTGTCCAAGGTACTTGACTGACGTACAAAAGAAAAAACATTTTTGTGGCTTGAACTTCAGGTTCGCTTCGTGGAACCTTGAAAAAATGTTTTGTAGGTGCGTCACATGCTCGTCAAATGTCTTGCTGTAGACAACACAATCGTCCATGTAGACAAGTGCGTGGTCGTACTTGGCATTCTCGATGATAGTGTCTACCGCACGCTGACAGGTAAACGGAGCACCCTTGAGTCCAAATGGCATCCTCAAGAGCTCATACAGGCCCCACGGAGTAACAAAGACCGTTTTCTCGACATCTTCTGGCCGCATGGCAATTTGATAAAAACCAGAAACCAGGTCCATGACAGAGAAAAACTTGCTACCCGTCAGAGTCTGCAAGGCGTCCTCAATTCGCGGAAAGGGGTAGACAGTGTCTTCAGTGACCGCGTTGATCCTTCTGTAGTCGACGCACATTCGTGTTGATCCATCCTTTTTCGTGACTAAAACCAAGGGGGATGCCCACGGACTGCGCGATGGTTGCACAATCTTGGCATCGATGACATCCTTGATCATCGCCTTGACGAGATCATGCTGCGCCGGTGACAGTCGACGTGGTCTCTGGGAGATAGGTCTCGCATTACCTGTCGGGATGGAGTGCTGCTCAAGCCGACAGTTTCCAACGTCAGTGCTGGTTCGCGCGAAGCAAGCCATGTTTTTCGCAAGAAGCTCTTGAACTTTTTGAAGCTCTTCAGGTGCCAGCATTGAACCAACGTTGAACGAGACATCTTCAACCGATAGCGGTTGATGTTGAGGGCCGACAATTTCCAAAGCATTCGGGCGATCCAGGTCCTCTGGCGAAGGCAGGCTTGAGCAACTTAAGATAGACGCAGTTTCGTCGTCGCTAAGCTCGATGCCTTCGACACTTGTGACCCCCCTAGCGACTCCGACAGTAGCATCAGAGGGTAGAGCCACTGGTCGAGACGACGGGTTGGCCAGGAGTACGTAGAACGTGCTCTCGGTCTCATCCATGACCATGGGTTCAACAAGAAGGCAGTGGCGGTCGTAGAGCAATTTTGTGCCGCTCACCTCTATCTTCGTTGATTGCCCTCGGACAGGATTCTTCAGGCGTGCTTGAACAAGCTTTCGGGACCGCGGAGGTATCAGCTGCTCCGTTACCAAGATGACCTTATGACAGTCGTAGGCGGAGGAATTGAGAAGCTATTTGCACCCCTATCGATCATGGCCTTGCACGCTGTCAGGAAATCGTCACCAAGGAGCAACTTTTCTTCCTCCAGATGTGGGACCACGATGAATGCCTGGTTCAGCGTCTGTCCGTCAGCTGTCACTGTGGCAGTCGCTTCGCCGAGGTTCGTGAGGGATTGAACGCTTGCACCATGGAGACGGATGGAAGAAGGTTGAATCAGAAGGTGCAACTGGTCGGCGATGGAAACGTGGATGAGACTTCTCATTGCTCCCGAATCCAAGAAAGCTGTCAGAGGCTGTCCGTTCAGTTGAACCTGAATTGTTTTGGTGCCCACCGCTGCGCCACATGGGATGCGCCGAACTACTGATAACCTCTCGCAGGCGTCAGCGGCATCAGCTTGTCGTTTCCCTGCGTCGGTGCTGCAGTGGACTCGAAGCGCTGTTGCCACTCCAAAAATTCTGGTGTGAGCTCCTGCCTACACCGCGTGACGAAGTGGCCGCTCTTCTTACAATTGAGGCACAGCGGACGAACTTCCGGGTGACGAAACGAAGAACGCCGAAAATTCTGGGAAGCTTTTGATGGGCGCTGAGGCGACACGTGCTGCTTCCCTTGCTTCTCGCGTGGAGAAAGAGGCTGCTGAAAATGGCCGTCGTCCGCGTTCTGACGAGGCGGCGACCGGTCCTGCTTCAAGAGCGGGAAGGAGGACGCTTTCTTGGTTACCTTCGCAGCCTGAGCTGGCTCTGCAGCTACCGTCAATGCCGGTGTCTTTGGTTGGCTGAAGACTACCTGGTCGAAGCGGAGGAATGAGTCCAGCAACTCATCCAACGAAGCAAAGCGTCTATCGAAGTAGTGCTTTCGTGGTTTGTCAGACAGTGTTGCCAGGATAACCCTGCATTTCTCCGCCTCCGTCTCCGGGTAGTTGCACTCGTCGATGAGCTCCAGTTTGCGGAAGGCGAAGTCTGTGCAGGACTCTCCCGAACGCTGACTTGCGCCGAACATCTTCTGTTTCGCTGTAACTTCGTTGTCCAGGTTGTAACGACGACGGAAAGCGGTCTTCATTTGCTCCCACGTCGTTACCTTGGTTGTCTTCAGGTCCCAGATAACACATGCACATCCTAGGGATGTCATATTGATGTCCCTACTAGGATCGAAAGGACGTCCTTGGGATGTTCCATTCTGGTCCCTGCCTGATCCCAAACACATCCAATGTGGAACACCCAAGTATGTCCGTGAAGCATCCCAGGGACGTCCCAAAAGACATGTTTGGGATGTTCCTAGAACGTCCCAGGGGCATCCAAATTATGTCCCTTGGGGAGACCCAGGGACATGCTTGGGAAGTCACATGTACAGGGTATTTTTGTTTAACCTTCACATAATTTAAAAAAAGAGGCGATAGATATGTTGGTGCCGTCCTCGCAGTGATTTGTAGCGTTCGGCAGCCATTAAATGAGTGAATAAACGTCACAATACGGTGACTAATTATCCAAAGTCTGTTGATTAACTTTTCAATTAGTGGTCTAATGGGTCATTTGCAATTGCAACTTTAAGGGAGCGAAACCTGCAAAAGGCAACGAGTTTTGATATATTAATTGTTAAAAATTTGCTTTTTCGTCACCCGATTCAAGAACTGCGCCCTGGAAAGAGCACAGGGTGTGGTGCTGACAATGGTGCAAAAAACAGTGACAGGTCGCACCGTCACCACCTTGGAAGTGTGACGCAGGCGCATTCACTGAGGACACGCTGTCGAGATAGTGGCGAAGTGACCGGAACGACTATTTCACTCTTCTATGCACTTATCTACACAACTTCCTGCGCCTGCTCTGTGCAGTTCTTGAATCAGGCGACGAGAACAAAGGCTTTTAACAATTAATATCTCTAAACTTGTTGCTTTTTCACGAGTTGTTTCATTTGGGGGGGACTTTAATAATGGCTCCCTTTAAAATTGCGACATGGCCCATTAAACCATTAATTAAAAGTTAATGAACAGATTTTGGTTAGCTAGTCAACATATTGACCTTTATTCACTCATATAATGTCTGCCAAGCCCCATAAATATACAGTGAAAACCGCATCATGTATATATCACCTCCTTTCTCAAAAATTGTTAAATAAAAAAAAACGGATATGCAAGGATTGCATTGTGGGTGTGGCGCCATCTGTGTCCGAACAGATGAATGACATTTGATGCATTACACAGAGCGTGCTCATTCTGCACTGTGACAACCATGCCTTTGTCCTTATATATCCACAATCCTAGCAACAACCACAACCAACAGTAGGTACATTCGATTTACCTGCACCGGTGCAGCAAGTACAAGGAAGTGTCCTTCCGGTGTGTGTTTTTAGATAGGCGGCACTCTCAAATTGAATATGACGGTGTACACCGAGTGCATCGGTGTACTACGCAGTCGTCTGAGTGTGGATATATAAGGACTTCAAGAAATAAATGCAGTAACTGAGTTTGAGAGTTTGCTCTTCCTGCTTTTTTCAACAAAGATTCCTTCCTTTCCACCAGTCTCAGGTTTTTTAAAAGTGGTCCACATCCACCAGCTCCCTGCAGCCTTTTTGTACATAATATATTTGTGATTAAGTGGTCCTTGCACGTTTTTATTAATGCATTGACTGAGAGCGTCATCCAAAAGACTAAACATAAATTTCGAACCTCATAACACAGCTGTATCAGAAAGGGTAAAAGGAGTTTCAAACATTTTTATTTGTTATTGTAACCAAAATAAACAAACATCCCTGACTAGAAGTCTCATCAAGACAGAGGTTGGAAGCCAGTACTTGAGAACTGAGTGCCAGGTAAACATTAGAACCTCAGCTGGTGTGGCAAAAGCACACATAGGTGGATCATTCCGTGCTAAACGCCCCAGACATGATGCTCAACAATCTTCGTTCTAGTTCCATCCATGTTGAATAGTCCCTGCCCTAAATATTTTAGGCAAAACATATTTTGGCCATGTGAGCACAGTACAAATTTCATAAAGGAGCACAAGACTAGGTACAACAAAAAAAATTGCAAAAACACATATGACTATAGTTACCAAGGTGCAACCTTTCTTGCCTTCATCTACTTGCATTCGTGCTTCGTATGAGGCCCAGTCTTGTTTCAAATGAAGAGGCAAAGGTAAAATTGCAGCGTTTTCTAGGTTTTTGTCTAAATTCATGTTTCTGTATACTGGCTAGGAGTGTTCTCTGCTTGTACTGTTCTTAAAATAATTTCATGCCTTTAGACGAAAAGGTGGTCTTGATACTGAAGCGTAAAGTTGCAGAAAACGGCATTTCGGCTAAAATTCAACTGCAAATTTCGCATTGAGGTGGTTCAAGTAAAAATATAACAGACCACTGAAGTGATAGGGCCCCTTAAGAACTTGTGATATACAAAATTGAATCGGAGTAATGTTCTTTTAAGCAAGAAAATATTTTTTGAAGTTGAGCACCCGCAACACCGCGGGGAGTGGGAGTGGTTCCATGCAGCTTCTTCTCTGTACAGCATGGTGGCGACGGGTCTTGGCTGAGCCGAGGTGCATGCTCTAGTGCTTGCCTAAGGCCCTCTGCATACTCGTAAGTGAACTGTGCATTTTGTCTAACACACTTCTATCACGGTTCAAGTGTGAGAGACAGTCCTAGGCAACAGCTGGCACCATAGCAAGCACCTCGGCTAAGATAAGATCTGTCGCCGCCGAATAGAGGGCATGTGCTAGATAAGATGCATAATTGCATAATGAGTACATAGAGGTCACTAAGCAATAGCTATACTCAAAGCCATGGCTCTGGTTTTACTTTAAAACAGAGGGCAGTGGAAACTATGAGCCACCCCAGCAAACCCAACATTGAGAGAGTGTCACATGACCTTGAGCTCTGCATGTCACTTCGCCCCACCAGAAGGTCATGTGACACTCTACCGGCGCTGGATTGGCTGGGATGGCTCGTAGCGTTCGCTGCGCTCCGTAGCCTCTGCTCAGATAAGATCCCTCGCTGCCGTGCTGTGCAGAAAGGAATCCACATGGAACCACCCCGTGCGGTGTTGCGGGTGCCCAACTTAAAAAAATGTTTTCTTGCCTAAAAAATAATATTTCAATTCAACTTTCTAAATCACAAGTTCTGAAAGGCCCTATCACTTGGGTCGTCTAGTGTATTTTACTTTTATCATATTGATGCAAAATTTTAGCCAAAGTGCCGTTTTCAGCAACGTTACGCTTTAATATCCAGATGACCCTCTCCTCTAAAGGTGTGCAGTTATTTAATACATAAACTATACCGACAGCACAAGCAGAGAACACTCCTAGTGTGCATATATTGAAACATAAATTGAAACAAAAAATATTGAAAACGACAAAATTGTAGCTTTATCTCTCAAAGTAAAATAAGGTAAAAACATGTTTTTATTTAAACTTGCCTCATATGAGGTATGAATGCAAGCAGATTAAGACAAGACAAATTGCAGATTGATAACTAGTTACCTGTATTTTTTGCAAATATTTTACTTGCATGTAGTCTCACATTTTCTAGGGAAATTTGAACAGTGCTCATGTGGCGAAAAAAGTTTTTGCGGCACAAATGTTCAGGGAAACGACTATATTTTTTTAGAAAAAATTTTAGATGGTCGAGCGTCACGTCCGGGACGTTTGGCATAGGTCGACCCAGCTTCTTCAGGGAGGAACAGCTACGCCTCTTAGCAAAAACGCTCGCTGCCAGTTCCTATGTTTACTTGGAGCTCTCTTCTCAAATACCTGGCTGAAGGCGTGCTGACAGCCTCTCTGCTGAATGACGGAGCCAGTTCTTCCCGGCTGTCTCCACTTGCTTGAGAGTGGCCCTGGTTACAGCGTCATCTGTTTGGTCCTTTGGCACGAGGCAGTCTGTAACAGCAAGCAGAAAAGGCAGACATTTTTAGTGCAAAAAATGAATCTATGAAAAGTCTGAAATTGTTGCAAAATTGTTTGTCCACATTTTCTCCCGTTCTTGAAATGCTGCTTATCACCTCTGTAGTTTTGGTTTGTTCCTTATACCAAGATAGTATTTAGTTAGAAGGAATTTTCTTTTTTACACTCGCTGTAGTTACGACCAATGTTTTTGTAAAATAATAATCTGGAAACGCATTGGGTAGAGAACAACTAGAATTCAATTAAAATTACCAGTACTAATGATGTTCCTAGTTACTTAAATATTTGTGTACTCACCACACATGACTTTGCAGAACACTGTATCACAGAACCTCCTTTTGCCCTTTGCTCCATACCAGCTGTAGTGCACAGCTACATCGAAGCCCAGTAAGGTGCGAAGAATTCTGTTGGTGTGGTCCTTGGTGTTGTCCCCACCTAGCCGCTTCATCTCCCTTCTCTGTCGGAAAAAGAAATGTTGAATAGTCAGCGAGGAGCATGGGACACAAGGGCGTCTTCATAGGTACCCCGTGGCACAATAGACTATGCCAGCGGCTCTCAAACTGTGGTCCGCGGACCCTTGGATGTAAATAAACGGAGGTTTGGCTGACACATTTAGCTCCCTCCTTTCCTATATTGTAGGCCTCCACCAGTTCCCTTGCTGCTTTGTCAGCCCCTATCCCCAAAATCGTGATACTGTCAAATTTCGGCATTTCAATTTTGTAAACGCAATATGCTCTCTAAAGTCACAAATTAAAAAGTTAATTAGTTGCCTAATTGCACATTCAAATTCGTTTCTAGTGGCTGACAAGACGGGTATGCTAATGGCAAAAATAAGTGTCCTAATGCAGCTCTTCCTTTTCTGAGAAGTTGACAAAATTGTTTCGAATAAAAAAGATCACCCGGTATATGTTTACTTTACTAGTTAAAAAGTTAATTAACACTACTCTTTTACAAGACGTTCCCGATACCATTACTGAAAAGTAAATTTGCCCTTACAAGAGCAGCTCTTTTCTCCTGGCTTTCTGCAAAGTTTTCTTCCAGCTTCAGAAATTCGTCCAAGTTGCTGCACGGCCCACAGAAAACCTCCTCGACGTGCTCCACCTCTGCCCTTTCCCTCGTCCTTGCTGCGATTGCTGCCAGCTGGTCAGAGTGAAGTTGCAGGGTTACCCTCATTGTCTGAAGGAGTCGAAGCACCTCCTTCATGAATCCTGTAGGAAACAAAAAACATAACCAAAATGTTATATTACAAAAAAAAAAAACAATCTCAACAACACTGTGTAGCACACACCCACTAAAACCAGTTAACAAAAGTATAGGCTCCCTTTCAAAGCCTATATGCTTCCTTTATCTTAATTTATAACACACAGCAATACTGATATACACAAATACAGTACAGATACATGCCATGTATCTCTTTCCTGAATAGGTGTCCGTCCACAGGTGCAAGGGGAGAGGGCTCTTCATCTTCTGAAATGAAACATGTCATGCATCTTAAACAATGCCCAAGACTGATACAACACACAGACATTACACCTCATTGTATGTGCGAATTATCCCTAATTCGAGTTGTGTAAGCTCGAGCAGTTCACTTGTGCGCAACCGTTTTTTGTTCCGAACCAAATTCACTGTGAGTATTTACGCAGCATGAGGTTGGTCTACCTTTGAAGTGTGGAGACACTGGTTCACTCAGTAGATGAAATTTAGTCCACGCAGTATGATTGCTAGCCTGAGGTATTTAACGTGCATCATGCAGTAGTGATATACAGTACGAGCACATGCCACTACAATGCTCATCCAGATAGAAATGGGCAGGGATTACACAAAGACCTCAATTATGCAGCATGACCTTTCACCCCATGTCGTTAAAGTTGTGGCGCGCTGAACTCAGGGACAACTTTCTGTGACATTTCTGCCGAGAAAAGGAGCGAGTTTGCACGGCTTTAAACGCAACTCAAGGCATCATTTTCCAGCACTGGTATCAGTGGTTTTAAAACAAAACATAGCTCAAGCTCTTAGGAGGAAAAAGACGACAAGGTCCGACAACCAAGGGGGACTCGTGCACTTTTTCCTTTATCAGTCACGAATTTAGGGTGCAACAAGCCTTACATAAAGCCAGGCGATTTCACATTCCACAATTTTACAGGAAGAAACAAGTTGAAGAGCCAAAACTTTCAACTTGACATTCACTTCTTGACCATGTGAACCAATCAGTTTTTGAAGTGATACCCATGAGAATAATCTATGAATAGGTTTGTACAAAATCAGTAAAAGCTCAAAAGAAAATATGTAAAAAGTAGTACCACAGAGACTTATGGCCGTACAGCTGTATCTAAACCTTTCCAACAAAAGCCTTCTGCTAGCTGCCATCTTTTCTTACTGGGCTGTGGAATGCATTTATCCAAAAAAAATAGTACCAGCAGAAACACATTCTGCACCCCTTCCTTACAACAAATATTTTGGAAGTACCATTCAGTCTGTGCGTCGAGCCTGGAAGTGCCAAAGTCGGTTGCACGATCACAGGACGTTTGGGAACGGTGCGCGCCCCTGTATCTGTAACATAAGTTTTGTAAATTATACTTTAAAGTGAAACAATTGCCACTCCAAGCATTCACAAAAAACAAGAAAATTTGGCTATGATACTAAGCTTGGACAAAGGAAAAAGCACTAATTATCACACGCACATGCATGAATCATGTCTGGAGGAATGAATTATCTTGCCTTTCTTTCGTTGAGGCAGGCGCAGTGGAGGAGTCGGTGGCTTTGGTGGCTCATAAAGTTCGTCAGACCCTGAATCAGAGTCACTTGTCACTAGAAGTTGTACCCTGGACTTTTTCCGTTTCCCACGGCCAAGCTCCTCTTCACTGTGCAAGTCCGACGTGTACTCTGCTTGATGCAGTTTCTTCCTAGCTTTTTCGTATGTGGCTAGAAGAGGAAATGAGAATGAGGCATCCTTGGACCACATGCTTTAGCATACTATAGGAGATCTTCTGGACCCTGATACTTACGGAACCATTCCACAGTTGCACATCTCGCTGTTATCCAGTCACTTGCTGGAAAAGCTCCTTGAATAGTCATTGTCTCCAGCTTCTTTGGGTTGCGCTCGTTTGGCCAGGAGCAGTAGCCGCCTTTTACCCAAGAGTGATGGACCACGGCCACACTATCGTCCTCGTCCGTGAAGCGCACAATGGCGAACTGCTTTTCGCCTAAACGAAACCATTGTTAGGAGGTCCAGCACCTTACGTGGTCGCTTCCAATGGTGACATCTACAAACTACTAATGCAAATGAACAAGGGGTAAAACGGCAAACTTGGTGTCAATGGGAATTCTGACACATTTCTGTGAGATGGCCGATAGAGGCCACGAGGAAAGCGGTGAAGGATCCGACACCAAGTAAATTCCAAGCATGGAAGACGGGCATGGGTGTGCGTAGAAGTCAGTGACAGCTTGAAACTTTCTTCCAATGAGAACAGCTTCCTTTGAAGTTGAACAGAAAGCGAAGTTCTCTGCCTGAACAATGCTGCCATCGACAAGAACCACAGTATTGTCTTTTTTCTGCGTCCTTAATGTGAACTTGTTAGCAATTATCAACTTTTTATACTGAGGCCCACAACAATTGCCAGGAAGTGGACCACTGTCATGATCCAAAGAAAGCGAGGTTGCATCACACGAGGAGCTGACCTTCGGAAGTTCAGCGTTCCGTGCCTCCACTATGCGATTGTGTAGCTGCTCCAACTTCTTGCCTGGTTTTCTTAGCAAACCTTTGAGACTGCCCATAAAATTTTCGAATGGAAAGGCACTCCATTTCTGCAGTATTCCATGGTTGCGGACATCACTAGCCAAGTGGACAAGGTTGTGTATGTTGTATGACACTGCATGTTTACCATACAGTGACATATACACTTCAACAAAGTGGAGTAGCAGCTTCTCAGCGTAGTCAATGTATTCCACGGAGTAGGTCGGGCTACTTAAGATCGTGATTGCACAATGAAGAACCATAAAATTCGCCATCAACGGCTTTGGGAGAATGGATCGAAGGACGATGGGGCCAGTGTAGAGCAAAAAAGTGCGGAATTCAGTAGCCTTCCAAGTATCCACATCACGAAGGGTGCGTGGTCTCCGGCTGAAATCTGAACAGATCGACGGTTCAAGCTCAACATGCCTCAGAGAGAGCTCGTTTAGGGAGTTGCTGCCCAGACGGTATCTGCAGTCACCTCTGCACCATAGCAAGATCAGTTTTCGTACAGCACCTAAACACACCAAATGCATGTAATCCAAAGGAAGTTGTTGTACCAAATCAATCGGCAAGTCCTGGAGAACCGTACGCCTGACATGATGCTCTTCCTGAGATGTGCTCCGAAAGCTTTGATCTGTTCGAGGCTCTGCATCCAGCTGAGGGAAGCACATGCGACCTCTTACAAAATCCCCCTCTGTGGTGCACTTTGTACAACCAAAATAGGCATTATGTCCTTTGACACCAAGAATGTAGGCTCTTGCTGGAGCGTCGCATACAATTGCTGCCAGCTTCACTGCCACAAGCTTGCCCTTGAGAAGCACGCCCTCACTTAGAACCTGATTGGTGTCACTGACAAAAGGTTGTAGAAATGTATTCACACAGACCAGCTTTGCCTTTCCGTAGTACACGCCAATGGGAAAAGGAGTTGATGGACAGTTGATGACTTGACAAAGAACTGGCCAGAATTGGTCTTTTGTGCTCCTTGAGAGTGGTATGCCATCAATATTGATGTTGATCAAGAGGTGGTCTGGTGTCTCATCAAGGTGGCTCAAAGCATGCTGCAATCCTACCGCGAGACCAAAGTGGCAGTATTTGCCTGCACCCATAGATTGCACGGCTGCAGCCACCCTAGGTGTCTTGAGCACTGTACGAGCACACTTTGGAACAGCCGAGAAGCAAGGGTGTGACCCTAAAAGCTTAAGAAGTCTATCGAACGCAACCTGCGAGACACCAGACTCGATTGCCCACGATTTAAGTTGATCAGTGAATGCAGAATCGTTCGCGTCGCACTGAGGTCCACGTTCTAGAATGTGGGGTTGCACAGGACTTCGTTCTTCAACCATCTCTCCCGATGAGCCGACTGACTGTTCGTCAGAGTCACACACTTTACTTTCCTCAGAACTTACAAAAGTGGAAGTCGTAGATTGTCTCTCAAACGAAGTGGGCACGTTCAGTTCGGCGGAAAAACAAGAAGTGCTGTGCGAAGCACGACGATTGACATCAGCCATGTCCTCATTGTTCAGATCGTTAGATTCGTAGTACACCAGGGATAAAGAGTCCTTCAGAGCCCGGCTGACGCGCCTGTGAAACGTTGTTCTGGACCACTTCGGCATGATCAACACCTTATCACCTTGTGTGCGAACTGCAAAGTCCTCACAGCCACAGGATTAGCCGGGGCAACGCGCCGGATACTGCGTACTGCGCGCGGGTACGGGAACGAGCACTTACCCATGTTCATGTCGTTCAAGCTTCGTAACTTTCTCGTTCGGTATGCCAGCGCGCGCGGGAAATTTTGGCGGTTTTTCGGGTTTGGCCGGCAAACGACTGACTCTTATCCCTGTAGTTTCGTAATAGATGCGCACAAAACTTTTACTTTAAAACAAAAAACATGCTTAATGTATCGTGAAATAATTATATGTAAAATTAAATTACTGATAATGTTTATTACAAAAACTAGTGGCATTTTCAAGGGTCACGAAGAATGCGCAACTGCGCGTATCCAAACAAGGAAAGATGGATGGATGGATGGTGGTGGTGGCTCTACCCTTTCTAACGGGCGGCGGCTTGCGCCACCTGGCAAGGCCCTGGCAACCATGGCGACGGCATTGGAGCTACGGAGTACAGTGGATGCTACAAGCCATCCTAGCCAATACAGCATCGGGAGAGTATCGCGTGACCTTCCGGACACTGTTTCAACGCATGGCCACATGGCTTGTAGCATTTGCTGCGCTAACATCGGAACGGATGAGAGGAGCGTATGGAAGTGGAATAACGTTACTCGATCAAGTAACGTTGGTTCACAAGGGGTAGGCCGCCTGATTGCAAAGTTCGTTGCTTTTTTTGTTGTTGTTACTGCTCACGTCTCCGTAGAACTCCAGGGTTGCGGGCGTTTGGGTTTGTAGCCTTCGCAGACGGCCGCAGAGTTAGAGCAAGCGGGGCGGCTAACCGACTTTTTCCGCCAGCGGAGCAGCGTGTTTTTATTCTACTTCAAAACTCACGCTCTCACTCGGTTCTTTCTGATATATGTGCTTGTTTTCGCCGTGTCTAAGCGCAACGTCCCAGAAAAGTCCAGTGTTGTATGCCCAAGGGAGGTCCTCCATTGGATATCCTTTGCAGGGAGATCCTGAGGATGTCATGTAACGGACGTCAACATTCAGGCGGTCCGCGAGATGTCTCCTGGACGTCCTACATGGGACGTGGGACATAGGGACCTTTTTGGGATGTCCCTGGGCTGACAGTGTGTTATCTGGGGTGGTACCTCACCCACATAAAGTCCTTAGATGGTAGCTTGGATACAATCAATGGGATGGCCTCACTCGGTGCGAATTTTAACGTCTGGAACCAAAAATCCATCTGGTGAAAACAGGCGAGGACGTCCTTGCCTAGCTGAGGAACCGAGCTGACAGCCACGTTGGTCAGCGACTTTGTCGGCCGGTCTGGTGTGACTGCAGTATCTGCGGCTGACTCAGCTTGAGCAGGAGCCTTTTTCTTGGGTGCCTTGGGCTTCTTTTTCTTGGCGGACTCGCTCTCGGAAACGTCTTCGATAGATATTGCGCTGCACAGCGATTCGGCCGACGAAGTTCTCCTCATCTTTGCCTCGAGCTGATCAAGACGATCCACGACAGGCGCCAGCAGTCCGCAGATCAAATTCTCTGTTGCCTGTAGTTGTCTGTTGGTGGCGTCGTCGCAAGGGCGCGATATGTCCTCCAGCTGGTCGATCGGTTGTGCAGAGGTCGCGTTCTTGAGCTCTGCTAGTTGTAGGCGTAGCTGATCCACCTCGGCTTTCAGGATCTCCGTGTCGCTGACGACTGATTGGTATGCGGCATCCTTGGCGTCGTCATCTAGCCTTCGGAAAGCTTCGATGGAACGTTCCGCCATCTTGGAGTTACCTTGAAACCTTGGCCGTCCAAGCGACAGTGGTTGGTGGAGACCTGGTCGAAGTGAGCGCCGTCCCCACATAGGTTGTCAGCGTGAATTTGCTGAAGACCCGGGTCCCTGTTCGGGCGCCATATGTGACGATTTGTTGTGGTCGTCAAGAGAAATGGGCTCCGAGCTCAGGAAAGACACGTCAACCTCCGAGATTCCATGCAGAACTTCCTTTTCTTTTATTTTTTGATCTCCTTTTTCTCGCGCTCGCACGCGCGGCACCGGAGCTCGCACGAGCCGCACGAGTCGTCTTTTTCGGCTCGTCACAGACGCGTCATGCATTTTGGCTGCTATGTTCTGGTAGGTCTTCAGATGCATCGGCGCTGGTGCACTCATGCATCCAAAAAAGTTTTTTAGCTTCGTGAAGCTCATTCTGCAGTCCCGACTGACAGTACTGTGGAGGAATAAACATAGCAGCATGTGCTCAGAGCTCTTGTGGTGCCAAACGTTGACCTGCACGTACTGCTTTTTTCTGTCATGACGCTCAATTTTCATACGAAATCGGGCCCTTAAAGACATTCATCCTAAAAATGTTACATACTGTTATGTTAATGTCTTCAAATTGCATTTTCCTTGTAGGGACAGTCAAGTACCCAGTTGACGGAGGACCATCGCAAGAAAGGTCGCACAAGAGCATGGTCCGGGACATGGTGGCTGTTTCTGAAGAAGGGACTCGAGTGCATAGAGTGAAAGGGCTGTCTCCCTTGGTCAATGTGAGGGGGTTTGACATTGTGTGGTCATTCAGCCCAGATTTCATGCATTGTGTCCTTGGTGTCACAAGGCAGCTGACTGAGCTTTGGTTTACAACTCCTGGTGAGCCATACTACATTGGTGAGCCAGGAATCGTAGCTGTGATTGATGGGCGGCTTTGCAGCATTCGACCACCCCAAAGCTTTACCAGGCTTCCAAGGTCGCTAACACCCAGGAAGTACTGGAAAGCTGCGGAGTGGCAGCACTGGCTGCTGTATTATTATAGTGTACCTTGCCTGCAAGGCATCCTTCCCGATGCTTTTCTGGAGCATCTCGGCTTGCTTGTAAGCGGTATCTTTGCTCTACTGCAAGACAAAGTGACGTCAGAAGATGTAGAGAGGGGCACTCAGCTTTTGGTGGAGTTTGTTGTGAAGATGCAGATGCTGTATACAGAACAACAAATGACATACAACTTTCATCAACTGCTTCACCTGCCCAAATGTGTTGTTCTGCTTGGCCCACTCTGGGCTCACTCGTGTTTTTCTTTTGAGTCAAACATGGGCAAGCTCCTGAAGCTCGCAACATCAGCAAATGGAGTTCCTCTCCAGATCATGGCGAGGTTGATGCTCAAAGACAGCATTACTGCCTATAAGGCTGTGACAGGTCACGACACTGCGAGGCTCATTTCACAAGGAAACGGCTTGTCGTCTCTGAAGAATTTTCCTCTGCCTCTAGGAAAACCAAAGACTGTCGATGAACACATCAGAAGGTTTGTCCTTGAGACCATTGAACATGCTGATCACGTGAGTGTCTCTGAGTATGACAGAATGTCAGTCAGCAACGTGTCCTTTCACTCTGGCAGCTACCAGAGGCAAACAAAAACAGACTGCACAGCCATAAGACTCCCAGATGGTAGTTACGCAAAGATTGAGCAGATTATTAGTGTTACTGGTAAGAACATCGCACCTGAACTGTTTGTTTGTTCGCATGTTTACCATGTCAGCAGCCTTCAGCTACCCCACACATAAAAGTTGCAAGAAGGCGACCACAGATCAAGCTCTACAAAATCGATATGAGCATCTTGCCATGCATATTCATGAAGTTGGAGAATCGGGTGTATTTTTGCGACCTTGTGAATCGCTATGAGTGGTCGTAGACCCAAGTGAGGCCGTTGAAAAATAATTGAGGAGTTTTTTTATTTTTTTTTTTCTAAGTGACATCCATGTTAAAGTGCAACTCCGCTTCATTTTTGGTTTTAAAAAAACAATGCAGTCCTCTTCAGTATCACCTAGGAAGACCACACGTCAAATATTACGATGCAGTTCTGTCTAAATGTTTCTTAAACGGTCCGGCAAACTTTGCAACTCGCAAAGTTGAAATCAGCTGACTCAGGCAGGCGAAACCAACAGTGCAGTCAAGGCAACGGTATGGGCGCAGTCTTTGAGCATCAACCTCGCCATGATCTGGAGAGGAACTCCATTTGCTGATCTTGCAAGCTTCTGGAGCTTGCCCATGTGCGCAGACTTATGCCGCAGTTGTGCTGACGTCGTCGAATGTCGTAGACTCCAAAACGTGGTGAAGAGTGCGGTGCAGACGACACTTGCGCCTGGCACACGCCCGCCCCAATCACGTTCGTCGTTGAGTAGAGGATCACGTGACATCTCGTACCACTAATGTTGCTGGACGGAGCCCAAGTTTCAGTTTCGATTTCCGCTCGTGTTTAAAATTAGATTTAAAAATATATATCCCATTTTTCGCGAAGCAAGCGACGTAGTGTCTTTTTTAGGGCTTTTTAATGCGAAATCACTCATTATCCCGAAATTTCGGAATTGAGTGGAGTTGCCCTTTAATGCATTGCTGTAGTGTCGTGCGCAATATGAAGGTGAACGCCGGGCCGTCGACCGCTCCGTGCTATCAGCGCCAGGGCGCAGCTGCCGTGGCAGCCATGTTATGGCGCTGATTGCACGGAGCGGTGAACGGTCCGGCGTTCACCTTCATATCGTGATAAGAAAGCGAGGCGTCACGGCAGCCGCGTCATCGCGCTGATAGCACGGAGCGGTCGGCGGTCCGGCGTTCACCTTCATATTGCCGGCGGGTGTACCTGCGTTTGTGATCGCTTCGTTTTAAGGGGGACACTACCCAGAAAAGTCGAATTCTGTACCGCTTGCTTGATTTCAATCAAATTTGTAGTAGAAGTTTATGAGTGGCAAGCCCATCCCTGCCAAATTTCATTGTCTTATGTCAATTCGGAAACGTGATAGGAATGTTACCATATGGAAGTCAGTACATTCGCTTAGGAAAACTATTGTTTTAATATAAAATAAAAATTTGTGATTTTTATGTGTAATAGTCATAGGAATACCCATAGCACATACCCATCTAGTTATTTTTCTATATTGCATTGTTTTTCACAAGTTAAACGACATAAGAATATTCAAATATAATATGCTTAAGGCAGACCAAGTATACTATTTTAAGCTCTTATAATGGATTTACCAGCACAGAATATACTCCACACCTAAAGAGAGTTTAGGTCCTTACCAACTGCGAGACCCAAAGCGAAGGATGCCTTCAATAAGAACCAATTATGGCCGCCAAACTTTGTCATTTCAGATAACCAAGATGCTAAACAGAACAGATATGACTATAGATTACAGTAAAACATTGTATGCTTTCAAGAAACAGTGCCAAAGCTTCCTAGTGGGCAGTGGTATAAGCTTCTCAGTCGTGTAATATGTAGTTTAAGTTGTTATTTTTGTTATGTACTTATACTTAACTACAAATGTGGCTCTTGACATAAGTTTGATCATCATGCTAAACTAAAAGGCGACCATCAATTCTATTTTATGCTGTGTCCTTTTTTTTTTTCGTGCAAGATTTATATTAGTGATGTGTTGCTTCTGTGTCCTACCACGTTACATTTGTTATGCAGTATGAATCATGCTTGTTGTGTGACATGTAGTTTCGCTAGTTGTTTTATTGAGTCCTTTTATTTTATTTTACATTTCACACTGTTGAAGTAGCTGTTTCATTGTGCCTTCTTTTTATTTTTATTTTTTACTGAGTATGCCATGTTTTGCTGAATGTATTCATTGCACTGTTGAACTGTTGGGGGGCAGGGACTCTGTCAGGCTTCATGCCTTTATCTCTGCCCCCTGGGCGGAAAAACCCGCCAAACAAACTAAAGAAAAACATTTCTTTTTTATGTCTGTGCTTTTTACAACTGTAGTTTTTTTTAGCATAAAAAATGTTAAAGTAGAAAAACTATCCAGCCAGGCATGTTCCTCACAAAATTCTATCCCAGAAAACCACCTAAGAATAATTCTCTATTGTGTAATAGGAAAACGGTAGTTTTCCTTAAGTGAAACTTATGCCAAAAAGTGGCATACAGAAAAATGCATTTGAAGTGCTCCAACCTCTACCTTTTCTTTAGCATCGGTGTACCGAAAATAATTTATAAAAAATTAACTATGCAGTGTAAAGTAATGAAACTTTCTGGCAATACTCTAGATGTTAATTGGTTGATGTAAATAATGCATTTTTTGAAAATCAACTTTTTTTTGCAGAAATTGTTTTTTCTGAATAGTTTCCCACCTTAACGATTTACTTCTAATCTTATCTACACACAAGGTGATTGCAGGTAGTGCATATAACTGCACTCAAGCAAGCTTCTTGGTGCTTTGAAATTGAGCAAATGTTCAATTGCCTCATTTAATTTTTTTGGACTTTAAATCAATAAAGAATTTGGTGCAAAACATTGGCCTTGTTTATTTCTGCCTTCATGGCTCTGATCTGCAGAGGTTAATTTAAGATGGTCATTGATTGTTTGTCAGTAGCCCTCATGAATGATAAGTTTATGGCACAAGGCAGTGACTTGGAAACGTCTTCAACATGTAGCTACCACTACCGCAAGATCATAGTCTAAATGACTCTACTTTAGGGGCCCGATATTTCACTAATTTCTTGAAGAGATGATCCCGGGAATATTTTGTGTGTACAAAATTTCCCAACCAAGAGTGATGTTTAATGTATTCAGATTCATATTTGCAAATATGAAGTTGTTTACAGTCTTTTAAAACAACTAGCTTGCACTGGCTTATGCCATCTAATGCTATATGAAATAAGAGGATCCTCATTTCTGTTTCTGCATCACTCTTTTTCCTACTATGCTCTATTTGCACTTTCTGTGAAACCCATTTCGAATATCTTTTATGCTAATGTCCAAGCATTTCCAGTTTTGCGGGAGATGGGTTCTCTTAAGTTGCAGATTGAGCGTAAACTGCGAAATACTTCCATTTGAACTGCCGATACAAGGACAGACACACATATATTTTAATTGTTTCTTCCAATGTGTAGCCCTGCACCAACTGGGATGACGGTTGACTCATTCCAGTCAACCCTTAATTGTTGAAGCAAGAAGACTAACGGCTCTGAGAGAAAGTTAAGTCTTTCATCAAATGGACATATGATCTGGACTCGCCCACCCCAGCTCAAGGTCCAACTGGAATAACAGCTTGACTGCTTCCAGCTCGGCTGGAATAGGGGCAGTCCACCTGAAACTATACCATTCCAGCTGGAACTGGTTCCAGTTGAGATGGATCCAGTGTTGTTCCAGCTGGACCTAGTGCCATTCCAGCTGGAACTGGTTTCTGTTGAGATGGATCCAGTGTTGCTCCAGCTGGATCCATTTCCAGCCCAGCTGGACATCGCAATTTCCAGCTGGACTCAGCAATTTCCAGCTGGTTTTAGCTGGTTCCAGTTGGATTTCTAGCTGGAACCAGTTACAGATTTTCACTTGGGAAGTGTTGTGTCATGTTACTGTCAAGTCTAAGCACCTGTGTGCCCAAATCTGCACTTTGCACATCCCGCTATAACGCAACATTTTGGGTCCAATATTGGATATCCTGCACAGCTTTATTTCTTTATTCGTTAGAAACATAACTTTCACACCTACTGTCTTAATGAAACTTGGCACACTTCGTGCACAAACTTAGTGAACATCTCACTCGCCTCCAAATATCATCGTTCCAGCAGTCCATTTACAGCGACGAGCGAAATAATTTTCCCACTCTGAGCAATTATGGTGGTGGCCGTCTTGCTTTTCGGAAAATTGCTCCAGCTCCTTTTTCGGCCGCAACTAAGAAATTACCCCTAATAACGACTCAAACTCAATATATCAGAAGTGTAGAACAGCTACCGTATTTACACGAATGTAGGTCGACCCTTTTTTCAATTTTTGAAAATCTGAAGTGGGGGGGGGTCGACTTATAATCGAACTAAAGCATTCTACCGCCGGCAAAAACCAAACAAACATCGATATCATGGACAACTCTGCTTGTTACGAGTTCAGCCGGCTGTACCTATAGCATTGCAATATTCGGCGTGCTCATTTTACAATTTAATTTTTTTTTTTATTTGCGCGAACGAGTATTATTGATAGCGATTCGCAAATTCACCCGAATATACGGCGTTAAACAGCGCGCGGCGCGCCCGATTCCTGGGGGGTGGCGGCACTTGTTGTAAGAGCCACTCCGGAGGCCGCTGGAACAGCCTCACGGCTCACAGGCGCACGATTCATGCGGTCGCACATCACGGTTTGATCGAGTGACGAGATCATGTTAAAGCGCTAACTACGTTTTTTTTTTTTTTTATTGACACGGGTGATTCGGGCAGTTTAGGTTTTCCGTGCTGGTTTATGGCCATTCTTCACTCGGAAGCAACCAACAACTGCGCTGTTGGACGCAAGTTTGACCCGTCGGAGCGGGCGATGCTCCAGTGGAGTCTGCAGTAGCGCGGGATCTTAAACTGTGACGGCAAACGAAGAGGCTTCCGTAGGCCAAAGTCTGGATAGGTGGGGATGCCTTCCGGAGTTGGAGGTCAGGCTTGCAACGTACGCCGCAAAAGTGTGCTATCGGTCCCTACCCGTGACGTGCAACGCGATCGCCGAGCAAGCGTAGAAGATGCGGTTGATCCTGTCATTTGCGAAGTGCGAGATTTCGTTATATGACGTCGACGACGTGCTTCTACAACGTAGCAGTGATGACGACGGGACTGACATCACCAGTGCGGACGAGTCGTAGTCGAGTCGCAGACGGAGTGAGAACGACAGGGAGCAGCTTCGGTTGCCCCGCCTCCAGCGTGAATAGTTTCGATAATGGATGGGCATCTCATGTACCTCGCGCATGCATGCGCAGCTAAAGCACGTCAGAAGGCATCGATCGCGTGTTAGAGGTTCGGCTTTCGAAACAGATATTTTAGCCGTTCTCGCGTGTTCGCAGTAAAATGCACATCTAAATTTTTTTTTTTTTTTTTACTGATGTGCAATGTTGGGTGGGTCGACTTACAATCGGGTCGACTTACAATCGTGTAAATACGGTAAATGCCTTTCTGCCCCAGCACTCATGCAACGTCACCCTCAACGTATCGGCTCAAAAAGCAAAAGTTCCGTTCGTGTACGCTTCCGCCGCCACAGCTTGGGATGCGAAAAGGTGCTGCAGGCTGCTGAACGCGCCTCACTGTCGAACGCCAGCTCCTCCGCTAGCGGCGCTACGCGCGTTTTTCATAGCGCCCCCTATAGTTCCCGCACGGAGCGTATAGAATTACTTTCAGGGTCCACTTTCTCGTCTTGATCCATGTACGGTAGCATATCATTTGGTCACAGATGTCCAAGCCACCCATGTGCCGGTTGTAGTCGCAGACCACTGCAGGTGCAGAAACCTGGTGGTATGACTTTGTTGTCTTGCTTCTGTGTTTTACTTCCCAGACAGGACTTTTACCACTGCAGGTTGAAGCCATCACCACGCTCTTGCTGTCACACCACTTGACAACTGCTCCTTCGTCATCTTCATGGCAAAGTCCTTGAAACTCGCCCTGTTTCATGTCTTTGTCGGGGAGAAATGTAAAACTCCTTAGGTGATTAGCCATGATGATTCCCATACCTTCCAGGTTTTTTTATTCTCGGGGCACCCATCAACGGTATACTTGTGAAGTATTGGCAAAAAATAATTCTGGAATTCTCACAAAGTGTTTTTGTCAAGCAGAGCACGACGCTTCCTCCCAGGCCAATGTCAACGTCTGCCAGTCTTGTTGTCGTGCCTTGGTAAATCTCGAAATCCACGACAAGCCCCCTGGATGTTGTAACAGGCCATGGCTTCCCTCTAACTTATTGCCTCATTGAGCATCCTCCAGTGAATGGAATCATCTGCTTTCTAGTTCCAAGCATCACTTTCACACAGCATCGATGACTGGCTGCACTTTCCACAGCTTATTAGTTTCAGCCTGAGCGGGAATTACTTCTGTTTTGAGAAAGTGCAGGCTCGAACAGTGTGAAAAATTCATCGCAGGGCATTACTGAGCTAATCAACTGCAGCTCAACTCCTTTCTGCCAGTACATGTTGTCTCTTGGGTACTTGATGCAGCCCATCACAGCATGCATGTCGTACAGTTGCTTGATTCTTTCAGCTGTGACATTAACAGACTTCCCCATTTTGGCTAGGTAGTGCCTGTACTCAGCCCCCACCTCAAAGAAGCTGTCAGGGTTGTACATCTTGAAATATTCATGTGGTAGATGAGGCAAGGGACTCACACATGTCTAATTCATGGGAATTTATTCTGGCTTAAAGTGAAAGGATTTGTGCTTCCGTAAAAATCATTGTGCCGTCTGGAACAGGGCTTTAGCAGTTGTGTTCGAACAACTTGGTTTGTCCGAGTTGTCTGCCTTTGGTCGTGCATTTGAAGGGCTGGGTCAAGGCATGGCAAGCACAGGTTTCGGCTTCCAAGTGGGAACCTTAAAGCTCTCGTCTGTTGACGCGTCCTCAATGTCATAACCCTCCAAAATCTTTATTATCTCCTCCATGTCACCTTCATTCTCGGGGTCGAGTTGTCCTTTAAATGCATGTCAAGCGCCGAATTATTACCAGGTTAACACAATGAGTTAAATGCACAAAGTATACACTTTCTAATTTGAAACATTGACAAAATTAATTGTTTGTGATACATCACACTGCTCTCAGACATGCACGCAAATTGTGATACTTGGGACCTGACCCACACAAATGTTTTGGTGCAAATTCAATGTCCGATATCAACCACTGCATATCACTTGAAAACATATTTGGTAGAACTATGTACCGACTATTCACAAATGTCACGCTGCATTGAAAAAGAATAAACATCACCACAGAAAGCAAGAAAAGCCAACTTACTTTTTCACGATAACCGCTTGCCGCACAACCAGGAGGCATCTATTTTGCAAAATGTTCTGGGAACTCTGCCTCCTCCAAGGAAGGGAGAGGGAGGAAGTGAAGAGCAAGCTCATAATATATGGGAGAAAGTAGCCCTGACACTGCAGAGACTGGAGGTGAGATTGCAGAGAGATGAATAGATATGGGAGAGGATGACAGGACTGGGGATGGAGCGTGTCTGTAGCTGGCGCCACATAACACTCTCTTCCCAGGAGAGGGGTTGGGTCGCGGAAGGGTAGAGACGGCAGACGAGACAGTAACGGGAAGTGATGTCATGGAAGGTAACTAGCCCGTTGTGCGCTGATCGGGCCACGTGATCGGGAGATTGGGTTCACCCCGGACGGTGTATCCTCGGCCAGTTGAGTTGGCCAACTCTTTTCTGCAGTGTCCCGCGTGTCCTGGCGTCTAGACTAGTCTGACTTTGGATTCAAACAAACTAAAATGCTTGGCTCTAAGAATAATTCGGGCCAAGGCAGATATATATCCTTTAGCAAAATTAAGGATGGCGGCTTTTGATTGGATAGGACGACCTTGCGGCATGGGGGGGACGGTATTTCTAGTTGATGCAAAGGATAAATTTGGCTTATAAACTTAGTTATAGTGAAAATATAGGTTTTTCAACTGTCTCGTTTCACTCAAGCCAATCATTTCTCCTCTTTCGTTGTGATATGTGCACTAGTGTAAAAATATATATATATATATAAAAATAAACAAGACTGCTTAGCCCAGGATATTATTAAAATGTTCAGCAGTTTAATTACAGTTTTCAAGATTGACTTGCAGTCAGTTGTCCCCCCTTCGACTTTAACAACACATGCAAGAGCTGATGAAAGGGCCGCCGGTCTTGAAACGGTCTTGGAAGCTGTGTTTGAACTGTTGTGCATTTGAAGATTTTTCCAGGTTGGACAGTATTTGTACTACTCAGACGCTTGCATGTTACTGATTTCTGTTCTGCTTGACTGTTTGTGGTATGCGCATATGAAATAAATTAAGGAATGTAAAAGACAAATGGCATAGTTTTCACACCTCATTGAAACTTGAAAACATGGCAAGCAGGTGACAGTCAACTCTGGTTTGTTAGATGGAGCATCGTCAATGCTCCAGCTGCTTCTTTATTTATTTGATCTTTTTTTCTTGGCGCTTCGTGAAAGCAGTTTGATTATATATAAAGACCAGTCGCCTTTATTTAAAGCACATGTCCAATTTGCCGCCCCTGTGCATCTTTTCGAGATGCGGCAACTTTTCGAGATGCGGCAAGAAAAATAAAACCGGCTCAGCCAATATGTTTTCGGGAATGTAGCCATCATTGAAAGGGACCTCAAACATTACATCGCTGTTCTCTGACCTCAGATACAAAAATAAAAAAAACAGAGCTGCTTCTCTGTGCAGAGCATTGCATACTGTATCTGACTATAAAAGCCATGACTTTCTATCTTTTTTAGTGTATGTGTCATCTTTGCACTGAACATCACACCTCGTATTAGTGTCAACCATAGCCCTGCAGTCTAGCACCTCTGGACACTTTATCTCCAGGATGGCATTTCGACTCTCGATGATGCTATCAGGAGTAGCAGAAAGCCAGGGCTCCTCATCGAAACTACAGTTCTGCCGAGGAAAACGGTCAACCCTGTCTTCATGATGAAGGCCTCCTGTGTTACAGGTTCATACGTGCGGCCATGTCTATAGTGGCATCACTTCCATGGAACAAACCGCCTGTTAGGGTGAGAACTGTCTTCTCATGAGGTGTTTATACCATCTTTGGGACGCACTTAACATTGGACGTTGCTACACACAACTTCCACGAATATTTCCACGGTGGCATTTGTAGTGCTTCTCGTTCCAGTTTCAAGTGGTACTGCTGCAGTACTAGTAAGTACAACAGTCAGTATAAAATATGTTGTACGCTGGGCACGATTCTGGCAAAGTTTCTGCCCTGTCGTGGTCTTGGTAGCTTGGGGTCCGGTCAGGCACCTTGGCAACAGGTTGAGCCTGTGACTGACTTGAAGCTTTGAGGGTCTCATGCAAAAAGGTTCCTGCAGTATAAACTAAATGAAATGAAAACAAAACATACTTCATAATAATAAGTTACGTTAGAAAAACAAGAACAAATGACAATACAAGAGAATGTATACAGAATGCTAAAATTGCATCAACCCAGCTAAGGTCACAATTCCCGTGCCCCAAGTCAACATACTCGAACCAGGCCAACACCTCGAACATGCACTGGGCGCTTCCATCTTTTTGTTGTTGACATGGATTTGGTATGGTCACATGATGAGGGGTCAAAAAAGTGTACAACACGACAATGGCCGAGGGGTGCAGGTAATTTCCAGCTAATGAACAGGATTCCTGTTCATCGCTTCAAGCCCCTCTACTCTGTTGGGCTTAAAGGGGGGGTGCAATGATTTACGGACTTTGGTCAAACATTTGTGGAAGTTGCCCTTGACTCTACTAAAGTAAAGAACAGAAAACCGATTTCGCTTGCGTTTCCTAGTTGTGTAAAAAAAGATAAATATTGGCATTTCAGGCACCCCTCAACTCACTCCCAGTCTTCAGGGTCACACCTGGTCCCCCTCCTAGTGACGTCATTCGGGGTGCCGTGTAGCTTCTGTGTGCTCTCTCGGAGGACGCTTCCTGTCCCTCTCTCTGCTGACATTAGTGGGCGTTATGCTGCAGCTTAGAGCCGACGGAGGTCACGTAATCTTTTTGTCGTAGTTCCTTCGGCTGCCATTAGCGGCTGCAGGTGGAAGAAAAAGCTCGACCTTTGCTTTGCGATTATGCAGCGGAATCGCAACATTTTTTTAATCAAGGAGATGTTTTTCTATTCTCCGGGACACTATAAACAATGTAAAAATGACGAGTTTCAAATTCTTTTAATCTTAAAATTGTTGCACCCCCCCCCCCCCCCCTTGAACTGAAAACAAAAGAAAAACAGACTGATTCTGCCAAAACGTGTCCTGGAAGAGTCTAAGCCTAATCTTTGGGGTACTGGGGTCACCAAAGACTTCAGTGGTGATACCATTGCTAAATTCTCACGTCATTACACAGAAATTGCTGTCAACAAATGCGACAGACACCCGGGAATGGAGAAGGACTGGTAAGGGGCAGACAACTTGCTATAAAAGGTGAGCGCCACGAGGTGTTGCTAGGTGCATGCAGTCATGTTGCAAAAAGTTAATTCCTTAAGCCATTCTGTTTTGAAAACAAGTGGAAGAAATTGGCTAGAAGAGTAAAATAAATTTTTGTAAGGAGCTTACATCACTGAGTTCTTAATTTATAACTTACTGAGAGAGAACGAGAAACATTTTTTGACTTCTAACTTGTGGGAGACGAGGGTGAAAGACGACGGGGCGGTGCGCACGTGACAGGCCGTCGGCCGAAGAGACATGAGCTGGCGTCAGACAGCGTGCTGCACGAGGCTGGGGACGGGCAGGAACGATGGAGCCGTTCTGGCTGGTCTGGCCCATGGCGATCCCCGGAGCGGTCCACCAGCGAGGTTCGTACACCAGGACCGGAGGGAACGGTCAGCAGTGGCCATTCTGACCTGGGCCATAACGATCCCGGAGTGGTTCCGCAGCGAGACTCTGGCTGTGATCCCGGGACAGCTTGCCTATGCAGCGCTGGCGTGGGAGGGACGATCCGCAGGCCTGGACACGGACTCCGACTGCGAGCTCTGAACGACGGGCGACAACCAGGGTCTGCGTGCCCGGACTGCCGACTTTTGAGGACGGGCAACCGGGAAGTACAGTAAACACATTCGCTGTCTTCTCGGTGTGGTGTGTCACTCCCTGGGAGACAAGCGAAGCACAGACCGATCGGACGGCCATTATTAGTAGAGCGAGATTACCACAAAGGTTACCACAAACTTTCTCAGCGAGGGAATGAAAAAACAATTTCAAACTCGAAGTCCGGAGCTCCAATAACTATAGCTAACCTTACACTAGTGGTTGGGGACATACAGGATAACATTAAACGCGGACCAGCAAGTCATGCAGGACATGCTCATTGTATAGCTTGGTGTTGCGGCTGCAGAGGTTTTCATACAGAGATTGTTCAAATGAGAGCTCACACTGACAACAGTAGCGCCTAACTGCCTTGGTTTCTGTCCCGCTCTTGTCCTTATTGTTCTTTCTTCAACCCTCTGCCTTCCCACTCTGACGTTTTGCTTTCTCACTCTTTTTTGTCTCCTGTTCAGTCCAAACAAAGACGTGCTTTGGTTATGCCCAGGGTTCCCATTTGAACATTGACCTGTGCCCTGTATTCTCGTTTGAGAGAGTGTTTCTCGAAGTTTGTGAATGAGCTTTCTAGTTTTGTCTCACATTTCACCTCAAGGGGAACCTCTTGGCCTTCACAGCAGTCGCATGTGAAGGTTCCTACTCCATCAGGTGAGCAACCAAGAGTAGGATCGCTTCCCAGTAAGTGTAAACTTTACTTTCCTCGTTCTAGCCAAGTGTTTTTGTTTTGCCAGAAACTCCAAGTAGTCCTTTTTCGCCTTTCCTTAATTTGCTATTCCTGCCTTCATTGCGGGCGTGCAGACAGACGATGTTTAGAGAATAAGGCTCAAAAACGCCAGGATGGTAGCAGTCGGACCCGATTGCAAGAACGTAGTAGCACGGGCAAAACGTGCGTGCAATGCTTACTGTGATGACTTCCTTTCCTGTTGTCGTGCCATTTTGATGACGATGCTTGGCTACGAGTGGCGGCCTCGATTGGCGACTTGGTCTGGCTCATAAACGCTACACAACCAGCTGAGGATTTGTTCGCCAGTCATGCAGGCTAGGAGCTGCTTGTTCTGTTGCAGGAGTGCAAGGAGAAGCATCAGACTGCCATCACCAATAATAGGAATATTGATGTCAAAATGTTGCCGTCATACTTACATAGATTCCAGTAATATTGAGGGACCTCACACTGGAATCAAACACAGAAATATGAAATGTTGCACCGACCTTCCTGGTCATCCGTTGCAGCCGAGTCCTCTCATGGACGTCTTAAGCATCTCCTGAAAAAACTTTCATCTTAAAATGCCTACTAGGGTGCAATAACTGAATACCTAAAAGTATTCACAGTCATGCTCTTCGAAGCCCGATTATAAAATGCATTTCTTGTTTTGTACTACAATTAGTTGGGCAGTGAACAGGCACAGCAGCTGTGTTAAAAAGGGGGCGTCAGTACTGTAGCCATACTTTATTGCACAACATGACCGACCACCTTGGCCAGTCAGACGCAACTGAGCACTCGTGGCTGTGGCCTCTCGCTGCACTCCCGCGGTGCTGGTGTCCCAGAAGTGGGAACCGCCAGGTGCGTTCGCAGCGCCACTGTCACAATCCTCCCCCCCAAAACGGGCATCCCTCATGCCCGGTGGCCTCCGTTCTCTTGCTGACCTGCGCAATTGTGGTTGGGGTGATGGCTGGGCTGGTGACTTTTGCACTGTCGCCGGTTTCCCTGAGCCATCAGACCTCTGTGGGGAAGGTTCGTCCGCTGCCAGTTCACACTCTTGGTCAGTCCCGAGAGACGAGTTTTCTGTCTCCAGGAGTCCTGGCACAACACTGTCACTCAGGTCCTCCGCTGGTGGGTCCAATACTCGTTCCAGGGTTGTCCTTGACTCCCCATTGACTTCTGGTGCTGCAAGTGTTCGAGGCCACAGATGGTCGCCATAACGGTTCCAGGTAATGCTGTCTTCGAGCATCACACGAGCCGACAAGGCACTGGTAGCTTCTCGAGCTGTCCCAGGAAGCTTCTCCAGCTGTCCCAGGAATGGAGGTGCATATTCAGAGGCCCTCTTCCCTGGCTGCCCAGAGGCAGACTTTCTCACCTTACAAGCACTTAAATACCTATAAGGCGGTCATTGGCTGTACCATTGATGGCTACATTTCATAAGTTTCCAAGTTGTGGGGAGGGTCAGTTTCAGACAGGCTGATCGTAGAGGAGAGTGCGTTGATGGGGCTGTCGGAGCCAGGTGATGCCATTATGGTGGATAAGGGTTTCAAGCTTAATAACATGCCATCAGGGGTGCAGGTGCACATTCCTGCTTTCAGAAAGCCGCAAGAGCCGCAAATGCCAGAGGAGGACATGGCGCACTCCCGCCGGGTGGCTAGTGCCAGAGTAATTGTTGAGCGTGTGTAAAGTTTTGATGCGAAACTCAGTTAACGGGGTTCCTCCCTCGGCGGAGAGAAAGCAGGAGACAGGCAAATACTTTAACATTTTAATACTACTGGCTGGAATGGTCGCCGTCGTCGGGTCGCTTACTGATGGGCTGTTCAACAGGTCGACGGGCTGCGTCGTTCTCGGGTGGCTAGTTAGCTCCTCATGGTCCGCAGGCCGGTAGCTCGGGGGCGGCTCGAGAGGATTCCTTCATCGGTCATGAACAGGTCAAGGGCTGGCAGCTCTCGGCCAGGTTACGGGCTGGCGGCAGCTGTCGGGCAGCTCGCTGGTGGCATTCTTGGGCAACGGCCGTCCGAGGCAGGCAGCCTTTTTGGGTGGCTCTTCCGTTCGTCGTCGGGACAATCTGGCCCTGCTCCCGCGTGCCACCCGCTCGTGAACCAAACCGAGGAGGAGAGAAGGATGGCCGTTTTCTCTCATTCTCAACCGTTCCAGGAGAATGGTCACTGTAAGGTTGGGAGACGCCGTGGAGTGTTTCCTTTTGCTTATTTTGTTAGAGGCCGCGCGCCCGCCGCTCGCGTGCCTTGGGGCGAGGCATGTTGGACAACCCCCGGGGGGTCACCGGGCACAGGGGGTGTTTTCTTTTTGCTTGTATGAGGAGGCGGCGGCCGCTCGGCGCATTCTTCGTGGCCGGTCGGGTTTCGACCGAGGGGTTCGCTGTGATTCCGCGAAGGCGGCGACCACCATCGATGTTACGGGGCTCTCCCCTTGGGTTTGTTAGGGACTTGCTCGCCTCAGTGCGAGGCAGGTTGGGCAGCCCCCGGGGTGGTCGTTGCGCGCGAGAAGTGTTATCTTTTTTGTTTGTTTACGAAGGCGGCTGCTGCTCGGCGCACCCCCCGTGGCCGATCGGGTTTCAACTGGGGCTCGCTGTGGCGCCACGAAGACGGCGACGACGACCACCCTCGGAGTTACGGGGCTGTCACCTCGGGTCCGTTGGGAACTTGACAAATGTGCCTGAGTGCGCCCTGTCAGCCATTGGACAAAGGGCAGCACCCGACTGCGAGGGGTTTCAAACCTATTGGCCGATCCCTTACCGAAGGCGAGAATGACCGAGGTTTCAAAAGCTCGTGACGGGGCGGGAGGGGGTGATTTTTGCTTGCTTTGAACGACCATAAAGAGGTTTGACGGAGATGCAAACTTCTCCTACTTGTACATAACATTGTAGAAAGTTTGTAATGTAAATAAATGTCTTGAACCTGGAACCCTGAAAAGCCTCCATCTTGCACCAAACTACCAAGCCGCCACCCAAGAAGAACCACGACGAAAGTTTTCTGGTGCAGCCGACAGGGCTGGGGGAAAGGTATCGGCGTACAATTCTCTGCAAGCTGAGTACGACGAAGAGATCGTGTGGCTGAACCTTCAAGGAAGGAGCGCAACACGTCTCCGGACCGGGGCCCTGTTGGAACGAGCTCCTAAAGACGGCGGCAGACCTCAGCGCACCTGAACCGTCAAGCGGTGCAAGCAAGTGAGCGCCTGCCGACGTTGGAGCAGAACGGAAACAGGCCAGCCCGGACCGGGTGAGTGGGATTTCTTGCGTATTTCCAAGAGTTGACGTGGCTCCAGTACAGTGTTGAGTAGTTTATGGGGGTCGTAACGAGAGGCATGGCTGAGAAGCTGGCGGATGAGTCGGGGACGGGGGACAATGATCGTTCCGACGTTGAACAACCGAATGCAGGAAATTCGGGCGAGTCCGAGGCCGTTGCGACGTGGCGACTCAAGTTGGGTCAGGCGCGCGAGTTGCTCAGGCTCGAGTCAGAGGAGCGTATCGCTATGCGCCAGATCGAGGTGGAGGGAAAGACGACTCGACCGGAGTCAAGCTCTGGGTCGGACGCAAGCGAGGGTTGTCGCATGGACCCGTTCTCACAATGTGCCATGGTGCTGAAAGGCCGTAAACTGCCTTCCGAAGCGGACGTGCCAGTTTGGTTCGAGGAAGTCGAAAAAATATTCTTGACGTTCGGGGTGCCCCAAAACAACCGGGTGCATCTGATTATGCCTGCACTGTCAGACAGGGTGAAGTACCTTTTCGCTAGCCTGAGCGCGGAGGAGGTCGCTGACTACGAAAGGGTGAAAGCAGCCATTCTAGAGGAGCTGAGACTGACGCCGGGGGAATACCTCCAACGCTTCGAAACCGCGTCCAAATGAAAAGACGATGGGTGAACCCAATTCACGTCAAGGGTGAGGGGTTATTTTACTTATTACCTTGACACGAGAGGGGCCGACACTAAGCAAGACCTAGTCGAACTGATGGTCGCGGATCGAGTAAAAAACGGTCTGAGCGGGGACAGCTTGAAATATGTGATTTTACGCGAGGGCGAGGGATGGATGAAGGCACACGAGATCGCCAAAATTCTGCAGACGTTCGAGGCTGAGGGGAAGGGTCGCCTCGCGAAGGTGGTAGAGGCTAGCGGGGGTAACGGCGCGGCGCCCGTTACAAGGGCTGGCAGGTGTGGCCTCCCATTTCGATGCTATGAGTGCCAAAATGAGGGTCACTTGGCAAGGGACTGTCCGACTCGGAAATCAAAGCTGGGAGCGCAGCCTGTGGTTGGCTCGAAGGTATCGGGGATCCAGTCGATAGTAGTGGGAGAGGACGAGCCGGCACTAGATAACTCGGAGTTATTGGTGGTGAAGCTTGTGACTGGGCCACCGCGGGCCGCCTGTACTTCCAGCTTGCAGCGTGTCGAGATAGTTTGCGCTGGCGTCCCGACGAATGCGACCCTCGATACGGAATGTGAGATAACCGTTATCCGGGAAGGATTGTTGCCGACGAGTGCAGGGGATCCGTCGGGATCGATACGCTTGATTTCAGCCTTTGGACAGGCAATAACGGCCTAGCTCGCTCGTTTGCCCCTGCAGCTCCGCCACGACGGCACGGTCGTGGACGGCGCGCAGATAAACATTGTGTGCGCGTTTACTGACGAGCTTGCCCCTGGAGTGGACTGTCTTTTGACGGGATAAGACTGGGAACTACTTTCGGGAGGCGCCGGTTTCTCTTCTGAGTCTCAGGGGGAAGCTTCGGTGGAGTCAAGTGTCAACGAAGACAGTGGCGGGGAACACGACGAGGACAAAGTTCTCGCGGGCGCCGTAATGGACGAGAGAGGAGAAGCTAAGGATCCTGATATAGACCGAGGGGAGCCCAGCGAGACTGTTTAATTCCGCGATTCACAAAAAAAATATGCAGGGTTAAGAAAGGCGTGGGAGGATGCGAGTCAGGACAAGGGAGGAATGTTCGTATAGGGCAAGCTCCTGTATCACCGGGACATAATTTCTGGCTCGAAAGTCAGGCAATTGGTCCTTCCCAGCGAGAGGCGACAGGAGGTGATGCGCCTCGCGCACGATTCATTCTGGGGCGGGCATCTGGGCGCAAAGAGAACGAAGCTCCGCATCAAGTACAGTTTCTATTGGCCTGGCTTAAAGAGGGACGTAGTCAAGCACTGTGAGTTGTGCCACGGGTGCCAGTTCCAATCGGATAGGAGGTGTAAGGATAGGGTGCCGATTACACCACTGACGTGTCCCGAGCATCCCTTCCAGGCTGTGAACGTGGACATAATCGGGCCTCTCGACATGCCCTCAGCGAGGGGTCACAGGTATAGCTCTTTGCATGGTGGACCTTTGTACTCGGTGGCCCGAAGTCCTCTGCCTTCGTTCACTGACTGCGAAGGCCACGTGCGAGGCCCTCCTTGAGGTGTTCAGTCGTACGGGGGTGCCCCAGACCGTGTGGTGCGATCAGGATACAAACTTTACCGCGAAGCTAACGCAGCAGGTGCTCGAAAGACTTGGTTGCTCCCCAAGGGTTTCCACGCCAGAACACCCGGAGTTCAACGGAGCCGTGGAGAGATGGAACCGCGTTTTTAAGAATATGTTGTTTCACGTCATCCAACGCGACGACCCTAAGAACTGGGACAAACTTGTGCCTTTCGTTCTCTGGGCGTATCGAGAGGTGCCGCACGATACTACCGGGGTGTCTCCCTTCCGTATGCTTTACGGTAGAGACCCTAGTGGGCCACTGGCTATACTACAGCAAACGTGGACAGGTGAGGTGACTGCTCCCGGTACTCTTTGCGAAGAACCCGCAAAGTACTTATAACAGTTGCGAGAGCAGCTGGAAGTAGCGGCAGAGACGGCGAGCTTGAGCAGCAGTATTCAGCAGAGCGATTACACGGACAGGTACAACCGTAACGCGTGGGAGAAGTTTTTCCAGGTGGGAGGCAAGCTTTTGCTGTTCGGTAAGATGGGGCCAAGGTGGACCGGGCCCTTGACTGTTATCGGGACAGAGAGACAAAACTCCTACCGGTTGGAAAGACCCGACCGAAAGATTTCACACGCAAACCGACTTCGGCCTTGCTATGCTTGAGCAGGGCATGTGGGAGTGGTATTCTACGAAGACGAGGACTTTGGCGAGGTCGAGTACGCCCCCCAGGGTGATTCGGACGCCACGGGAGACCTTCTCGTGTCAAAACTGGAACACCTCGACGGAGAGTTTAGGAACCAAATCTTAAACGTGTTCGTTGAGCATCGCGAAGTATTCAACGGGTCACTCAGGAGAGCCACGGTGGGCCAGCATAAGATTGAGCTAGAGGAGGGGCATAAACCCAAGGCGGGGCATCCGTACCGGATTCCCGAGCTCCTCAAAGGAGAGGTTAGCCGGCAAATTCGCGAACTGCTCGAGCTGGACCTAATTTACCCCGTTGAAAGCGCGTTTGCGCACCCCATCATGTAGGTCGCCAAGACGGCACGGTGCGCTTATGTGTTGATTATCGGCGGCTGAACGCCGCCACACGCTTGGACGTGTTCCCAATGACCAACCCGAGAGAGTTGATTTTTAGAGTCGGAAGCGCGAAGTTCATCACCGTGGTCCATTTGCGCCGCGGGTATTGGCAGGTCAGTCGAATAAAGGGGACTGTATACCCTTTATTCGGCTGACTGTATACCGAATAAAGGGTATACAGTCAGGCCCATGGCTCGCAAGAGCGAACATTTAACGGCCTTCGTGACGCAGGAAGGGCAATACGCGTGGAAGGTCATGCCGTTCGGCCTGAAGAACGCCGCGGCCACCTTTCAACGGATGATAAACTGCCCGTTATTCAGGAACCAGGCGTACGCCTCCGCTTACCTGGATGATATAGCAATATTTTCCAGTTCCTGGGAGGAACATCTTGAGCACGTGGATGTGGTGTTGCAGCTGCTTAAGCAAGCTGGCTTAAAGGCTAGCGTTGAGAAGTGCCAGGTTGCTCAGGCGCATATAAAGTACTTGGGACACGTAGTGGGGTCGGGTTCCCACGGACTCGATCTGGACAAGCTCACGGTGATAGCTAGAGGGGCTAGCTGCGCCGCGGACCAAGGAGTTGAGGAGTGTCCTGGGACTTATAGATATTATCGGGAGTATGTGCGTGACTTTGCCTAGGTGGCGACACCCCTTACCGCGCTCACAAAGCAAGGGGTGCCCAACCTGATACCGTGGCCCAGCGAGGCAGAGGAGGCATTCCAAAAATTGAAGTTCATGCTCTGTTGTGCCCTGGCCCTCTGCACACCTGAACCGAGTCAACCCTACTGGCTTTTTACCGACGCGTCCGCAGTAGCTGCCGGCGCTTGCCTGGCGAACATGAGAGGGGACGGCGTAGAAAAGCCCATCGCTTTTGCGAGCCACCGCTTCAGGCCGACCCAGATGCGCTGGTCAACCATGGGAATGCAAGGCGTTTGCCATAATCTGGGCTCTGAAGAACTTTGATTATCGGTTATTTGGGGCGCGGATAAACGTTGTGTCTGATCATAACCCCCTGACCTACCTCACCGCGAGCACACCGCACGGGGCTAAACTGGCGAGGTGGGCTTTGGCGCTGCAGCGTTACGACGTTGTGGTCACCCACCGTAAAGGGGTAAACAACGGGAACGCGGACGCTCTGTCGCGACTCCGAAATAACAGCCGGAGTGATGTGTAGTGCGGAGCCACGTTACCCTTGGGAGCAGGTGAATGTTCTCGCTTGCTCAAGTGGGCGCTGCAGATTGGGGCCGCAGGGTGCCGGCCGAACTGTGTACAGCGTGTAAGGAAATGACTCGACTCGAAGGCGGTGCAGTGGCTGTTTCGTCGAGCGAGAGTGGAGTAGTGTCTAATCGTGATTGTTTCTTTTGTTTGTTATGTGTCCCCATAGAAACGCTATGAGCGTATATATGAAGCATGCCCCTTGCTGGACCGGTAAAGCGTTACCAGTCGTTGAATTTTGTGTACTGTTGTCGGTCTATACGCGCCGTACAAGTCTGCGTTGGAGGTGTAAGGTTGGGAGACGCCGCGGAGTGTTTCCTTTTGCTTATTTTGTTAGAGGCCGCGCACCCGCCGCTCGCGCCCCTTGGGGCGAGGCATGTTGGACAACCCCCGGGGGGGTCACCGGGCGCGGGGGGTGTTCTTTTTTGTTTGTATGAGGAGGCGGCGGCTGCTCGGCGCATCCTCCGTGGCCGGTCGGGTTTCGACCGAGGTGTCTGCTGTGATTCCGCGAAGATGGCGACCACCATCAATGTTACGGGGCTCTCCCCTCGGGTTCGTTAGGAACTTGCTCACCTCGGTGCGAGGCAGGTTGGGCAGCCCCCGGGGTGGTCGCTGTGCGCGAGAAGTGTTATCTTTTTTGTTTGTTTACGAAGGCGGCTGCTGCTCGGCGCACCCCCCATGGCCGATCGGGCTTCAACTGAGGGGCTCGCTGTGGCGCCACGAAGACGGCGACGACGACCACCCTCGGAGTTACGTGGCTGTCACCTCGGGTCCGTTGGGAACTTGACGAATGTGCCTGAATGCGCCGTGTCGGCCATTGGACGGGGGGGTAGCACATGACTCCGAAGGGTTTCAAACCTATTGGCCGATCCCTTCCCGAGGGTGAGAAGGACCGAGGTTTTAAAAGCTTGTGATGGGGCAGGAGGGGGCGATTTTTGCTTGCTTTGAACGACCGTAAAGAAGTTCAACGGAGATGCAAACTTCCCCTACTTGTACATAATATTGTGCAAAGTTTGTAATGTAAATAAATGTCTTGAACGCGGAACCCTGAAAAGCCTCCATCGTGCACCAAACTACCAAGCCGCCAGCCAAGAAGAACCACGACGAAAGTTTACTGCCACGTCGCATTCTCCGCTCGGTCGCGCCCTTTTTGTTCAAAAACACGGCCATCGGTTCGAGATATTGCTGTATGAGTGATGTTTTGGGTTCGTAGCGTCCTGCTGAACACGTCTGCGGCCTTATTTTGTGAAATCCGAATTTCGGTTCAGCATCCCTTTAAAGACCTGGTGTTAGTAGTCATTGTGCAATCACTAAATTGCTCCTCTACAGTGTGGACCAGTGTCGCCATAGCAAAGCCAGTCCAACCACTCTTTAAACATTAATCTAATCTAAGAACCGTGCTTCGAGCTTTTCACAACTGTGCTCCAGGCCCAACCAGTATGATGTATTTATCTTTTTTAGTCATATCATGAGGCGATCGATTGGCTGCTTACATTATAACTTCATTATTACTGTCCAACCAAGTTGGACCCATTGTTTGTGACTCTTTCCTGATTTTAGCTATCATATTTACTAGAACATAGATAATTTCTGAATATAGGCTGACCCTTGTCAGCCTAACGGACAGTCTGGCCGCATCAAGCTTCCTACCACTGCTCTGCGCACACATAAAGCTTCACCGCTTTGCATCTGCGTGCTCGGGAGAAGTAGCTGACTCGCGTGGCATACCTCAAACAGCTTTATCCTCTCCGAAATTCTGCTCGCTATTACAGGTCTCTCATTGTTACAAATATATTCTTTTGGCGTATCTCAAAGTATTTCTGGTTACAATATTTCTTGCCCCCTAGTTTTAAAGAATACTAGAACCAGAACAATGGTCCACCTGTATTGACTATATACAATAACTGAACCAGCTAAACTACTTTCTAGGAATTTGATTGTTTGGCACTTAGTTTTTTTCTTTGTTGCAAAAACAGAAGTGTTTGAAAGGCTGTGCTGGTCAATATCCTGTTTGAGTACAATGTGAGAAAGCGCCGTTGCGCAGTATACAGAGAGCCGGATTTCTCATTAACACTTGATTGTTGATTATATGTATAAGCCTGAAGTTATCTAAAGATGTGTGCTTTGTTGGAATAGGTTACTGACGGCCAGAGTTGGAAGTTCCCTAAATTTGACTTCGACACCTTGGCCTTGAGCAGGCATGTGTGATTTTTTGTTGTATAAATAGTTGGAAGAAGTGTAGTTTGGTAGCCTGTCTCAACCAACCTTGTATACTTGTTTGCCAGCACATTAGGGGCTGTTGATTTCAATAAAATGTGAGCGCTAGTTTTGAGACCTGGTTTTTTTTTTTTTTTGTGTATTCATCAAGTCACGGAAGATTCCGACACACACAAAAGCCATTTTGCGTTTTTGGTCATCCAGAGTCTCCACTTCACTTCAGTTTTCTGTATGTTTTCCTCAAGCGAGGACCGTCCTCCGCCCTATAGGCTCCCTTGCGAAACTTCTTGAAGGAGACATACTTTCCCCTGGCCAGGTCCTTGTGTCGCTGGATGCGCTTAGTGATCATCTCGGGTAACAGCATGCTCAGCAAAATACAGCAAGCCAGGTAGCAGCTCCTTACCGACAAACTCCTCGTCTAGGGTGACTGTCTCAATGTGCGTCGAATTGGCGTCACTGATGTTGTTTGTCCAGAAAACAAAGTCGCACCACCTGTGCCCGGTCACCATCATTCGTCCCTGCACCTGCTAGTAGAGCACGTGCTCACGCTTCAGTTGCACGGTTCCGCCGATCAGCGCGCAGCAGAACTTCTTGTCACCACAGGCCTCCTCAGGTGTTAACCCAATCTTCGAGATGGGACACTTCACCTCAAGAAGCCCTTCTTCGCCGTTCTTGACGATGATCCTGTCAGGCGACGCTCCGAGGAAGTTGTAGCGCAGATGTACGTGTAGCCCAGTCTCGTACACCTGTACTGGGTTGTCCCTGCAGTTCATGAGTGCGACGTAAGCGGCAGCAGCAATGGGCTCCTTTATCCTTCCATAATGCAGTGCCTCACTCTTTGCTTTGCTAGGATATATGATCAGTTTCACAAGATAGTCGGGCTCTCTGCACTTAATCGCAGCAGAAAACTGTGATGCCGTGATCCTCCCGAGTTGCTTACTGTGCCACCTTTGGTTACAGGCTTGACCAATCGTTGAGGTTACAATGTCAGCCCTCTCCTTGGCAGTCAGTTGTGGCAGTGTCTGCATGTGGTGCTGTACAACCTTCCGGGCCTCCTGGCTCCACAGATCCTGTTCGTCATCAATTTGAGGGATCACTCTTGTGTGTCTCGCTTGTTTCACTGGCCTGACGTTGCCGTACCTCAGGCAAAGATTGGGTCTTATGTCAGCCAGCCTCCCATACAGCTTCGTGATGTCCTCGGGCGACGGGTCAGGCACTCTTTCGGCAAGGGTCATATGAACGCCTTTTCTTCTGATGAGTTGGCTTGCTGATGAGGAAGTTGCAGAAGGTAATATCTGCAAGTGGTGCAGGAGCTGCGGGCTTCTTGGCTGCAACGGAAGAGAAATAGGAGATTGAGAGGCGTTACTTATTAATAATTCTACCAGTTTCTCTCATTTTTATTATTCATGTACCATGTGGTTTCAAGATGTGTTGACAAACACTTTGTCAATGCAGCTCTTTGTGGCTTCATGTTATTGAATACAAAATAGCACCTGAATGCGAGAAGTTGCAGGCTTATACAATGTTTGATCGTATCCCAGTTAAAAATGTCCATTGGGTCCAATTGGTTTCTGACAATTGGAATCAATGGGGAAAACTGTTTGTGATTTCGGACTCCTCATTGAAAAAATCCCAATTGGTTCCAATTGTCGAAACCCAATTGAGCATTGCCAATTGGTACCAATTGGGCACGACCAATTGGGAAAACCGTTTGTGATTTCGAACTCATTGAAAAAATCCCAGTTGGTATCAATTGTTGATACCCAATTGAGCATTGCCCATTGGAACCAATTGGGAAAACCGTTTGTGATAAATGGAAAATGAAACACTGGTAGATGATTTTTTTTTGGGGGGGGGGGGATTTTTATTTAAATTAAGAGATTCACTCATTCGGCCTCCTCTTGCTTGGCCGTCGTCCTGCTCTTCAGGCGTTGCCCAGTTGGTTCGGTAGTTTCCTCTTGGTCCAGTTTTTCCTCTGCAGCTTTCCTAGGAGCACCAATGTATAGGTTAAAGGAGTCATGAAACGCTTTTCCAATATTTTCCTGTTTAGCTTTCCTCCTCAACTCATGAATCGCGCATTCTACCGAACAGTTCAAGAAGACGGAAAGGGGGAGTCCCCTCTTGCTCGGACTCTCGTTTGTGTAATCCGGACACATCCATTCTCTCCCGAGGAGATTAGCCCGTCCCTCAAATATCAGACAAAAGTTGCTTTCCCCACCCCGTTCACCCCGAAGCTGACAGTGCTATGAAAGTTACGTGCTCCTTAGGCCAGCCACACCTTTGCCACGTGATCATGCTCTCTCGCGCATACCTACGCGCAGAGAATGAGGTCAGGTGATGAAAGGGGGATGGCTGATTGGTCTGGCAAGCGCGTAGTTTCCACCACAATGTCAGCTTAGGGATGAAGGGAATAAGTGAGGTCCGGTGTCGTGTGACGTTCGTTTGGGCCCGGTGACGCGCTGCGGGGGCCCAGTGACGCGCTGTGGGGTCCGCGGATGTATCACAGTGAAAAGGCAGAGAGCTTACGAAGGGAAGGATTTACGAAATAGTCCGCTGTATTTTTCAAATTTTCATACTGAAAGTCAGGCTTTTGACTTTCTATTTTTTTTCTTTTAGCCCAGTGAACGATGTGCTATTAGTAAAATCCCAATATAATTTGATTCATTCCAGCTGAAAATTCGTTTCATGGGCCCTTTAAATTACTACATGGCCCATATAAGTCTTCATATTTAGCTTGCGATAAGAACAACGACGTTTTCCCTTCATAAAACATGACTGTTTATTTGTTTAGAAATCAAGTCTTCGATGCCAGTTGGATGCTAGGTATACAGCCCACTCGGCGGAGTAGACGACATGCGGGTGAGAGGGGGAGGGCATTTTTTTCTCTCTATTACCCTCTCTGCTATGACCCTAATGGAACGGTCTATAGACCCCACAGTTTCAGGACCTGCTAGTGTTATTTTAGGAAATTTTGGAGACACTAATCCTCATTTAAAATTTCCGAACAATCGCTTTATAAGTGTTCAATCAGACAACTCTAAATCTGTGGCAATTTTTTTTTTTTTGTTTCGCACAGGCATCTGAATAAACTGGGTAGACTTCCAAACTGACAGCTCGGAAACTTTTCTTCTGTAAACTTTCATTCCTTCAGGCTCCTACCGCTGACCATAAAGCTAAAGGTGTCTCGGCATATTTATTAATCCGAAATCGCTGATTTTCAATACAGCAAGCACTAAGGAAAGAAACAAAGAAGTGTCCTTAGCTTGACCCCATAAAGGCCCTGTCACACTGAGGCAACAGTTGGACAACTCTATCCGGCAACACGGGAAAGTCGTGTTGCCGGCGACCCTGTCACATCGCGGCAACAACAACAGTCGGGCAACATGCTGCTGCCGCCCGGCAACCGTGTTGCCTAGGGTGCCTACATGTCTGTCTGTCTCAGGGTGAAGACATCCATTGTTGCACTGAATGTTCAGCGCGTGACGCTCTCGCGCACTCGTTGCGTGACCTGGGCGCTAAAATGGCGTCTATGCATTAGCCAAAGCTACGCGCTCGAGCTGATTGACACCGGATTGCGCGTACTTCAAAATGCATAAAAAAACGATTGGGCTTAAAAATGGCTGAGATGTCACCACTCAAGCAAAAGCGCGCGTGTGTATGAAGGCACTCTAGTGTTGCCCGATTTGTTGTCCGACAACCCTGTCACACCGCGGTGACGGCGAGGAGTTGGTCGTGATACCAGGGGGATGAAGCTCTCGGCTACTTCCGTCCGGCCGCGTATAATTATGACGTACGTCCGGCTAGGCGAACTGCTCCCGATTGCCGCGCTCCCAGCGGGTGTGGGCGGACGTTATTTATTTTTTAATAATTATGATTCCTATATTTCATTAAGTGAAATAAAGATGAAGTTGTTTTGAAGCTGTGAATGGCTCTGAAGCTTGTTATCGTAACTTTCTCTTTCACTCTTTCTATGTGTCTGGGAGCGCTTTCTCTCTCTCCGAACTCGCGCCTCGCGCCTCGAGATGCATTGGCCGCTGGCGCCGGGAAGTCGGTGGACCGTTAGAACGCGCGAGAGACGCGAGCCCGCGAGCTGTTCGCTTCTGGGAGTACGTCGCGGCGCGAGATTCGTGCCGCGTTCGTGCGCGCGCGGCTTTCTTTTCTTTTTTTGTGGAAACTGGTTGTTTTTGTACTGTGGTCAAGCAAGGATTTTCGCCATCACCACACCACCTGCTGTGCCAAGTGGCGAAACAATTACTGCCGAAAGCCGGGATACCAATGGTTTCGAGTTCCAATGGACTTCGGTACGCTCTTTTGGTCTTCTCTTGCTTAAGTTTATGATTAAATGTTTGCAACAAAACCTAACTGTCGCAGTGGTAGCTAGTATTAAGTGTTTGATTTCGGCAATAGCTGCGATGGTTTCAAATCACAAAACCAAATCCTATCATTGTTTAGGATTCCTCTTCACTCGCCGCGAGAAATTTGTCAAATAACTAGACTTCTATGTAATATCAAGATCGAGCACATATGCTCACTTTAAAAGATGGTAACCTTTTTGCTGTGAGCTGTTTATTTGGCGTTGTTGTCAGCGATTCACGCGTGTGTTCGCGAGGAGTGAAAATGAGCCTAAATATTTTTCGATTAACTGAGGATGAGCGATGGATCGATCCGCACTGGTTTCCCGTTTCGTTTAGCAGTGACGCACTCCTAAATTTAAGTGATAATATTAAAAACTAATGCAGGTTCTCGATGAAGACTCAATACCAAAGAGCTGAGCTTCTGTTTTTCTTGGCCTCATTGCTTAGTTTCCTTTAGCTGCAAGGCACCGTCGTCGGTCGTTACTTATGCTTATACTTATAATCAAATTCGAAATGATTGTCGATTCGTGGAGGCATTTAACTCAAGGAGAAGAAAAATAGAGGAGACGCGAGTATTTAGTGTCGCAGTGTTGGTACCGGTTTTTGAAAGGAGGCGCAGAGTATGCTCGCTGTTTTCATATGGCCATGTCAGGCACGTAATGGCCAATTAAGCAATTAAACTTTTTTTTCTAGGCTCCACGCCTGTGGCTGGACGGCGCAAGGCTTGTGAGTATACGCCAAGAAGCTCGAAAAGGATCACGAACCGAGAGATGTTATGTAAATTTAGCGAAGTGTTTTTGAGAGGACGCATATCACCACCTTCGTCGCACGTAACCTTAACGTTTTATCCTGTTTTGTTGTTCATTTCTTTGATTCTTGTGTGCAAAAGAGAAATTTCTTCTGTCTTTTCTACTGTCTGTTGAATAAAAATGAACGCAAAAGGACAAGCATTGCATATTTTTTGTGTATGTGTCACTTTCGTTGCTTTGCTAGGTTTCTGCTGCTTTGCTGCTGGTGTCGCTTTTCAGTGCTGGCTTCTGTGCGTTTCAACGCACATTAACCAGCATTGAAACGCGAAAACCAGCCGCAAAGCAGCAGAAGCCTAGCAAAGCAGCACGCAAACCGGGCAAAAAAAAAAAAAAGCTACAATATATTATTTTTTTAAAAATCTAGGTGGCGCAAGCTACCGGCCATCCATCCAAACACAATGGCGCTGCCGTGCAGTTTTGGTTTCGGTTTCGCTGTGCCGCCATGTTGATTTTAGTACCGCCTCCAGATACCAGGGGATTCAAATGGCGCTGCGAACTCCCAGGGTTTTCCAATTCGCGTTCCATGGGCGGTATAGGAAGTTGCACTCCACTGGTGATACGGGGCCACGGGGGAACACTCCGCCATCTTGATTGTTTACCTTCGTTCGTGTGCAATGCGGAATCGCTGGAAATGTGACTCTACAAAGTGCTAGTGCTTTCGAAGGGCCGGGAATTACCACGATACGACATCAACTACTGACTGTGATTAGAAAACTTGACACAGGGAGTATTTTCCGCTCTTTATTTTATCGAAATGTTCTTCATTCGCTGACAACGCAGATAGCCCTACCCTAAAGGTACATTTATACTCCAACGTAACGTCGTCGGGCGCCGCGTAGCGCAGCGCGCGCAGGTAATTATTGGTTGCAGATATCGAGTTCCTGGTTGCCGGCCAATAAAAGGCGCGCGTTCTGCGCTACGCTGCGTTCAGTGCGCTCAACGTCGGAGTATAAACAGCCCTTAACCGAGGAAAGTGACGTCGCGGATATATTTTCGGGATTCACGCCACCGTATGAAGTGTTTCAGTCTGGTTCTTTCATGCAATTCCTATATCTACTGTAAAATTGAGTTAGCACCGGCAGTACCCCAAAGCCTCTTTGGTAGCGTGGTGTTGAGCTGAACTGACAGTAATTCAAAACTGCGACGCCGACACGATCGGCCTTCATAACAATCGGCGGAATAAATATTTTTCAACACTGTCTACTTGCCTACCGCCTGCTATGTGATCGCTTCATTCCACCAAAACGTCCTGAGTATTTTGAAAACAAATCAGGTGTCTGATAGCGCATGTTTCCAAGTTCAAAGCATCAACAATCATGATCAAAATGGTCGTTTTAATGCTTCGATTTTTTAATCTTTGGTTTTCTGGGCTATTTTTATTATACTTCATCAGCGGGTGAGTAGGCATGCCATTTTATTTTACTATCAGTATCTCTCGGCAGTTCTAATTTCAAAACCAGTCTGAACGTTCACGACCGTAGCTGTGACCATTTCGAAAATCGCTTTCCGTAACTATGCAGCAAAAACATTAATCGAAAATATTTTAGCTGCACGCCAGCCCTAATTATTGTTCAATAACGTTTTCCAAGCCTTTATTTGAGTAAGACGTTATTGATAGGGGACTAGCTCTTCCATCGAAGCTATTTAGGTATGTTGTCGTGTTGCCGGCCCGAAATTCGCTCAGCCAGCGATCAGGGCAACACACGTTGTCCAACACAAGTTGCTGCTGTTTTTGTTTCCGAAAGCTGTCATACCGAGGCAACATTTTAGTTGTCGTCCGTGTTGTCGTTCTGTTGCCGCGATGTGACAGTTTTGTCGGACAACATGGGGAGCGAGCAGCAAGTTGCCCGACTGTTGGACAACGTGTTGTGTTGCTGTTGCCGTCGTGTTGCCTCAGCGTGACAGGGCCTTAACCGTTTGCTATCCATCCGTTGCGCTCCAACGAAGTGGCAGGCCCAATGAAGTAATGATCACCGCACTATTCAGCACTCGCAGCAATAAAACAGAACTTTCTTGTATTAACCATGCCAAAGATGCCAACGTGCCATCAGCGCGATTGCTGCCATGTGCTTGCTTGCTTCTTCGCGGCCGCCATCTTGCCCAGTGTGTACAGACGCTTCCAACCATTCCCGCCTATTTTGTCAAAACTTAAGAAAAAATTACACCGGGATATTAAGAAAAAAAAATCCTGACATTTAATTTACATGCACAAGTTTTCCTCATTTTGAGATAAAAAAAATATGTGCAAGTGCTATAATTGGTACACCCCATGATTGGGTTAAATTCCAATAAAATTATTTACCACTGGCAACTTATTTATTTCTATTGATTTTGGGATCATTAATACTCAATGAAAATACGATTACGATTGATACCCATTGATATTCTAAATGTACCTAATGGGTATTTTAACTGGGCTGCCAAAAAAAATTATGTACAATGTTTTCTCCAGACGACTTTCATCAAACATTACCTAATATAAATAAAATAACCAATAAAAGCCAACTGAAGGTACAATTATGTACAGTCTAAGCTCATTACAACAGACCTGGTTACCAGACATTCGGATATAACATACCGATTTCTGAAGTTCAGTTGGTTTTCCTCTACATACCATTGACTCAACTTCATATCTGCATACAACATACTCCTCTTACAATAGACCGAAATCTTGGTCAAAATCAAGGTCTGTTATAACGAGCTTAGACTGTATCAGGTGCCAATTGAAAAGTACAGTTTGAGTTCGGATAATCAACTGGACATTTTCGTCCCAATTCGCATAACTAATTGTTCATCTTAATGCCAGTTGGATTCAACTAGTTACAACCGGTGCCAACTGAACTTGTAATTGGTACCAATTGGCACAACCAATTGTTTACTTAATGCCAATTGGATCCAGCTAGTTACAATTGGCATCAATTGAACTTCCAATTGGAACCAACTGGCATAACCAATTGTTTATTACTGCCAATTGGATCCAACTAGTTACAATTGGCATCAATTGAACTTCCAATTGTAACCAACTGACACAACCAATTGTTTACTTATTGCCAATTGGATCCAACTAGTTACAATTGGCATCAATTGAACTTCCAATTGGAACCAGTTGGAAACAACTGGTACCAATTGAAATTCCAATGGTTCTCAATGGTTATTTTTAACTGGGATGTGTTTCTGAAGCAACTAGAGACCATCAATCGGAACCAGAGAAACTATTTATTAACTAAAAAATGGCCAAAGTTGACTTAAAAATGAATGACTTAGAAAGGCATATCTTGAATGAGACAGTGAGATCAACAATCTTCTACTTTTCGTATGGTACACCAATAATGATGTAGTACTCAGACACACGTAATGTGCAAGTGCAACACATTTTATGGAAGCATTTCTTCCATTCACACCTTGAGCTGGAACAAGCCAAGAACAGGGAACTCCGGTGCAAGAGGTTGTCGTGGTTGTATTGCAGCTCTCCTCTGCATAGAGAAGTAGCGCTACGACGTGCTGGCAGCACTCGCTTTTCCTAGAAAAGGACAAAATACAAAATCAGGGTTCATGCGGGTCCTTGAAATCCTTGAAAACCCTTGAATTTAAAAGTAGCGTTTTCAAGGCCTTGAAAGTCCTGGAATTTTTACAGATCCTTGAAAGTCCTTGATTTTCGAGTTTGACGACGACATTTAGCAGATGTTTATGAACACCTGGCCACACGGAATCAGTTTCGGTTCCAAAGGGCATAGCCAGATCCACATCCAATCCACTCCTTTATGTTATTTCCGGCACGAGATCAGAAGTTGGCGGCGTAGCTCGAACGTAAACTGGTGTGTAATGTGTGCGGTCGGAATTACTGTAGCAACTGCAAGTGAGAAATAATGCCAGGGAAATGCAAGTTCCAACGCTCGTGGCTGAGCAACGACAGTTATAGGCACTGGATTGTACCGGACCCGCCGAATCCAAATTGGGCTAAATGCAAGCCTTACTCGAAAACGTTCAACATCGCTGCTATGGGAGAGTCGGCGCTGAAAAATCACATGAAAAGCGCCAAACACGACGCGAATGTGAAGGCGGCAGTGAGTAACCCGATCAAGAACTTCTTGGTGCCCTCTATAAGTGAATCGTTCGTGAACCCAACGTCCTTGGATCCAGCGCAATCACAGTCGTCGGGCTTGAACGGTGTGTGCAAGAAGCATGAGCTAGTGACTGATGCAGAGATTCTTTGAATCTAGCATACAAAAAGGAAAGCCCCTTAATACCCTGTCTCGTGCAATAAATATTACATTTTTAACGCATTTAGAATTGTTTTTGTCTAAGTAAGGCTCTCAACATGGTCCTTGAAAATACCCTGGCTGGGCCTTGAAAGTCCTTGAAAACCCTTGAATGTTTGTCTTCGAGGCCAGCATGAACCCTGAAAATGAACCTCTAATGACTAGATAAATTGCTATGCTAATAGGGCACTATCAACAGCGTGCACGAAAAGTGAAAGCAAAGAGACTTCTACAAGCTGTGTGTAGATGTTTGCAAAAACGAGTAACTAATCTGGAAATAGTTGTAGTATCGCTCACACAATAAAACGTTGGGTAAGAACGTTATTTAGTGCTGTGGCGCACATTTGATGCGGGCACTGGAGCACTAAACCGAAGCGTTTGAGCTCTCTCACGTGGTGCGGTACTACATAGACATAAATCATTATTCAGAAACGTAACGGGGTATTACTCACCCAGCAACACAACTGCAAATGCCGCGTGTGACGGTGCGGGCGTCCCTGGTAAACCACGCGGAGACAGTATACGGTGCCTTCTTCATGGAAGGTAGGGACACGCATCGGACGAGGCACGTCCGAGAATCATCCGACAAGTTCCATCGAACGTTGCCTACGTAGCCTTCCTCCTTGAAAGCGCAACCACGATGGGCCTGAAGCAAGGTTGTTAGGCTTGGCTTGCATGTACCGTCACACTTCGTCTTGCGAGAAGTTCACGCACGACGGAGGCCTTTCGACCCAAGCATCTGGTGGAAATGAGAACGGGACATTCTCGCCTTCAGTCATCGCTACCGTTTAGATAGCGGCGGAACAAAATAAACCAAACAGAGGGAAGAAAACCAGCATACCGTAAGGTGAGAAAATAACGCCTAACACGCCTGCCGGGTCTGCCTGTGATCATCCGGAAGAGCCTCGAACCCAGCTTTCTAGGAAGCTTCCAATTTTCGCCGAGAGGTGGCAGCAGATATTTTGCAAAACATGGATTGTTGAAAAGGTGGCGTCAATACTCTTGCAGTAGTTTATTGTACAACATGACCGACCAGCTTGGCCGGTCAGACGCAACTGAGCACAGGGCTGCCAACCCGTGAATTCAGAATTTCCCTCCCGGACGCCTGAAATATCC